>BMAU01002929.1:0-13193 GCA_019973935.1 Trichonephila clavipes | reverse complement strand
CAATTTCAATAGTATGCGACTGCATTAATTGGTAAAACACCATTTTCAATAATTTTATCGAAAATGCCGAAGTTTACTTTGCTTTTATTTCAACTTTTGCATAGTATTCTGTTCTCTGTATTTTTAATGTTGGAAGATATCTGCAAGCCACTGTATTATTGGCTGAGATTTATTTTGTGATAATTTAGTTAGGGGCAGTCGGAAGCCTCTATACCGACACCAATGTTAAATTGGCTGTTTTCGAGGTACATTTTTCTCAAAATCTGTTATATATGTACATGCTTGAAATTTTTCATATAATTAAAATACACATTTTCTCATTATACTCAAATGAGCTTTTAGCTAATTTTGAATTTTTCATAATTTATAAATATTTTATCAAACATAGTTTACGTTAACCCGTTTTTCACATAAAAAATTTGTAAAAAATAAATTTTTTGGGGTTTTTTACAAAAAGCTCATTTCAGTATATATTAGCCATCATTATAAATATATCATAAAAAATTTACATACCTGCTGAACGGTAGTTTTTTTCTAAGAAAAGGAACATCGAACATCAAAAATTGACATTTTTGAGAAAAATTGATTTTAACGTATAATTACTTTTTTAATTAAAACATTTTAGCTCCATATTCTAAATCATCAGCATTTTTAGTAGCTCATCATCTTCTTTCTTCCTTTTAAAGTCTTTTTTCCTTCCTAACTTCCTTTGTTTTTTGTAAACAATAGTATTTTTTGCTCGTAACAGCCTCTGTTTGTCCGAGCACTCCATCGCCTGTACCGTGTAATCACCAGGCTCAATACACATTTTCTCAAAATTTCTAGTTTTGATACATTCCCCATATTAAATGAGGGAAACTGCATCATATGTACCCAGTGACAAAACTTCTAATTGTACAAATGTTTTCTTCGGTACACGAGACCATATTACAATATTTACACTTTCGTTAGGATTTTGCGTACCTCCATGTAAACACTTTTTTAGCAATTCTGGATTAGCTAAATCCCTAAAAACACGTCGCATGGCCTCCACAACATCCACAGGTAAACTATTTTTGTGATGATAAGTCTCCCCAAGCAATTCTGCTTTTAAATTTGCACCACGTATCTGTGTATCAGAGGACAAAATCCATGCTGAGGTTTTCATCGGTTGATAGCTTGTGTAAAAATATTGCCCATATGGCTTGTTGCATGTCCTTCACGCTAGACAAATTTCTGCGGATAGCTAGACCATAATATATGCTTGCAGACGGTCGATTTCTGCCTCTGTCAATCTATTTCTTCCGCATAAAAAGGCTTTCCGTCAGAAAGTTTTTGACCTCTCATCTTAGTTTTCAAGCGTTGAAGACGTGTCCCATTCTTTTCATAACACATGACCTATGCATTCTAATTTCTCGACAGAGCAATGGTCACCATATACTTTGTTCTCGACAATGAAGTAAACGCCTTGAAGTCCCCATCTCCTAAAAATATTTTGTGTACCGAACATTGTAGAGACTGAGACGCTGAAAAATGGATAGAGCTCAGCTACTTCCATCTTACCGCTTCCTAACCTTCAAAATTTCTCTTACAATTTTGAAGATGCTTGGTTTTGTTCGGACAAATACAATGTTTTTGAAAAAACTTCGACATCTATAACTTTGCCGGTATCAACACTTGTGACTGTCAACAAGCCATTCTTCGAGAAGAAAAACCACGCTTCTGCCAGCTACCATCAACAGCAACAGCAAGGGTCCCTTTTTCCATCATTTTTTCATCAACGGCTTCACGAACAGCTTCTGCCATACTGTGTTTCACAGGTTTCTCTTGTTGCCTGCAGTAAAATGTGGTTGTACTTTGAATTTTGTGGGTGACGGGGGAAGATTCATGATACCGCAAAACATCCTAGCAGACTCAGCACCTTTACCTATGCATCGCATAGCATACACTAACCGGGTATTCAGTTCGTAATTCTCAGAACTATCGCATTTCTTGGAGTTAAAAAAGTATAGTTATATTTACAAAGAAGGACATTTTAAGTGAAACTTCACAGCTTCACCACAGTTACTTTCACTGAGGTGCAACCTGAGTCCTGTTTTTTCACACTTTATACATTTACAGCTTCAAAAACACACAAGCTAAAAGGTTAATGCCACAATAACATTTCTGAAACCAGAAAAAGCCTCATCCGAATATGAAATATCCATGTTTACAATTTTCTCTCACTGGCAGATGGTTCCATTATGTAACAAAATTTGTTTCAAACGTATAGAGAATGTATTTGATATAGCATGACTACGATAAAACCTGGGTCCCGATTTAATTAGTTATAATTGTAAGGGGTATATCACAGTGTAAGAAAAAAAAAAAGTAAAAACAAATATTTTCTTTATAGCCTGTGTGACGTATATTCAATGACACTACGAATAACCAAAGACCTCCCTCACTCTGTTGGCAGAAATTTAGGGCCATAAAAGAGATAGACATCTGCTTCCCTTGCTTCTAGGGGAAGGGACAAGAGACGGCCAATGCATTCTTGAGGAAGTTCCGACTCCACCCATTTTCCTTTAGACCGGATATGCCAAAATTTTTATTTCCTAAGATCCGAAAAATAACTATAATGCTAATCAACCTTAAATGCAATTTAGTTTATCTTTATTTTCTTACGAATTGGTTAAGAAAAATTTACATTTCCTTTTTAAACTTCATTGATATCAATCCTAATTAGTGATATTCTAAAGTAATATTGTTTTTAATTTTTCATGTCTGTAATACTTGTTTATGATTACATTTAAATCAGCTAATATACCTCCTTTTCATTTTTTAATCGATGTAATTTCTTTGCTCAAACGTGAATGGGATTTTTAAGCGCTATTTTTTAAAAATTAGCTTATTTTTATATACATAAGGAACTGAGGAAAAATATTTGAAATTATAGTATGATCATGGAATGTACATTGAAAAACTATTTAAGTTTCCAATAAGTAACAAGTTTTATTATTAACTGTAGTAATAAATTTTTTTTTGGAGGGTGGGTGAGTTTGTACGGAATTAATGATTTCTAATATGCAATAACGCATGCTCTTTTGATTGGATTATTTCGAATGCGAAAGTTATTCCTTGGCATTAAGTCATCGTAATACAACCTAATTGGAAAACAAAAGAGATGCTGACATTGAGTTTCAGGATTTTAAAAATTAAAATTTGTTGGATTGAAGGAAATTTGTTTTAAGATGCAAAAATTTCTTTATATGGCAAAGAAAAAAATTATAACGGATAATATTCACTTAACTTATTCTTAAGATTTTAAAGACTGTGTAAACATTTACCACTTTGTAATAGAAAAAGGTAAAATTAAGAGAAATTTTTTATGTAAGTATTAACATTGATTCTCTGATGCTATAAAATGTAATAAAAACTTTATAAATTTTATAGATGGCATACAGATTTTGAACAAAACGTTAGTTTTCAAACTCGTTGAATCTCACTCAAAGTAAAACATTTTAAAGATTTTACAATGTTGATAAAAGTATAAGCTGATCACACATATACACAGAAAATACTATATTATTTTAGGAATAATATTGAAGCTCTGAGTAGTCGTGCATCACGCTTCCACACCACATGTGCGAGTTTCAAACCCCGGGCTGGGCATGGTTGACTCAGCCTTTCATCCTTTCACTGGGTCGATAAATGAGTGTCATGATTGCTTGGGAACTAAACACTGAGAGTTTCGTGTCATATTGACCACATGACCGAAGCATCTGCTCACGCAACTCAGCGCCCAGGATCACGTATACTGAGATGGGCACAGCAGGTCTTGGCTCTCATGGGCTGTTGCGCTACTGAGTTAAGGAATAATATTTGATTACAAAATATAAATGATCAAATTAGAAAAAGCAGTTGAAAGTACAGAATTTAATGTACAAAGAACACATATTAAGGAATAAACATTTTTTCCCCTTTAGTATGAGCAAATGATTATAATGCAAACACATACCATTATTATGTAATAAATTATTAGCTTTATACATAGAGATATTCTAAAATCGTTTATAGAATTGCAAATCGATGAAAATCTCAATAACTCGAGAGAGTGACAATTAATGTCGCTCTGTTCAGCTACACGAGGACTTTTGGCGACGAACCTCGTAATTTTGAACCATGATCAAGTGACGAGGACGACACCTGAGCTGGCACCCCTGTCTTAACTTCCTCACCACACCAGTGAGAAGACGTTTGAGCCTCAATAGATTTAACGTGTATCAATACTTCTACATGACGGCTAATAACCAGATGATAAATATCGAATATTCTTTTTTTATTTTTGGAATCTATTTCCAACTATAATCACATTTAGTTTCTATACCGGTTGAGAAAACTCTCTATCGAATTTTCAATAAATATAGTTCCATCTTTACAATTAGATTCAGCAATTAATTTTTAATTTTTTCATAATTACACGATAAATCATTTTTTTAAAAATATTTTTTGACACAAATACAAAATTATTCATTAATTAAGAAAAAGTTTTGCAAAAATGTAATAGTCTTTGAGTATTTTGTTCTATATATTTCTTTAACCAGCCTATCCATTTAAATTCTAAAAAATTGGTGTAATTGGGTAAAAAAAAAAAAAAATTCTGATATAAAATCTGAATCTCCCACGTAACAACTCAACATTAGAATCATTGTTAAATTGAAAATCACAAACTATATCCCTCATATTGCGTCATTAAGTATAACTTTACAAGGGCAAAATTCTCATTAAAATCTTAATTTTTTTATTTAACTATATTAAAGGAATGCCTATATTTTATGTTGTTTATTTCTTATTAATTCCTACTACTAGTTCACTCTTTTCAATCGTTAATAAAATACTTTCTATTCATCCATTGAAGTTCAAATACATCTTTTTAAACTAGCAGTGGATGACACTTGATGTTAATACCATTGTTTTCTTTTTTTTTTTTTTTTTTTTTTTTTACATGTTAATTCATTCATTATATTTAAAAAATGAATAAAAGTAAAAAAATAATAGTCCAACAGCATATATAGAAAGGAAAATCGTTCGTTGTGCCCCTGTTGAGCAATAAATAGCACGTTGGACTTTTAATCCAAATGTCGTAGGTTCGAATCCCTCCTGGGATGGCCTAATTTCTGAGAATGTGATTTCTTTTTTTACATTACTATTTTATAGGAATAATTCCCTCGGGGGAGCCTGTAACCCCTAGAGGGCGCGTCCCCAGGTGGCGGATAGGGGAACGCCTCCATTGGTTTCCAATGGGTGGTAGAAGGGAAATAAAATACCTTCCGTGGACCAACAGGTAGAAGTCCAACCTCCTGGAGGATATGGCACCTTTTTCCATGAATAGTGCAATATTGAGTGATTCAGATAATGTTACCGCGTTCGGGTAGCCGACGCGCCACGGGTTGAAGTCGGGCCCATGGCGAGAAGTATGCTACGAGGACCCTAAACATTTTGCAGTTGAATATTAATGGTACCCAGAGAAAGATTGAGGAGCTCACTGAGATCCTCAACGTAAATAAGGTACATATTGCGTGTCTACAAGAGACCAAGCTTAACCCAAATCTGAAGCTAAAAATCAAAGGCTTTACTACTTTGCGAAAAGACAGAAAAGACCGGGCAGGTGGCGGCCTTGCTTTCCTTGTTAAATCAGCAGACATAAAATTTAGAGAAATCATAATGCCACCAACTACAGATTACGATGAGAACAGCACGGAAGTACAAGCAATCACTGTACTCCTACCGCAGCAGGAAGTAACAATCATTAATACCTACCATCCAGACAACTCTGACATCAACTTAGATCTCCTTAACACGCTTTTGGACATAAAATCGGACACAAAAATTCTTTTAGGAGACCTTAATGCCAAGAGCCCATCTTGGGGGTCCAGGACTCTAGACTTGAAAGGCTCACAGATTGAAGACCTGCTCTGTGACAACGATCTCTCCATACTAAATGACAAGAGAAGTACCTACCTCTCCAAAACCAACGGCACAACATCAGCCCTTGACATCACGGCCATTAACCACCAAACAGCAAGTCAAGCGACATGGAAGATTCTAAAAAGTGCTATTAGCGATCATTTCCCTATTATAACTTCGATAAATCAAAGAGTTGATGGCACCATCCAAAGCAAAAGATCCTGGAACTTTCGGAAAGCAAACTGGAGAAAATTCACCTCTGAACTTGAATTGCTCTGCTCCCTTTCTTCGCCACACACCCTCGACGAGAGACTACGGTCCTTTGCTTCGCATATTAATGCTGCTGCAAAACGTTCTATCCCTAGGGTCAAAAGAAGAAATGACTGGGTCCCCGTTTTGGAAAGACACCAACATAGAGAACTTAATTAACGAACGTGACAAACTAAGTACAGAACTTCAGAAGAATAATACTGAAACAAACAGAATAAGATTCACGAACCTTTGTCACGAAGTTGAAGAGGTTATTTCCTCCTGCAAGCGTAAAAATGGACTGAATTCTGTGAAACTTTAGATCCCCAAAAAATATCTCAGCATTGGAAAGTCATCAAAACTCTTAATAATCAATCAACACACCAAAAAAGCAGACATTCCTACTAATATCATATCATCCTCTGGAAGAGATGCAGCCACAAATAAGGAAACTGCTTCCCTGCTAGCAAAGCACTATGAAAACAAAAGCAAGTTAACTTTCAACGCAAATGACAGGAAACTGCTGCGTACCTACAGGAAAACCATCCAAGACTCAAAAAGATATAACCATAAAAACATCTTCACCATACCATTCTTAATGGAAGAGCTAGAAGCTGCCATTGCTAAAATGAATCCCGGCAAAGCCCCTGGCCCGGATGTTATTTTTTGGCCGCATGGTCCAACACTTTGGAAATCTTGCAAAAAAGAACTATTGGAAATTTTTAACCTTTCATGGGCTACTGGCAAATTGCCCAAAATCTGGAAACTTTCCACCGTCATTCCAATTTTGAAACCAAACAAGAATGCTTCAGAGTGCAAAAACTATAGGCCAATTTCCCTCACCAGCACCCTCTGCAAGCTCATGGAACGGATTATCCACCGTAGGCTTATGAACTGGCTCATCGAAAACAAAAAGCTTCACTTCTATCAAACAGCTTTCCGAACCCATCATAGTACTACCGACCAGCTCTTTTACCTGAACCAGTCGATAATTGATGGTTTTCAAGAAAAAGCCTCACAAGAAAAACTTTAGCAGTATTTTTGGACATCTCAGCAGCATTTGATAGAGTTTGGCGTCAAAAACTGGTCCATACTATCCAAGGCACCGGAATTAATGGCAAAGCGTTATTATGGATAAATGATTTTCTCAGAGGAAGAAAATTTTCCGTTAGATTTAACGGGGCACTTTCAGAATCTCGCAGAATGTGGGCTGGAGTTCCTCAAGGCTCTGTCTTAAGCCCCTTGCTCTTTCTCATCTTTATGAACACCATCCACCATCATATTCACCCAGACACAAATATCGCCTGCTACGCTGATGATATTGCTATATGGCACTCACACAATGACATTACAGAATCGGAAAAGGCCCTAAACACAACACTGAAAGGTATTGCTGAATGGGCAGAGAATCTTAAATTAACCATCAACGCAGACAAAACAAACTACTGCATCTTCTCTACCGATAGACGACACAGAAGCAGTTTTAATGCTAATATCAAAATACAGAACTCTCAAATCAAAAAGTCGACCTTCCCACCTATCTTGGAGTAACCTTAGATCCTGAACTCCGCTTTTCAAAGCACATCGAACAAACTACCAACAAAGCTCTTGGAAAACTGAATATTCTTCGAAAGCTATGCGGAACTTCTGGGGCTCAAGACCTCAAACCCTAAAAAGCACTTTCTGCACTGTTATCAGACCGGTTTTAGAATATGCGACCCCAATTTGGACTCCGGCCTCTTTTTCTGTTAAGCGGAAACTTGATTCTGTACAACACAGAGCTGCCAAAATTATTATTGAGCAGTGTCATCAACCAATAATGAAAAGGCCGAACAAGAATGCGGCTTGCCTCCGCTAGAAAGCAGGCGCAAACTTGCCACTATCAAGTTCACTAATAAACTACGCTCATATGGTTTGGACCATATCTCTAGAAGAGTTTTTGATAAATGGAAGCATTCTACAAGGCTCAAAAGATCTTCGACTCTCCAACTTGATAGTGAATTCAGAAAAGAACTCAATTTGGATCATTCCTCCTTAGAGTTCCTTCAGGAGCCCCTCATTCCAAAAACCCACCAAAGAATACTTGTTTCAATTGGAATTGCTGCAGCCATGTTCCAAAAAAGAAGACCCTGTAACTCTCAGACAAAAAGGACTGGAAACGACAGCAATACTCTCTCAAGATAACTTTGCAATCGCCTACACCGATGGTTCCTCAGACAGATCCCTCAGCAATGGAGGTGCCGGAATCATCTTACTCCTCCCAGATGGTAATAACTACAAACACAAAATTAACACAGGCATAATCGCCTCAAACTTCACAAGTGAACTCGTGGCAATTAGAGAGGCCCTTTTATTATATCAACAAAACCCACATGTTATTGATTCTACAGAAGGATTAGTAATCTTCTCAGATTCTAAATCCGCTATAGAAACTATAAGAAATGGAGAGACTAACATCTCCTGTGATATTATTACCCTTCTAGAACAGCTGCACAACAAAAGAAAATCCTGTATCCTGCAATGGATACCCGCACATGTCAACATTGAGGGTAATGAATGTGCAGATAGCCTCGCCAAAGAAGCTAGAGACATCGAACATAAGTGCACCACCATCACACTTGATGATGCTAATGCAGTAGCCAAACATAGAATTATGAATCACACTTTTAAAAAACCCCTAGTTACGGAATTTGACTGTCCCCGAATTATAACATCCACAATTGCCAGATTGAGAACTGAACACCTTAAGGGCATGAAGATTCACCCAGACAAGACAAGATCATATGTTCAATGCAAACACTGCCCAGATCTTCAACTGACGCCCAATCACATCTTGGAATGCCCAACCGTCGCAACAAAGTTACTAAAAATGGGAATGGTCCCTCTGAGGGACTCTTTGTGGGAACTCCTATACAGCCCTGATGCTCCCAGAATAGCAGAGGCAGTGATCAAGACTTTCGACGGAATCTAGTGATATCTACTGCATTTATTCATGGACACGAGAACAACAACATAGGAATAATTAAATTCGATAAATGAATAAATAGTAACAAACAAACAAAAAATAGTCTAACACCATATATAAAAAGGAAAATGAAAAATTGCAAGGGAAATCGCTTTCTAGTTTGTCACTTAATATTGTAAGTCTGTCATATGTATGTACATATTTATATTAATTGTAACTATTTAATAAAAAGTAACTAAAATAAAAAAATTTCTTTGTTGACCTAAGAAGGAATTAAATATCCTAAATATTATCCAAAGTATAATTTTTGAACACATATCCTCACTGGAAAACATTTTTCTTTTAATTAATATGTAAGAAATGAGCATTTTTTTTATTGATGAGTTAGTACACTAAATAATAAGTTATGAAATAATGTTGCTCTCTCTCTCTCTCTCTGTTGTTACTAATGCCACCTATCTGACGATGTCAGATCGAGGCCCAAGAAATTCATCGCTGCAAAGGGCTACAAGTACGCTTGTCGTTAGCCGTAGCTTTGAGTACCATTCAGGTAACAGTACGTTTTGGCTGGGTTCCACCCCAATTTTGAGGGAGAACATCTTAGGGGTGATCAGGGGCCTCCCAGCTCTTGGCAGCTCTCTCTTAAAATAATTAATTAAATGGGGGAAATAAGCAATGCATATTAGAAATATTTATGATATTGATCCCGTTTCTACATCACCATGAGGTAGGAATCTCGATGCGTTTTTTTTATAGAGGTATCGCCATCTTTTACTTTATAGAATAATCTGGACAAAGCCAATTTTTAATTTTTGACCCATTCTTAAAATTGACGCATTTCCAATGTTACCAGTAACTGCAATCATCACACTGAACCATATTTTTTTAAGTCGTTGCGCTTTCACAATGATTGCAACGCCAAAAGTTTTGTTTCAATGTAAATATTTTTTCTACTTCTTCACAAGCTTGTGTAGTAAATAATTCTTGTACAGATATGTCAAATCACGAGATTTATAACAGAATCCGCAATTTAATTATCAGGTTTTAAATCTTGTACACTAAAAAGAAAAGTTTTAAATTTTCACTCCAATAAATGTTTTTTTGTTTCCAAATTTGATATAAAGGTACATATTTTTATGTGTGGCCCGCGAGATTATACTATTTTTCCGAAGTGGCCTGCAATTTCTTTTGGGTTGGACCCCCTGGACTAAGGGTTTAACCAAAGCGCTCTTTTGCGGTTAATGAACTTGGAAATTCCAGTTCTGGAACAAGCCTCTCAAATAAACAATCATAAACCATATCATTATTCCCCTCCATCACTAAAGAGAGCAAAAATAAAAGCTCCTTTTTCCCCGGACATCGTAAGAGAAATCCGATGACAGAACACCCCGAACCAACTCCTTTTCCTTCACTGTGAATTGCATAGAAGTCGCAAATGTTTATACTGCAACAAAGGTCATGAACTCGAGGCCTGCCATTTCTTAAGCGCTAACGAAAAGAGAGAAATTTTAAGAAAAAGGGGATGTTATTTGAGCCTCATGCCCGGTCATAGATCAATGGAATGTGCGAAAAGAGAGTCATGTCCTATTTGTAATGGCTCCCACCATTTCACAATATGTTTTCGAAATCGGCACGGTGACGATTTCTCTCCAAAAAAGTGAAACAAATAATATAGTTTCAGCAGTATTTAAAACAGAAGTAAATAGTGTATTATTACAAATATGTGCTGAGTTAATAGATGACACAAAAATGAACAAGAAGTTGTTAGATTATTCTTATTCTTAGATAATGGTTCACAAAGAAGGTTCGTTTTAAAGAGTACTTTGAGAAATTTAACTTTCTAATTCTTAGAAAAGAAAACCTTTCCATTTGCACATTTGGTGCTAAAGAAACTGAAATAAAAACCTTAAATATAGTTAAAATAAAATTGAAAAACAGGAATGATCCAAATTTGTACATTGCAATGGAAGCGGTCGAGACAGAACATATTTCGATTACACATTTACCAACCCCTGATAAAAAACAATTTAGATATTTAAGAAATGTACAATTAGCTGATTCTTATGAATTTAACGATAAAGAAATATCAATTCTTATTGGCGTGGACTATTATTATCAAGTAGTTATAGGTAGAATTACACGTTTAAACAAAAATCTTATAGAAATAGATACATTATTTGGGTCAGATCGGGAGGAACTTTTAACAATGAGTGTTATTGTTAATGAATCCAATACTTCGAAAAAGCTTAGCGAATTTTGGGATTTAGAGAATTTAGGAATAGAAGCAGAGCTGACATTTTGAAGCAATATTTGTTTACTGCATATCTTAGTAAAATATTTATTTACTTTAAAAATTATAGTGATAAATTTTTGCATTTAACAATACTTGTCCGCACTCTAAAATTTTGCCACCCTGCCTAAATGCGACACTGTGTGGGTGTACATATAATGGATATAAATATTCTCTCTTAAAAATTATAGATGGAAAATTTATATGGACTAGCAATTTTTTATTAAGGAATATAAATTTTTTTAGTATGTAATTTTATGTCCAAATTTGTATAAAATTATAAGTGCAGAAAACTTTAAAAATATTTTTCCTTTATTGATTTCGTTAAAATATAAAAGTTTTATGGCTTTAAAATAATAGATTTTTTTTCTGAATGATCTTTTGGATTAGTTAGTTCGAATATAGAAAAAATGGACTGTTAAGGTTCACTGTGAAACTGTAAATTTCTCGAAATTGGAAAATGCTAAATTCTTTTCTTTGTATATTTATGTTCATCATCATGTCTAATGGTGATATTTAAAATTATTTTGTTAAATTTTCAAAGGGAATATGTAGTGAACTTTAACCGCTTGCCTGATTATCTCGGGTTAGTATATATTACAGCTAATTATTATCCCGAGCGGAATTTGTCTGTACGATTTGTTTTATCACGGTTTTACTCGGCCTGAAAGAAATGAAAGGAAACGCTCAGCTTTGGTTGGCAGTTAGGACAATTTTTATCCCGCCCGGTTTGGCTGATACGTTGGTTAAAAGGAAGATTGATGTGAATGGAAAAAAAGGAGAAATTATTGGGTATTAGAGAGGGAAGTAACTGTAATTACATGGAAAGATAAGAAGGATGTGTTAGTTTAATTTCCACAATACATACAATCGAAATGCAGAATGTAACAAATGAACGGGGAGAGACAAAGTCCAAGCCTAAATGTGTAGTTGACTACAATGACCAAATGGGTGGTGCAGATAAAGTTGACCAGCATTTAGCTCCTTACTTTACATCCAGAAAAAGAGAGGAAAATACTAATATTTTCTTTCATTTATTGATTTGGCCTTGTGAAAATTCCTTCATTTTGTACTGTAAATCAGGAGGTTCATGATCACCTAAACAATTTAGAATGAAACTGACTGAAAAACTAATTTCAGAAAATCATCGTGACGAGTTTTCTGCCACATCAGGAAAACCCAGCATTAGTCCTTCGCCACTCAGGTTAACCTCAATGCATTTTTCAGATGTTATTCCTGCATCTGAAAAAAAAAATCAAATCCAACGAGACAGTGTTCCGTGACTGTGCTCCTGTAATAGAGATTCCAGAAATAAGCCAGTAAGAAACGAGACTAGATACCAGTTTACAGAATGTCAGGTATCTCATTTTGTGTTGTCCCTTGTTTCAAAATCAATCATATTAAGACTAATATTTAACTTTTTTCCATTTGCCAGATATAACTCGGGATAGTAAACTAATATTAAAACAAAATGTTTTTTTACGCCTGTAAAAAATTTTAAAAAACTCAACTTAAAACCTACATATTTTTGTTTTGTTTCGTTTCATTGTATTTAATAATAAAATTAAAAAATGTGATGATTTTTGCAATTTTTTCAAAAAATGGGTAAAGGAAGCGGTTAAAGGGTTCAGGAGAAGGAGAGATTTATGGTTCTAAGTAATGAGACAGGGGAAAAAGTTTCTACTGTTTATCAAAAATATATATACAGTCGAACCTCCATATAACGAACCTCTATATAGCGAATTTTTCTACGCGCATTTC
>BMAU01002928.1:0-49772 GCA_019973935.1 Trichonephila clavipes | reverse complement strand
GATTTAAGAGAATTAAAAAGGCTGAACAGCTTTTATTGAAATTAGTACAAAAGGAAGATTTTAAAGTAGAGATGAATGGTATTCAAAATTCTGCCATGGTACCTTCCAACAGTCGAGTAAAAACACTCAATCCATTTATTGATAATGAAGGGATTTTGAGAGTTGGAGGTCGATTGAGAAATAGTGATATTAATTATAACCAGAAATTTCCAATTCTTTTGTCTTCGAAACATAAATTGACTTATTTAATAGTTGAGTATTTTCATAAAAAGTTTTTACATAGTGGTCCACAATCCTTGTTATATCAGATCAGGCAAAATTTTTGGATATTGAATGGCCGTAATATTTGTAGAAAGGTTGTTCATAATTGTGTAATTTGTTGTAAGGACAATCCTACTTGCACTGACCAAATAATGGCTGACTTGCCAAAGGATAGAGTTATCAAAAATTATCCATTCAATGTGTCAGGTGTGGACTTCTGTGGTCCCTTTTACATTAAGTATAAAGGGCAGAGAAAAGGTGTATATAACAAAATCTATGTTTGTATATTTATATGTTTTGTTTCTAAAACTGTGCATTCTACCAATTGAAACAGTGTGTGTGTGAAGTACCACATAACCCTTCAGATAGTAATGTTTGTGTGTAGAATAGTATTTTTTTAAAATTCTCTGTGATTTATCAATTGCTTTATACATTGTCTTCATTTGTATGTTGTTTTGTTTGTATTTTGAAGTATTGTATTTCTGTTTGTTATCTTCATGATTATGTTCTATGTAAATCTTGCATGTTGAAAAACATTGCAAGGCCGGGTGGCATGTTCAGTGTAGGTATGTAAATGTAGAGTGCCCTCTAGCACTCAGAGTGTCTAACGAATCTGTGTAACCTCTGACTCCATCGAGAAAGGAGTCGAATCGAGCGAGCTGAGCAACAAGTAATAAAAACTACAGTCCACTGAGAGAGACTTTTTCTTGAGTTTTTACTTGTCACCCAACACAAGTTTAATTAGAAATTCGAGTCGGGTTAATCTTGAAATAACTGATTTAAAAATAAATACCTTAGTCATAGGTTTTTTAAATTTGAAGTTCATGAAAAATGAAAACTCTTAATAAAAAAAGTTTAATTACTGTGTATAAATATTTGAAATGAGCTATAAAATCTTTTACTTACAGAAATTTATTTAAAATATTCCGTTGTACGGATCTTTTTAAAAGCCTGTGCATTGTGTCTACCTAATCTAACATTTTTATTTCTTATATACCCTCCCCTCCCCGATTTGCAATAACTTTATTACCAATTCTGTTTTGTCTTTAGCCCTCCAACCGGACAGCACGGAATTTTCCGCCCTACTAGAGAGGCTTCAAAAACGGACCACACTGAATTTTTCATAAGGCCGGGGACTCACCAAAAATGAACCAAACAGATTTTTTCCCCTTCAAGTAATGTGTTCAAAACCGGTAAGGTCGTATTTTTCCGAATTCTTTTCCCCCTTTAAAGGTTTACGATCTTGAAAGATAATTAGAGACGGTCGGGGAGAAACAATGGGCATTGAGGGGAAGATTTATGGCTCACGGGGAAACCGGTTCCTGTGGCAATCGTAAAATCTTCAACCTAAAGTGTACACAAATAGCAAGTCAACGAGTTGAGAATTCTCATTTTTTTCCTTTACCTTAAAATTCTCAAATGGAATTAAGTTTTTATAATGTATGTCTAAGTTTTGAAAAATTTGTGTACTATTTAAATTCAAATTATATATTAAAACATTGAGGATAATTTACAGTTTCATTTTTCTTATTTTAATCATTACTTTCAGGGATTTTTTTTAAGAATGATTATTTTGTTATGTGTCGAAAAAATAAAAAAAAAGGTTCAAAATTTAAAATCTTTTAAAATTTCTGACACTTCTAAACATGAATAATTTTTAAGCTTCTGTATTACATTATTTGCAAAAAATTTATATGTATTGTTAAAAAAACCCTATTTAAATCTTTTAGTTTTTCATAATTTTAAAGCCAGATATTCAGGCCATCTTACATAGAATCCCTTGTTTTGTATTGTTCAGATAACAAATTATATTTGAATTTTGAATGTCTGAACATTAATTTCATTCAAAGAGAACATTAACTTCAAGTTTTTATTTTTTAACTTGAAACTTCAAATAAAGAGTATTTAAAAGCATCTGGACAAATTTACAGGTAACATTTGCGCATATAAATAAATATAAAGATCCTTTTTAAATTCAAGTTTAAAAAATATATATTTATGCATAATCCCTCATCATTCATGTTCCATTAGTGGTTGATTGAAAAAAAGATTATATTAAAATTTGGACATTTTTATAATCTTAACCATGCAAAACTAGGAATTTTGTATTAGCTCCACTAAAATTCTGCATTGGAATTTCGAAAAAGATATTTATGCGTGTCTCACATACTCAGTTGAAAAACATATATTTACCAAAAATACTAATAATTCTTTGGATATTTAAAATTATCATTAGATTAATTTTTTTTAATATATATTTATATATATTCGACTTCTAATATTTTTTTTCAAGAATTCCTTAAATTTCATATAATTTAAATAAGTGAGGGGATATTAAAGTCGCACTCTCTCTCTTCTCTACTCAACTTCTTGAGGGCTTTTGGCGACGGTCCTGTGGCCGGGGTATCAGGTGGTCAAGGTATCGAATCATGGTTGGCATGTCTCGAGTTCGAGCCCAGTGCCACAAAAGACCCGCCGTGTAGGGCAGCGATGCACGTTAAATCTATCGAGAGCTGAAATGTCCTCTCGTTGGTGTGGTGTGGTAGTTAGGAGAGGGGGTGCCAGCTCAGGTGTCGCCCTCGTCATTTGACCATTTTTCAAAATTACGAGGTCCATCACTAAAAGCCCTCGTGTAGCTGAACAGTGCGACGTTAATATTCACTCACTTGGCGACGGACCTCGTAATTTTAAACCGTGGTCAAGTGACGAGGATGACGCTTGAGCATCGCTGCCTTACACGGCGGATCTTCAGTGGTGCTGGGGTCGAACTCATGACACGTCAGCTACGAATTCGTTACTTTGACCATTAGGCTACCGCGGCCTCACAATGTGGTTGAAAACTGCATGTTATGAGTAAAAATATGCTGAAACATTTGATGAACTTATAATAGATTTTTGCATAGAAGATAGATGTGTGATATGCTAAAATGTCAATATGTAAAAGTTATGAGAATATCGATGACAATTTTTGAAAAGTTCAATTTAAGTTTCAGTTTGAAACTTATTCGGTTTTTTTCGCATTTAATATTAAATAGTCGCGATAACAAATTAATAGTTTAACGCATTCATAGATTATAAAAAAATAAAGGTATAAATGACATTGTTGGGAATAATATGTTTTTATAGTTTTGAATTCAGACTTCTTTGCAGGAGTGTAGACCAGTGCTTCTCAAACTTTCAATACTGGCGCCTCCCTTTTCAATCACATTTTTTTTCGTGCCCCCCTTATACATTAATAATGTACTGAATGCAATAATAATGCACTTTGACGCTAAAGCTACAATAGGCGATCTTAATTATAAACCATACAAATTAGTAACATAAGTATTAAATTTTGTATAATACTTTTAAGCAAAATAAATATATAAATAAAATAATACGATAATTATTATGTTATTTTTCCTTTCTCTAATTTTTAAATTGAACATATTGCAAAATGCGGTGGCTCCTTAGAAGACAAAATATAGATATCTGCTAAATATAGAAAAAGAAAGAGGGTCAATTTCTAATCATAAGCATTCCTTATAAAAACTTTGCTTTCCAAGACAAGCTCATGGACGTCATTAATACTTATTAAACTTGTTCTTAATTTAGTATTAATTAATTAGTTATAAAATATTCTGTGCAGCACTGATACATTAAAAGTATACCGGCTGAAGTGCCCGCTCTTTGCACGAGTTCATTTATAAGAAAATAAAACATTATTCATATAATAGCTGAATTGTAAGGGCAGCAAAGCCAAGTGCTCGACAATGTTTACAAAAACATAAAATGATTTTTTTAAAATGGTTGCTCAAATTATAATTAGTTTTAAGCGAATTGTTATTTTAAGCCTCACAGAATTAGCATTTATAATTGACGTTAAACAGTAGCTCACACAGGAATTTTTCAAGGGGGGTTCCGGGGTCGAAAGTTCACCAATCTTGTATCAGGTTCCTTTTGATTTTGTCGATTTTCGGGAACAAAACACAGTAAAAAACTAATTCTTGAATAAATAATTAGCATTAATTAATAAAATTAATCATTAATAACAAATACTTAATTAAATTTTGCGTACAATAAACTTAGAATTATAATCAATCGGAAAAAAATCAAGGGCTTTGAGGAGGGGGGTCCGGATCCCCCCCTTGTGTGTGTCACTGATGTTAAATAATGATCAATAATACAAAATATCGATGAAGAATAATTGTATTATTTTTAATATTTAAAGCGAAAAGACTTCAACATGTTTTAACCCAGGAGCAGGCGCTCACTCGATACGGTCGGGGTTATTGAGTCACACCAATCCTTTTTTTTTATAATTATTTTATTGTAAACGATACAAATCATGATTACAGTGAATAATTTAATTAAGAGAAAGTTTACTTACCTACTTTCAAGGACTTTTCAATTTTAATTGGTAACAAATAAACAATTTGCCAGAATTAACGATTTCATAATCTATGTGTCCCGCGCGATCACTTATGGGTAAAAAGTATATTCATTATGTTAATATGTATGTTACTGCTAAAAAAATTGTGTGAAACGTTTTTCGTTATGCTTTATATGTTGAGATTATTTATAAAAATATGTCTTGGCCAAGTAATCCTTCATGTGCTTGTGCGTGTGTTTGTGTGTGCTCTCCGTGGTTTTCCAAATATCATAAAACTCTTTTGCATGGAAAAAAGCGCAACAGAGAACACATAAGAGAGGGGTCATAACTAACTGTACCAATAACTTAGAAGGTCAAACCGATTATAGCTATAATGCGCTGTATTTTAAAAATAATGACAGTGATGAATTTTTTATGTTCCTAAATTTTTTCGATTCTGGGTCTGGGATCTGTTTTTTCTCTGAAAGAGTAGTATGTTAGGTTAAAAAAAGCGTAATAAAAAATTTCTCATCATGGGATTACAGCAAAATAAAACAAAAGTTTTTTTATTTGGTTATAGGATCAAAGATAGCTAATTAGGTATTAAAGAAGTTTTTATTTTTGTTGAATTAATATCGCGCTCGCGCGCCTATAAATTATATCAGAGTAAAAGTGCATTTTTATTATGTCTGAAAGTATTTTGTTTTAATTCATTCCAGTAAACTAATTATTTTTTTAAATATTTTTTTTTCGATATGCTCGCGCCCCCTTCGTAAGGTCATCGCGCCCCCCAGGGGCGCGCCCCACAGTTTGAGAAACACTGGATTAGACTATTAAAAGGCTGATGTAGAAGTTAGAAAACTAATATTTAAAATATATGGAAAACAATATCTGCAATTCCATGACCTTGACGAGCAGAAGACGGCATTTTTACTTAGTAGGGCAAAGTAAGCATATATATATAAGGTAGGAGCTTGTGGAGTAAACTACCAGGCCTCTGCAGTTTTGGCAGGTAATGAACTCCCATTTGTTGCTTTCTCTCAGTAAGGAATATAAACATAACAAATACAAAAATAAGTCATGTAAAATTTTATATATTTTAATAACAATGAATTGTGAACTTAAGTTCCAATTCATTGTCACGAGTTGGCAGTAACTAAGGTACTCTATCGAAGTACTTCTTATATATACATATATATATATATATATATATATATATATATATATATATATATATATATATATATATATATATATATATATATATATATATATATATAAAAGAAGTACGGTTGATAGAGTACCAATAATTTTAACGCAATTTTATATTTCGTTCTCGTAAACTTTACTCCTTTTAAAACATGTATTGACAAAATACTCTCCTTTTGTATATTTATAAAATTTTAAAAATATAATGGTTATCTTACCCAACATTTTAAATCAGGGGCGGCAACTGTGTAGCTAAGACGTGCCAAACCAATCTGTCAGTATCATTCAGCATGCCACATAGTAGGTAATTTTTGAAATCCTTCGATTCTTACGGTAATATTTGCAGATTTAAAGAATAGAGGTAAATAATTTAGATTTACAGTTTTATTTTATATTAATTATGGATCATTAAAATACATTTATTAACATAAAAATAAACAATATAAAATGTTCTATTTCTTCAACAAAGATAAATAAAATTAAAAATGTATGTTTCCAACATATTTACTTAAATAAGAAATAGACAAAGTGAAATATAAATGATTCCCTTCATTACAGTTAAATAAAAATTGTAATGCGAATTAACTCTTTCATCACTCTTCTTTCATATCGCAAAACCAGGGGTATAATGCATGACACGATTCTGAGCATTCAGTTGTTAAACAATTTCTTTGCGGAGTCGAAATATTTTTCATATTAGGAAAGATTTTTTACTTTCATATGCCGAATCATAAGTGGAAAGCAGAGTACATGCAATTTTCTTTTTTCAACAATTAAATCTTTTAGCAATAACACTCATTTATTTACAAAATAGCTGTAAATTTATCCTTAGAATTATCTTTCAGATTATTTTGTAGTTCCATATATGTCCATAACTCAGAAGATGTTTGTCAAATAAGGTCTATTATTAACTTCCATCCACTCAAGAATTGACAAATTTGTAGAGTAGTGCTGAGTGCCACTAATAATTGTACCACGTGCCACAGGTTCATAGATTGCCGACACGTTTTAAATGTTCTTATTAACTAACCATCTCCTATTCAAACACAATTTATATGATAAAAAAGGGTTTTTATTCATTTTGTAGAGAATTGTATTAGATTCAACCATAAGTAATTTTGTGTATCAAAAAAATTACGTTGTTTCGGGGATCCCATTAGAGCAAAATGAAAGGAATTTGACATAATTATAGTAAGTTTCTCTAAAAGGGGAAACGTTCACATTCAAAATACACTGCGTAAAGTGGTTTTAGGTGTACGAAGTTATATTCACTATTATTCCTAAAATAAACTTTGATATTTTGGTTTTTCGTTAAGTTTTGAAGTTATTTCTTCAAATATACTTCTCCATTACATTTCTTTCAAACTTGCTATTTTCTTTTGCGGCCACGGTAGCCTGATGGTCATGGTTATGAACTCGTGTCCAGTGTTCGAGCCCTGGTACCACAAAAGTTTAGCGTTGAAGAGGAGCTGATGCACGTTAAACACGTCGTGGTCAAAAGTCCTCACGTTGGTGTGATGTGGAAGTTTGGAAGGGGAGTTATCAGCTCAGGTATCGTCCTCGTCACTTAACCGCGGTTCAAAATTACGTAGTCGCTCGTCAGTAGCCACCGTGTTGACTTAGAATGCAATATAAACCCTTGACGTGTGCACTTGATTTAATTCGAGTACGCTAAACAGTTCCAAATATGCACATTAGATATAATTCAAACGAGGTCGCATTTTATGCTGCTGTAATTTTCTCACTCAAATATCAGCGAGCGCCGTCGGCACTCATGATATTTGACTGTTGTTTCTTATATTTACAATTTAGTCGTTAAACATCAAAAACTCGTTTTCAATGTAAAGACTGTAATGTTGGACTGTATGCAGTGCCGTGTTTCAAAAAATATCACACTGTGACATTTCTGTAAACGACACGTATGTGTCTTTCTCATACTTCTTTGATACTGTTTGCTATTTATACCTGTTAAAATTATTTTTTAAAAAAGGTTTTTTGTAACTAATTTTAAATTGAATAAAACCTTTTCTTACAAGTATATGTATTTGAGGATGAAATCTGATTTACTTTATTCAGGAATTTTTTAGTAAATTTCATTTTCTTAGCCAACTTATTTCTTTTAAAACATGCATATTTGTGTATTATATAATAATATTTCTAACTATCTAAAATTATGTCTGGCTTTTTTCTTCATTAAAATCTTTCAGGATTTTACAAATTATCTTGCCATTATTCATTATGTACTTAATAAGGAAAAATATGTCTTAATATAAATAATTTCTCTCCTAATAAACATATAATTGTTTTTAGCTACAGTTTGGAAAATGCATTGAAATTTGTATCGGGACAGGATTTTAACATATTATGAATGTGTTTTTTACTGCCACTATGTTATATATTTATCTTTCATTCTTTTTACAATATGAGTAGAAGTCATAAACAGTTTGTCACAGTAAACTTAATTTTTGTTTTATATTCAAATTATACTATTATATTGATTCCGAAAATTATAGGTTAGTTTGACAAGCCATTATTTTACAATTTTAAAGCATTTAACAGTTTTGAATTTTTTAAAACTTTTCTAACATGTTAAATTATTAAAAATATTTAATTATTGTAAGTGATTAATATTTCTTAGATTATTGGAAACAAAAAGTATAAAATTTAAAATATATCTCTTTGTTGAATTTTAATAAATATTTTTATGGCTAAATCTGGAAAAAACCCAACTTTTTTTAAATATTAACATTAAGATATTTTTAAAAAATAACTAGAGCTCTCAGACCTAAATCCATATGAATTTTTATAGAACATATGTAAGGGAACATTTACAAGATATTTCAAGACTCTATCTTGAACAGGAAAAACGCCTTAGGGATTAGAAAACACTCTCATCTTCAAAATTAAAAATCTGAGAAAAACATATTTAAAATTTGTAAAGGCATAAAAAAAATTCCATTGCCTGTAAAGCTTTAATTTTTCAATCTGTTACTATCTAACTTATGCTCTACATGAAAATTCTACTTGAAATAAATATGGCTGAAATATCTTTTTTAATTCAAAATATTCTAAGACATAACATTGATAACAACTGTTAATTTGATCAATTATTCACTTTTATCAGAACCTTATATATTCACAAGAGTTTTAAATGCAAAATATTTATATAGAAATTAGTAGTTATACAAACGTAATCCAGAAATCACCAAGTTTGTAAACAATATCTATTTTTTTCTCAGTTTCCCATCGTGGCAGTTAAGCAAGTTTAAGTTTTTGTTGCATGACTTAAAAATACTGCAGTGTAGTACTACAATAGATTTATTATAATGTAGTTTGTGGTACATCAGGGAAATATTTAGTTCATTCTGCAACATTTGTATTCTGTAGTCTAATTGTAATATTACCTGAAAAAGCTGCATTTTAGATTTACCATTTTCAGTCATATTCCATCCCTTTCAAGTATTATTTCTCACAGTACCCTGCGTACATTTTGGTCATGGCATTTTTCAAAAGGAAAAAATTAATGATGACAAAGTATAGAGCTTTTAAATTATATAAACTATGTGTCAAAAATATATTGGTCTTTAAATCAATCTTAATTAAGTAAATGTGAGAAAACTCAAAAACTTAAAAACATGAGCAAACAGAAATGATTTTAGAAACTAAAATTGTAGTTAATTTCCGTTTCACACGAAATATTGGATTGTGTTAAAAAATATTTTTAATTAATTCAATCTAGGAATGCAAAAATGCTTTAAAATGAAACCGAATTTAAAATCAAAACTCAGAAAATTAAAATTTCTTTAAACCTAATTGGTTTTTAGATCAGAAATTTAGCAAGTTTTCCAAATATATGAAATATATATTTGCAATAAATTGGGTGAACTCTCTGTTGGCCGTGAAGTGTAGAAAATGTCCATTTCACAATCCTCGCCCTAGGCCACAGCTGTGAATGAGAAACCTCCCGTTTCGAAGAACACAGAGACCGAAAAGCAATAAAATCATCCCCTGCAAAACCAATTCAGGACCTCCTGCGGTTTTAACAGGGGAAGGCATTAAACTGCCGTGCATTTTTGAAGCAGTTCGAGAAATTTATCGAAACATTTTGGCTACCGCTAGCTTTGAAAAAGTAGGCCGATTTCGAAGTGAAATTCAATTAGCGGGTCATCCAGTCAGAGGGTTAAATCAAAGTGCGGAACAGACAATGTTGTAATTTTTTATTTCTCTGTTTTTTCCCTCTTTCAGATTACATTGATTTTTATAGGACAGCTCTATATTTAATTTATTTAAAGAAATACAAAAACTTGTCTTCGAAATCTTAAAAGAAATAAGAAACGTTTTTGAGTGTCACTTAAACAGAATGTCACTTAAATAGAATGTTCCTTATATTACGAGGTAAATACATAAGATTCATATTCAAAGAGAACGGTAGTAACATTAATTGTACCTTATTCGGAAATGTACCTTACAGGAGGAATTTGTATATAATTTTATGTCTTAAAAATACAAATTAATACGAAATTAAAAATATAATTACCTATTGCTATTTCAAATGAGCTAAGTGTAAGAGATTAATTGTGCCAATTTCATCAAGCCATTTTTTTCTAAAACGAGACTGTTGATGGTAGAGATTAAAATAATTTATTGTAATTTTAAACAACAAAATTCAAGACTGTTCAGTCGAGCTTTAACCATTCATCATTAGGATTTTGAATGACTGTAATGTTATGACTCTTGCCCTTTGTTAAGATCAAGACTAAAATGAAACTACTCTCGTGGCTCGCTATATCTTCCAAAAATTCTTAATGCCTCTATCCCAGTGCTTCTCAAACTTTCAATACTGGCGCCCCCCTTTTCAATCACAATTTTTATCGCGCCCCCTTATACATTAGTAATGTACTAAATGCAATAATACTGCAATTTGACGCTAAAGCTACAATCTTTATTATAAACCGTACAAATTCATGACATAAGTATTAAATTTTGTATATGTTACTTTTAAGCAAAAAAAAAAAATTAAGTAATAGGATAAATATTATTTTATTTTTCCTTTCTATAATTTTTAAATTGGAACATATTGCAAAATGCAGTGGCTGCTTAGAAGACAAAATATAGATATCAGCTAAATGTAGAAAAAGAACTCAGAGGGTCAATTTCTAATCATAAGCATTCCTTTGAAAAACTTTGCTCTGTAAGACAAGCCCATGGAAGTCGCTAATACTTATTAAACTTGTTGTTAATTTAGTATTAATTAATTAGTTATAAAATACTCTTGTGCAGCACTGATACATTAAAAGTATACCGGCTGAAGTGCCCGCTCTTTGCACAAGTCATTTATAAGAAAATAAAATATTATTGATATAATTGCTTAATTGTAAGGAGAGTAAAGCCAAGTGCGTGACAATGTTTACAAAAAAAGTAAAATGATTTTTTTTAAATGATTGCTCAAATTATAATTAGTTTTAAGCGAACTGTAATTTTAAGCCTCAAAGAATTAACATTTAGAATTGATGTTGAATAATGAACAATAAAAAAAATTCCGATGAAGAATAATTGTATTATTTTTAATATTTAAAGCGAAAAGACTTCAACATGTTTTAATCCTGGAGCAGGTGCGCACCCGATACTAATGGTCGAGCGGGGTTATTGTGAGTCACCCCAATAATTTTTTTATAATTATTTTTAATAGTACGCAATAAAAATCGTAATTCCAGTGAATAATTTAATTAAGAGAAAATATACTCAACCCTACTTTCAAGGACACAGAAAATATTCCGGAAAAAGTTATCACACTGGGAATTCAGACAAAACAAGTACCTTAATATCGTAAAAAAACGTCTGTCACTCCCACAAAAGAGGGGAGATATGTGCCAAATATATTTTAGTTCACATTAAGATTGTCAAACAGGAGGATAGTGTCAGGGCCATTGGTAACAATTAAACAGTTTTGCCAGAAATACCGATTTCGTGTGCTCTGTGCTCGGCTTGACCACTCTCGGATTAAAAGTGTATTTATTACAATATGGAAGCCTGATTTATGAAGCCTGATTTATTACAATATTCCCCTGATGTAAAACGTTTTTCATTATGCTTGGCTTAGTAATCCTTCAAACTTTCCTAAATGAAAAAATAAATACATAAGAGCAGGGACGTAACTAACTGTACAAGTAAGCTCGAAGGTCAAACCGTAGCAAATACATTCTGCTGCCTACAGCTGATGGCAATAATATATAACAGTGATGAACTTTTTATCTTCCTAAAATTTTTTATCTTTATGGGTCTGGGTTTTGTCTTTCCTCGGAAAGAGTTGCATTTTCCCTTTGAAAAGAAAACGTAATAAAAAAATCTCTCATCATGGGATTACAGCAAATCGAATAAAACGTTTTTTTTATTTGGTTATAGTATCAAAGATAGCTAAAAAATGAGGTTTTTAAGTAGAAGCTTTTTTTATTTTTGATTATGTAAAATCGCAGATAATATATATATATTATTTCCGTGTAAATGTGTATATTTTTTATTTTGTCAGAAAATATTCTATTTTACTTCTTTCTAGTAAATAAATTTTTTTAAATCTTTTATTTTCGATATGCTCGCGCCCCCCTTATAGGTTTATCGCGCCCCCCCAGGGGGGCGTGCCCCACAGTTTGAGAAACACTGCCAGTGCTTCTCAAACTTTCAATACTGGCGCCCCCCTTTTCAATCAAAATTTTTATCGCGCCTCCCCCTTATACATAATAATTTACTGAATGCAATAATAATGCACTTTTACGATAAAGCAACAATATTTATTATAAACCGTACAAATTCATGACATAAGTATTAAATTTTGTATATGTTATTTTTAAGCAAAAAAAAGTTAAGTAATAGGATAATTACTAAGTTATTTTTCCTTTCTCTGATTTTTAAATTGGAACATATTACAAAATGTGGTGGTTTCTTAGAAGACAAAATATAGGTATCAGCTAAATATAGAAAATGAACTCAGAGGGTCAATTTCTTATCTTAAAACTTCTTTCAAAAACTTTGCTCTGTAAGACAAGCCCATGGAAGCCCAGCTAATAATTATTAAACTTGTTCTTAATTTAGTATTAATTAATTAGTCATAAAATACTCTGTGCACCACTCATACATTAAAAGCAGTGTTTCTCAAACTTTCAATACTGGCGACCCAATTTTCAATCATAATTTTTGTCTCGCCCCCCTGTACAACAATAATGTATTTATTGCAATAAAAATGCACTTTGAGAGAGAGACGCTAAAGTTACAATACGATCTTAATTATAAACCGTACAAATTACTACGATAAGTATATTAAATTTTGTGTACATGTAACTTTTAAGTAATATATACATACATATATATATATATATATATATATATATATATATATATATATATATATATATATATATATATATATATATATATATATATATATATATATATATATATATATATATAATAAGAAAATTACTTAAAATATATATATTACTTAGAATTATGTTATTTTTCTTTCTCTAATTTTTAAATTGGAACAGATCGCAAAATGATGTATTTAATTAAAGATTTATTTCCTTCAGCATTCATTTCTCAAAGTACAAATGTCATTAGAAAAATAGTCTAGTCAATGTCGCTCTCTATCATATCCATTACATCTGGCATTATAGGGTACGTTTGCGTGAGTCTGGGCAACCTATCGGACGTCTGCGCAAAACATGTAAAAATGCTTTTCCTCGTACAATTGCAGTCAGTTTCGGTCGACTCGATACTCCTATAGCTACCGAATCTAGCTTGAATGTACATTTTTTTAAATTTCCACGTTAATTGCAATTCACGGTAATTAAGTATTTACGGCAGTAGATTAAAACAATATCATACATACATTTTTAAGTCGTAAGCAAACATTCGACCATAATAAAGATTCAACAAGTACACAGACGAGCATGGTTCCGAAAATTAAATCAAGGCGATCTTCTCAAAAATATTTAAATTTTGGATTTACTACTACTGAAGTAAATTATGGAAAAAAAGCCCCAGCTCGATATGTGTTAAAACTTACAAATGTGTAGAACAACATGTGAAAGTTGTTTTTAAAACATGAACAATCATTTAGCTATGTTGGCAAAGAATTTTAAAAAGTATTTTCTGGATGAGGACAGCTTGGTAGCAAGTTACGAGTGGATTAGGGATCTATTTCAAGATACTCCAGAAGGGCTCTCAACTTCCGAAGAAGAAATCTTCATAGATTTCACATCCAGTGAAAAATTATAAGGCAATTTTGTAATAAATCGCTCTTTGAATTTGGGGTAAAGGTGGATGAGGAATTATCTGTACTGAAAACAAAAGCATTTCGTATACTATTACCATTTTCAACATCCTACCTTTTTCAAACCAGATTTTCTGCAGTGGATGCCTTGAAGACAAAATATAGATCTCAGCTAAATATAGAAAAATAACTCTTTAAGTGTCAATTTCTGATATTAAACCTTCCTTTGAAAAACTTTCCTCTACAAGACAAGCCCGTGGAAGTCCCTAATAATTATTAAACTTGTTCTTAATTTAGTAATAAGATTGATTGATTGAATATTAACGTCGCACTGTTCAGCTGCACGAGGGCTTTTGACGACGGACCACGTAATTTTGAACCATGGTCAAGTGATGTGGATGACACCTGAGCTGGCACCCCTCCCTCCTAACTACCACACCACACCAACGGGAAAACGTTTCAACTCTCAACAGATTTAACGTGCATCGCTGCCCTACACGGCGGGTCTTTAGTGGTACTGGGCTCGAACTCGTGAGAAGGCAAGCCACGATCCGATACCTATACTACTGGACTACCGCGGCCAAATTCAGTATTAAGAAATTTTTTTTAAAATACCTTCTTCAGTACTGATACATCAAACGTATACTGGCTGAAACACCGACACTTCGCACGAGTTCATTTTTTTAAAAAAATAAAACATTATTCTTGATATAATAGCTGAACTGTAAGGAGAGTAAAACTGTGTGCACAACATTGTATACAAAAATGTAAAATGATTTTTTTAGATAAATGCTATAATTGTAAATAACTGTTTAAAAAAACTGTAATTTTAAACCTCACACAATTAGCATTTAGAATTAATGTTAAATTATGAAAAAAATATAAAATTCCGATGAAGAATAATTGTGTTACTTTTTAACATTTAAAGCGAGAAGACTTCAAAATGTTTTAACCCGGGGGCAGGTGCGTACTCGATACTAACATTAATGGTAGTGCGGGGGGGACTCAGTCACCCCAATCATTTGTTTAGAATTATTTTTACTGTACACGATACAAATCGAAATTCTAGTGAATATTTTAATTTATAGAAAGTATACTTACCTTCTTTCAAGGACTATTCAATTATTTGATGATTTGAGAAAAAATCCAATAAAACTGAACTAAAATGATTCAAAAGTACAAGACCATAGTAAAGGACGCAAATCAGACACTTTTCAATTATCCTACATAAATGTTAAACCAATCAATTCTTTTCCAAATATCGCAAAACTCAATTATTTACAATTTCCCTAAGCGAAAAGCAAACGCATAAAAGATGGGAGGGAACTAATATTGATAATAACCATACCATAAGATTGAAGGTCAATCGAATGATTAGCAAACGTACTATGCAGCCTGGCTGAAAAGAGAATCATGACTTCCTTTTCTTTTTCTACAACTAATGTACAGTATTTCAACAATAATTACAGTGGTGAATTGTTTATCTTCTTAGAATTTTTCTCAGGGTCTAGGTTTCGTTTTTTCTTTTAACGAGTAATATTTTATGTTAAAACGTAATAAAAAAAAATATCTCATTGAGGAAATACAGCAAATAAAACAAAATGTTTTATTCTTTAATTTGGTTTTGGGATCAAAGATAGATATTTGATGACGGAAAAAAGCCAGATAATAAACATAAATTATGTCAGTGTTGTTGTGTGAATTTTTTTTATTATGGAAGAAAACATTCTGTTTTACTTTTCTTTCCGGTTATTTTTTTTAAAAAAAATCTTTAAATTTTCGATACGCTCGCGCCCCCCAGGGGGGCGCGCCCCACACTTTGAGAAACACTGGAGTAGACTGTAAAGCTTTAAAACAAAATGGGATTTCCAACTGCGTCTTTTATATTAAAAATGTGTCACCAAATTAATGCTCCATCATTTAAAAGCTCAGGTTCTTAAAGGAAAAACATCTTTTTTTTTCAACTGCATTCCGTTGATTCATCAGGACATCCACTTTAGATTGGTCTGGTTGTCGTCGAGAATTCAACGGAGAGCAAGAGGAATGTATCGTCTATTTAATGCTGTATCTGATAATTGAAGAGCCCTTGGTATACGAACAAGTTTATTGATGACTAAACATAACTTCACAGCCCTACACTACACACACACCAACATTTAAAGACGATTTACAGGGTTAATAAAAAATATCGCTTAAAGCGCTCTGTCCAAAGTATCATGCCTTGCATGTTCATTCGATCAGTTGCATCAGCGTTCTCTTATAATTAAAATGGCGCGTTACATATTTTTATTCTGGCAACCCTGAAGTCGTCAATCACGTTCGAAGGCGCCAACATCCTGGGCCCCGTTGCAATGTTTAATTGCAAATTACATACAAATATATGAAATATACACAAAATACTGATAAACCGTTTCAATATAATTAATATAATGCAATACGTAAATGAAATATATGCTAATGAATATAATACACAAATACAATGATACAATAAAATAATATATATATATCGTTATTCATAGATAGGCAATTTTACTAATTTATTAACTGGGCGTTGGTAGGTGCCTTTATTTGTTTTTAAAGTCACAACTCTTACAATATTATCTTTACCTGGGTGCACCTTGATAATTTTTGTTAGATTCCGATTAAGTATTTTTGAAAATTCTTCATCTTTAACTAGCACTAATTCATTTTCCTTAAATGGTTGCTCACCCCTTTGCCATTTTACTCTTGATTGTAGCCGGTTTAGATAGTCATTTGACCATTTTTTCCAAAATGTTTCTGTTAATTTTTGCACCAACTGCCATCGATTTAGTCGATTGATTGGTGTATTTGGAAGGTCGGGCTCAGGCAAAGCAGTTAAGGAAGTTCCAACCAAAAAATGAGCTAGAGTAAAAATAAAATCGTTTGGATCGCTAGAAATTTTGGTTAAGGGTCTTGAATTTAAAACTGCTTCCACTTGAGTTACAAGTGTTACAAATTCTTCATAAGTTAGTATTGTGTTACCTATAACTCGTTTTAGGTGAGATTTGAGAGATTTAATACCTGCCTCCCATAAACCACCGAAATGTGGAGTAGAGGGTGGGTTGAAGTGCCAAACTATACCCTCAGACACTATGAAGTTTTCAATTTTTTCCTTACCTTCCTTAATGAATAGATTTTGTAATATCTTTTTTAATTCATTGTTAGCACCTACAAAGTTTGTACCGTTATCCCTAAAGATATCATGGGGTTTTCCCCGACGCGAAATGAACGTTTTAATGCACCAAGAAAGGCATCAGTAGAACAATTGGTAAGTATTTCTAGGTGAATTGCCTTTACAGCGAAGCAAATAAAAATACATACATAACATTTATATGATTTCTTGAATTTACCTGGATACAATTTAATAAAGGACCGGCATAATCAATACCAACCTTGATGAATACCCTTGATACCGTTACTCGGTCACTGGGCAAATCTGCCATAACTTGCTTTTTTGCCTTTTGCATTTACCTTTAAACAAGAAATACAATTTTTAAATACCTTTCTTACCTGATTTCTACAATTAATTATCCAAAACTCTGACCTGATGTTAGCTATAGTCGATTCAACACCTGTATGAAAATGTAAAACATGATAATAATTAATCAACAAATTAGAAATATGACCTTTGTTTGGAATAAGTATGGGATGTTTTTGATTGACAGTTAAGTTGGAGTGTTTAAGTCTTCCTCCAACACGAAGGATTCTGTTCTCATCTAAGAAAGGGGATGAATTTAGTACACTACTTGAATTGGGTATTTGTTTACCCTTAAGAAGACACTGGATTTCTAGAGGAAAATGCACAGATTGAACATTTCTGATAAGGCAAATTAAAGCTCGGGATAATTCAGTTGCAGTTAGAATGCCAATGGTTCTTTGCGATGAAGGGTTTCTTGCATTTTCTTTAAACCGTAGACACCATGCAAGAATTCTTTTCAGTTTCACAAAAGATGAGCACTTATTGATGATTGGGAGTAATTCCACATTTTGAGTTATGAGACACTGGATCGGATTTTTTAAACTCACGTAAATATAAATCATTATCGTTGATTTCACTGATATAACAAGGAGACACAATTGGGTTGTTTTGCAAAACCGATGGACCATACCACCACAATACACAATCTTGAATTTTATCAGGATCAATCCCTCTGGATATAATATCTGCGGGGTTTTCTTGCGATTGGGCGTGTTTCCAGGAGCTCACTTCGGTTAGATGTTGAATTACACTGACTCGATTTTTCACAAAGGGCTTGAGAACTGAAAGGTCCTTTTTTATCCATGCAAGGACGATGGTCGAATCAGTCCACAACACAATATCATTGAAGGGAATTTTCATCGATTTGATGGTCTTTCGTATTAACTTAGCAAGAAGCACTGCTGCACACAACTCAAGCCGGGGAATCTTTATCGACTTCAAAAGTGCAATTCTTGATTTGGAGCACAATAAATTTGTAGATACAGTTCCCGAATTATGAAGACACTTTACATAAATTGCAGCACCTTCGGCTTTTAAAGAACTGTCGCAGTACCCATGGAGTTCTATTCTTAATGCATCGTCCAATAAAATATATCGTGGAATGTTCAAGTTGTTAATTGCACCTAAAGACTTCACAAATCTCTTCCAGTGTGTTTCCAAATGTATTGGCAAAGAATCATTCCAGTCCAATTTTAATGTCCATAATTCTTGCATCACCAGTTTCGCCTTCGTAACTACGGGCGAAATGAGACCTAATGGATCAAAAAGCCTAGCAGTGGCTGAGAGGACTGACCTTTTTGTAATTGTAGAGGAATCAGAGGCATCTGCAATGGAAGACACTGAAAATGCTAAAGTGTCCTTTTGAGGTCTCCACAAAAGTCCTAAGGCTTTAGTTTCATCAGGAATTGTGAGAGAAACATCTCCATCAGAAACATGGAAATTAGAAAGCAGTTCAATGCAGTTGGAGGACCATTTATGCAATTGCATGCCAGCTCCACTGAAGAGGAATATAAGTTCCTGTTAAAGTTGTTTTGCTGAAGAAATGTTCGAACAGCCACTGATAGATCGTCCATGAAAATATCAGCACTCCCAGCTGAGGCCGCTAACGGATATTTATGCCCATCATCCGTAACTAATTGCTTAAGCACTCGTTGTGCAAGAAAGGGAGCACATGTTGTACCGTACACTACTCTATTCATTCGGTACGTTTTGATAGAGTCGTCAATATTGTCCTTCCATACAATTCGTAACAAGTCTCTCTGAGATTCATCTATGAATATCATGCGAAGCATTTTTTTAATATCTGAAGTCAAAGCGATTTTATTTTTTCTGAATCTCAATAATATCGCGAATAAGTTATCTTGAATGACTCCTCCATTTGCCACAATAGTGTTCAACGACTCGCCAGTCGAAGTAGAACATGATGCAACGAAAACAGTTCTAAGCGGTGTGGATTTGGAGTCGGGACGTAATATACCATGATGCGGCATATAATATGAAACTGTCGGTTTAGATTCATCGGATAATTGTTCCATATGTCCCATATCCAAATATTCATGGATAAATTATCGATATAACTGTTTAAGGTTTGGATTGACATCTAATTTTCGCCATAACGAATTTAATCGACGAATAGCCGTTTGTTTGGATTCGCCAAGACAACTAGGTTCCTTTAAAAAGGCCATCTGGACAACGTATTGTCCCGATTCATCTCTCCGATGATTATTTACCAAATGTTCTTCACAAAACTTGGCTTGTGAATTTAGATAACGAGGTTCATCTTCAATCGATTCTAACTGCCAAAATTTAGAAATTAAACTTTCTAACCCTTCTTGTTCAGAAAGAAGAAAACATTGCTGTGTTTATCATCGGCTGCCGGAAGCCATCCAGTAACTATGTAATTAAAAACCTAATTTTGCAAAGTTACTGAATCATTTACCTTTATCTGATCAGCCTTAATAATTTTGAAGAACTCTTGCGTGCCTAAGAGCATTGAAACCTTCGATGGTTTGTGGAAAGAAGGATCCGCCAATTTATGTGTTTTGGAAAAGAAATTTTTGATATGTCTAAAGTGCAAGACGGAGTGAATGATGATATATTTGGAAAAACGAGAAACTTCAAGTGTTTATTGAAAGAACATTCTTGATTCGAAATATTAGCATTTACAGAATATTTATCATTTGAGAAAGATCATTATAGCCAGAAACCGTTGAATTTATTTTGTTTCTCCTTAATCCCAATGTAGTGGCACTATCTGAATCGATCAAATTTATTTCTGAGTCACTATCCAAAATTATTCTTACTGGAATTCTAATATATATTATAAACCTTGTTGCAAAATGAAGCGAAATAAAAGTGCCGCTAGGCGGTGTTTTGTGACGTCAGTCTGCGAGCTGACGAATATATTGAGAGAACTGGTTGGACGCTCGGCGGTTGCCGAACATTTATTTTTTATGTATTTTAATGTGCCGTCCTCAGTAGAATAAACGAATAATTATCTTGAAAAACGTCTAGTCTTATTTTGAGCAAAGTTACTCAGCATCTGGTAGATGCACCTGCAATTGAATTTCTAGAACATAGTGGCGTCCGCGACAGGATTCGAGTACTTTGGATTTGAATATTTTAGTTGAACTTTGAATTTTTGATATCGAAAATGAATTTAAATGCTTTAAAAGCACAACGAAAAGGACTGAGGATGGCTTTTTCTAATTGTTTGAAGAAAATCGAATCTGAATTAGCACAGGAACTCTGCAATTTTGAGACACTTTCGATTTTGAAAATTCAATTCAACGATAAATTTGCGAGAATGGACTCTGGCCAGAACGTGATTTCAGAAACATTGTTGTTGTCTGATGATGGTGAGCGTTTATTCGCTGAAGATTTGGAAGATGCTGAAATCTACCGAGAAAAGTTCTGGGAGCTTACTACGAAAATAGAACTGAAGTCGCAACAGTGTACTGTTCCAAGCGATAAAGAATCAAGGAAATTTAAACTCCCAAAAATCAAACTAAAAAAGTTCAATGGAGAGTCGAAAAAGTATTTGACCTTTTGGAGCCAATTTCAAAAGATACACAAAGATAGAGGAATTGCGGCAGAGGATAAAATGCAGTATTTGTTACAATCGATGGAGCCAGGGTCCAAAGCAGAGAGATTAGTACTAAGTTTCCCTGCTATTGCTGCAAATTACCCAAAGGCGATAGATCAACTGAAAGAAAGATTTGGACAAGAAGACTTATTAGTACAAATCTACGTTCGAGACCTGTTAACTTTGGTTATGAAAAATGCTGCTACCGGAAGAGCGAAGGCACATTTACCCTTGCTTTATGATGAACTTGAAAGTAAATTGAGATCCTTGGAGAGCTTGGGGAAGACTCAAGATAAATACGGAGATTTTCTGACGCCCTTAGTGGAGAGCTGCCTGCCTGAGGAAGTGTTGGTCGCCTGGGAAAGAAGCAGAAATCATCAAACAAAATCCGAGGGATCCCGTTCTTTAGAACAGTTGATGAACTTTCTTCGGCAAGAGGTGAAAGGAGAGGAGATGGTTCTTTTGGCACGGACCGGCCTCACCATCCACCAGAATCCACGAAAAAAGGATTATCATGCAACACAGGTAAATAAGGTAGAAACGACGACAGCAGCAGCTTTAGTAAATATGGACAACCCAGGTAAGAGAATTTTAAACTGTAATTTTTGTAATAAGTCGCATCCAAGCGAAAAATGTTACTCAGCAAACAAAATGACAATAGCTGTTAAGCAAAAGTTATTGTTAAAAAAGGGGCATGCTTTTCTTGTCTCAAAACTGGTCATTTAAGTAAATTCTGTAACATTAAAAATCAATTAAATTATTCTCATTGTAATAACCATCACTTTGAAATAATGTGTTCTGAAAAAGAAATGAAAACGGAAATCGATTCCAAAATCGGAAAGTGCTCTCTCTAACTCCAGCAAAAGCAAAACTGTATTTTTGCTAACGCTCTGCGTTATTATTCGGTGTCAAGGTCAGGAAAAGGTAATCCGTGCTGTGATTGATAGTGGATCTCAAAGTACTTACGTTAGCGAAAATGTAATAACTCATCTAAAAGCACTTCCGCTTAGAAGCGAAACAGTGATTCATGCACTTTTTGGGGGGAGTGAAACAAAACCAAAAAAACATGATATATTTCCGGTAGAGGTTAGTAATTTAAATAAGACGTATACTTGTAGTTTTGAAGCTCTTTCTGAAAAAATTATTTGCGGATATATTCCGAAGATTGAAGATAAACAGGTCTTGAATGAATTAAAAAGAAAGAAAGTAAAATTTACTGATTCTTTTCGAAGAGAAACGGAAATCAATCTTTTAATCGGTGCAGATGTCTTAGGAAAATTATTAACAGGGAATTCTCTGTAGAATTAGAGTCCGGCTTAACTGCCGTAGAAACCAAACTAGGTTGGACAGTATTTGGAAAGGATTCGTGTGTAAATGATAATATTGTAACAACATTATCGATGCATTCTATGAACATACCAGTTAATAAACTTTAGGAACTTGAGGTTTTAGGAATTTCCAGTCCTACTGAAATTGAAAAACAGAAAACTGAACTTAGCTTAAATGATTTTAATAACAAAATGATAATTCCACTGATGGAAGTTATGAAGTAGAACTCCCTTGGAAGTATGACTCGTTGAAGTTACCAAGTAATAAAGAATTGGTCTGGAAACGACATGAAGGAATGATAAACAGATTTGGATGCGGGAAATTTTTTATGGATTATCAAAAGGTATTTCAGGATTGGAAAAAATTGAACATTATTGAACGCGTACCAGATTTAAAATTGAATAAAGAATGCCATTATTTGGCTCACAGGCCAGTTATTAAATTAGATAGTCAAACGACCAAAATTCGCCCCGTTTTTGACGCCTCGGCCTCCGAAAAAGGGAAACCTTCTTTAAATGAATGTTTATTAAAGGGAACTAATTTGATAGAGCTAATACCTGATATTCTCGATCGATTTAGAATGTATCCAATCGGTATTAGTGCGGATATAGAGAAGGCTTTCTTAATGCTGTCTGTAGCACCGAAAGACAGAGATTTTCTTAGATTTTTTCCCGTGTAGTGAAGGGTGGATCGTGTATAGGCACTGCAGAGTTGTGTTTGGGGTTTCTTCTAGCCCTTTTCTGCTGAATGCATCTATTATGCATCTTTTAGAAAATTGTCAACCTCAATATGAAGAGGTTGCTCAGAAACTGAAATGTTCATTCTATGTGGACAATTGTGTATCTGGTGTGTTTAATACTGACGAGCAGGGACGTTTCATTGAACATGCAAAATTGATCATGTTGAATGGATGTTTCAACCTGCGTGGTTTTGAAAGCAATGTGGCTGGGAAAAATGTTGATAGAAGCTCAGGCGATACTTCCGTTTTGGGAGTAATTTGGAATTTAGAAACTGATACCTTGAAGTGCTGCACAGATACGCATACTTTGACCTGTGAAACAAAAATCGCAAAAAGATTAATTTTGGCAATTGTGCAGAAAACTTTTGATCCTATTGGCTTATTAACTCCAGCTACATTGTTTTCGAAACTGTTAATACAACATTTGTGGAAAATGAAAATTGCTTGGGACAGTGAATTGTCTCCTAATGATGTAAATGTATTTTTAAAATGGTTTAGAGATTTGTATATATTGAAAGATGTTACTTTGTCAAGATGTATGATAATTAATTCCACTTCTCTGAATTACATGTTTTTGTTGACGTTTCCATTGAGGCGTATGCAGCGTGCGTCTTTGTGAGATCAATGTTTAAATCAGATGTAAAGGTAATTCTCGTTCTTGGAGAAACTCCTGGAGAATCGGAGGAAGTAGAATTAGAAAGGAAAAAATTAAAAGTGGTAAATATTAATCTCTCAAGAGACGCACCTCCTTGGCATTTGTATGCTATATCTGATTATAGTAAAATGATTAGAGTTTTTTCATGGATTTTAAGGTTTGTGAATAATTGTACTTTGTTGAATGGAAAATGTAAGGATTTTGAACTTTCACAATCAGAAATTGAAAATTCTGAAAAGAAATTAATTCGTTTAGTTCAGAGCTATTACCCTCCTGATGCGAAATCTTCAAATTATATTGAGACTTACATAGATGATGAAGGTAGTTTACGGGTGAAAACTAAGATACTTAATCGAGATGATGAAAGATCATTTTTGTACCCAATATTGTTACCAGAAAAATGTGAACTTACTAAGCTATTAATTAGAGATACACATAAGAAAAATTGTCACGCGGGAATTCAAATGATGTAATGCTTGTTAAGAGAAAGATATTGGATAATTAGAGTTAGGAAAGCTATAAAAAATGTTCTGTATAATTGTATAATCTGTAAACGCTTTAAAGTTAAATCCATGTCAAGCGAACGAACGCCTTTACCACCAGACCGAGTAACAGACGGTGCACCTTTTGAAATTGTAGGAATAGATTTAGCGGGGCCTTATACCTAAGATGGAAGAAAAGTGTGGATAAAAAACTTTGTTTTGTTGCGTGGTATACCGTGCTATTCATCTTGAACTTGTTAATTCTCCAACTTCTGATGCTTTTCTTTTGGCCCTTAGATGCTTTTTTGCTAGGCGTGGTCGGCCACGAACAATCTGTTGCGATAACGGAACTAACTTTCGAGGCGCTTTTAATGATCTATCAAAATTGAATTGGAGCAAAATAGTGGAAGAAACTAGAACTCCAAAAATACTATGGAAATTTATCCCACCTACTGCAGCTTGTTGGGGAGGCTGGTGGGAAAGGCTGGCCCGCACTGTAAAAGAATTGTTTTAAAGCATACTTTGGGTAGATCAGTGTTAAAATATGATGAATTGTATACTGTGCTTTGTGATTGTGAATCCATTATAAACTGTAGACCATTAACATATATGTCAGAAAATCCGGAAGAATTGATTCCTCTTACACCTAGCATGTTCCTTATCAGTAATAAAAACGCAAACATTGAGGATATTGAAGAATTAGATTCGAACAGCCTTAACAAAAGAATAAAATATCGGAGTAAACTGTTAAAAGATCTACGCCAACGCCTTAGGAATGAATACCTTAGTCCAGTGCTTCTCAAACTTTCAATACTGGCGCCCCCTTATCAATAACAATTTTTATCGCGCCCCCTTATACATTAATAATGTACTGAATGTAATAATAATGCACTTTGACGCTAAAGCTACTATACGCGATCTTAATTATAAACCATACAAATTAATAGCATAAGTATTACATTTTGTATACTACTTTTAAGCAAAATAAATAAATTAATTAAGTAAGACAGTGCTTCTCAAACTTTCACTACTGGCGACCCAATTTTCAATCATAATTTTCATCGCCCCCCAATAATAATGTATTGAATGCAATAATAATGCACTTTGAGTATTAAATTTTGTATACGTTACTTTTAAATAATATATATTTTAAGCAAATTACTTTTAAGTAATAGTTATAATGTTATGTTATTTTTCCTTTCTCATTTTTTAAATTGGGACAGATTGCAAAATGACATTTAATTAAAGATTTATTTCGCCCATCATGCATTTCTAAAAGTACAAATATCATTAGAAAAAGTAATATAAAAAATAAATTTTAAGTCAATTCCTACTTAGGCCAACAAAGAAAAACTTATTTTAGTTACTTTCTATTAAATAGTTACAATTAATACAAATATGTTATACATATGACAGAATCACAATGTTAAGCGACAAAAGAGAAAGCGATTTTCCTTGCAATTTTTCCTTTTCCTTTCTATGTATGGGGTATTGGACTATTCTTTTTTCGTTACTATTTATTCATTAATTAAATTTAATTAGTGTAAGAAAATAGTGTAAAGTAAAGAAGAAATCACACGCATTCTCAGAAATTAGGCCATCTCGGATGGAATTCGAACTACCGTCCTTCAGATTAGAAGCCCAGCGCGCTATCCATTGCGTTACAGGGGACAGCACGAAAAGTTTTCCTTTCTATAAATGCTTTTGGACTATAATTTTTGTTTGTTACTATTTATTCATTTTTTTAATTTAATTAATGAATTAAAAATATGAAAGAATTGTATTAACATGAAGTATCACCCACTACAAGTTTTAAAAAATGTATTTGAACTTGAATGAATGAATAGAAAGTATTTTATCAACGATTGAAAATTTGAACAAGATATATATGAGAGAGTGAACTTATAGTAGAAATTGAAAAATAGTCTACTTTATGTTGCGCTCTCTCATATCCATCACATCTGGCATTCTCGCAAACGTCTGCGTGAGTCTGGCCAAACTATCGGACGTCTGCGCAAAATATGTAGTAATACTGTACCTCGTACAATTCCAATCTGTCTTGGTCGATTCGATGCTTCTATAGCTACTAAATCTATCTTGAATGTACATTTTATAATTTTGGGCGTTAGTTGTAGTTCACACTATTAAGTATTACTGCAGAAAATTGGAACAAAAAAAATCATGGATAAATTTTTAAGTCGTAAGCGAACATTCGACGGTAATAAAGCATCAACAAGTGCACAGACGAGCATAGTTCCGAAAATTAAATCAAGAAAATATTCTCAAGAATACTTGAATTTTAGATTTACCATTACTGAAGTAAATGGAGAAGAAAATCTCTTTGTGTTATTTGCTCAAAATATTGGCAGATATATATTGGCTCAAGATATTGGCAGCAGACAGTATGAAACCTAATAAACTTAAAAGACATTTCGAAACGCTTCATGGTAAGTACATTAACAAACCTCGAGAGTTCTTTGAATCAAAATTAAAATCATATGAAAAACAAAAAACATTTTTTAAAAAAACCTTTGTCAGTGAATGAAAAAGCTTTACTTACTTCTTACAAAGTATCATATAAAATAGCCAGATGTAAAAAGCCTCGCACTATTGCCGAAGAGCTTATTTTGCCTGCAGCAATTGAGATCGTAGAAACTATGTTTGGAGACAATTTTGCCAAAGAGTTGCAGTCCATACCCCTATCAAATGATACTGTTTCCCGTCGAATTGATGATATCGCTGAAGATGTAGAGCAACAGCTTTTCGGTAAGTTGCGTGATAAATTGTTTTCAATTCAGCTTGACGAGGCAACAGATAGCAATAAAGATGCTCATTTCATTGCGTATGTTCGATTTTGGGATGATATGTCAGCGGTAGAAGAACTACTTTTTTGCAAACCAATAAAACTTAAAGCAACAGCAATAGCATTATTTGCTATTTTAAATAATTTTAGAAACGAGGCAAATATAGAGTGGAAAGATTGTGTCGGAATATGCACCGATGGTGCTCGTACAATGTCAAGAAGATTTAAAAGTATACAAGCACTTGTGAAACAAAAATCTCCACTGTGCATCTGGACACATTGTATGATCCACAGAGAAGCTCTGGCTTCCAAAAAAATTAGTCCTGGCCTGAATATTGTGCTAATGACAGTTGTGACTGTAGTAAATTACGTAAAAATGAGACCCCTAAAATCAAGAATCTTTTCTGGACTTTGCAAAGACATGGGCGCAGTGCATTCATCGTTGCTATTTTATTGCGAAGCAAGATGGTTATCACGCGGGAAATTTTTACAACGTGATTATGAACTAAGAAATGAAATTACCGTTTTTCTAGAAGAGGAAATCCTACCGGAAGCTGAAAAATTTCGAGATGGTTTATTTCTGATGAAGTTAAGCTACTTCGTCGATATATTTGAGAAATTAAATATATTGAATCTTCAACTTCAAGGATCAAATGTACATATGTTTGACACGAGTGATAAAATTAATGCTTTTTGTAGAAAATTAGAATTATGGAGCCGAAATTTAAAGCGAAAAAACCTAGAAATGTTTGAAAATGCAGATAAATGTGTAAAAACTTACAAAACTGAAGAACAACATGTGGAAGTTGTTTATAAAACCATTGAATATCATTTAGCAAAAAATTTAAAAAAATTTTTTTTTGCTGAGGACAACTTGATAGCAAGTTACGAATGGGTGAGAGATCCTTTTCAAAATATCCCAGAAGGGCTCTCCACTACCGAAGAAGAAATTTTCATAGATTTCACATCTAGTGGCGAAATTAAAAGACAATTTTGTAATAATTTTCAATTTTGGGCAGAAGTAGATGATGAATTTTCTGAACTGAAAACAAAAGCATTTCGTATACTTTTACCATTTTCAACATCGTACCTTTGTGAAACCGGATTTTCTGCGGTGGCTGCTTTGAAGACAAAATATAGATCTCAGCTAAATATAGTAAAAGAACCCAGAGTGTAAATTTCTAATATTAAGCCTTCATTTGAAAACCTTTGCTCTGCAAGACAAGCCCATGGAAGTCACTAATAATAATTAAATTTGCTCTTAAATTAGTATTAATAAATTAGTTATAAAATACATTGTGCAGTACTGATACATTGGCTGAAGTACCCGTTCTGTGATTATTTTTTAAAAAAAATAATACATTATTCTTGATATAATAGCTTAATTCTAAGGAGAGTAAAACCAAGTGCACAACAATGCATACAAAAATATAAAATGATTTTTTAAATGAATGCTCCTATTATAAATAGTTTAAAACGAACTGTAATTTTAAGCTTCAGAGAATTAGCATTTAGAATTAATATTAAATAAGGAAAACGAATGAAAAATTCCAATGGAGAATAATTGTGTTATTTTTAATATTTAAAGCGAGAAACCTTCAAAATGTATTAACCCGGAAGCAGGCTCCCACTCCACACTAACGTTAATGGTCGCGCGATCACTTCACCAAGTCACCCCAATCCTTTATTTTTTAAAATTATTTTTTCTGTGCTCGATAAAAATCACAATTGCAGTGAATAATTTAACTAAGAGAAAAATACTTACCTACTTTAAAGGACTTTTTAATTTTTCTTTGATGATTTGAGAAAAAATCCAATAAAACTAAAAAAACCGTTCCAAATGTGCGTAACCTTAATAAAGAACATAAATCACATACCTTTTTCACTAACAATACAAGAACGTTATTTGCAATCAAAACTGTCATATTTTGCTCACGTTATTGTAATTTTGATATTCTTTGATGATCTATAAATAGCATGTGTAACCTTTTCTTGCTTGTGTCTTTTTGACAAAAGGCGAAGTGTTACATTTATGGCTTCTTAATTTTCTTGATAGAGTTCTTTAGGCAGCATTTGAAAATTACAATTCAACTAAAACGTTTCATGTCTATCACTTTTGTCACATTTACTTTCGCTATCACGATTAATATGCATTAATTCATCAGGTTCTTCAATTGCTTGAACAGTTTCATCTTCCTTCAATAGAGAGATCACAGATGCCCATTTTTTTATATTCTGCTCATTTACATTTATAAACCATAATAAGTTGTACAACACAGCAATTAAAACCACAAAGTTAATCGTAGGGGAAAGTATAGCATATTCATAGAAAATATTTCTGAACAAAAGTGGTCGTGAAGGGAACTCGATCAAAACAAGTACCTTGATTGTAAAAAACCATTTTCCACTCTAAAAAAGAGGCATAAATGTGACAAATTCATTTTAGTTTCCATTAAGACTGTCATATCGGAGGATACTGTCAAGAAACTGTTAACGAATAAACAGTTTTACCAGAATTTGGAGTGATTCAGCGCCTCATGCGACCGCTCCCATGAAAAAAATGTATTCGATACAAAAACATCAATGTCAGTTCTAAAAAAATAATTGTGTAAAACGTTTTTTATAATGCATTATATATTTCAGATTACTCATAAAAATACATCTTGGCCAATTAATCCTTCAAAGTGCTCAATATGCTTACCCATATATCATAAAACTCATTTACATGGGGGGAAAAGCAACAGAAAAATATTATTTAGAACTTTCCTAAAAGAAAAGTAGACGGAGTTAAGCATACCAGTAAGTTTGAAGGTCAAAGAGATGATAATCAAAAGTACTATTTTAGGGGTTACAAGAAACGTAATAAAAAAATCTCTCATCGCGGGATTACAGCAAAGCAAACAAAATATCTTTTTTTATTTGGTTTTAGGATCAAATATACCTAATGAGCGTTTGAAGTGGAATCTGTTGAAAGTGGAAAACCAGATGATATATATAATTTATATCAGTGTAAATATGTATTTTTTATTTTGTCAGAAAGCCTTTTGTTTTACTTCATTCCAAAAAATAATTTTTTGAGCCTTTTATATTTTCAATATGCTCGCGCCCCCCTCGAAGGGTTATCGCGTCCCCCCAGGGGGCGCGCCCCACAGTTTGAGAAACACTGCCTTAGTCAACTTATACAAAAACATAATGAAAAGGAATCGCCTGATCCTCAGATTGGAGAAGTGGTTTTAGTTGGAGATGATAATAAAAAACTATTGTTTTGGCATTAGCCAAAATTATTGAATTAATTCCAGGGCAAAATGGCAAAATTTCAACGGTTAGACTTAAAATTCAACACGGAAAAATTTTGCGACCAATACAGCGTATCTACCTTGTAGAGATACGCTCAAATGAAAATCTTCAAAGGGGCCTGGAGGAATCAATTCCCACTGTATCTGAAACTCTGTCACCCGATGAGGTAATATTTAAAAAATATACTTCATCCGGGAGATGTGTGAAGAAATCAAAGAGACTGGATTTATTTAATAGAATTTGTTATGTGCTTGAGACTCTTTGCGAGTCTCAAGGGGGGAGGATGTTGCAAAATGAAGCGAAATAAAAGTGCCACTAGGCGGTGTTTTGTGACGTCAGTCTGTGAGCTGACGAATATATTCAGAGAACTGGTTGGACGCTCGGCGGTTGCCGAACGTTTTTTTTATGTATTTTAATGTGTAGTCCTCAGTAGAATAAACGAATAATTATCTTGAAAGACGTCTAGTCTTATTTTGACCAAAGTTACTCAGCATCTGGTAGATGCACCTGCAATTGAATTTCTAGAACAAACGTGAAAGTTGGTGAGGATGTTTGGGAGTCTTTCACGCAAAAACAATTGAATGGATTTTAATGAAACTTTAAAATAGTATAGCTTATATATACATCAGAATAACACATAGGCTGTAATTTATAGATATTGTGTGAAGTGTCCAAAATATAACAATAATTGTCAAGTAAGTAGGAAAAAATTCTCCCATCTGCAAAAAAGCCTGCGACAGCAAATATATAATCTTTTATATGTGAAGCTAACCTTTTCATTTTGTTTTGTCTACGCCAGGCACCAGGAACTGAGAAAGTTTGAACAGGATGAGTGTGAGGCTGATTACAATTTTAACATAAAAAAATACAACAAAAAGTAATATTAACGTATTACACTTCCAGATATAAATTATTTATACTATTTTAATCGAAAAAATAACATTGTTTATTTGCTTATGATTTTAGAAAAGTTCGAGTATGTTACGTTCACCAATTTTTAAATCTTAATATTTACGGACTGCGCAATATAAATTAAAGTAAAAATTCGCTGAAATTCTAAAGACAAAACACACAGACAATTATTCTATAAAAATCCTTACAAAAACGAATACGTCTCGAATCAGTCGACCTGAAAAATAATGCATTTTGAACCAAGATTGATTTACGCCGTTTCTCAGAAAAAGCTTTTCACTGTTTTTTAAATCGTGCTATATAGTTTTCAGTTATGGTAATTTAAAGTCGCTTACACAGAATTCGAAGATTCGGTGTACTTTTCGATTTACACAACGTGAGAAAAAACGACATTTGATAGTTTGAATGACGTTAGTGAGATTATTTTGTAAGTTAAATATTAACAGAAAGAAAGAGGTCCTCACAATCAATAAATGTCTTTTAAATTCAAGGTAATATCGATTCTCCCATTTGAATGCAAAGTTGTAATAATAGTTTCCATTAAGCAAGGCGATAATTTAAAATTTAAATACTATTTGTAGTGGATAAAAAAATATTAAAACAAATTTACAGTTCAAAAAAGATAATATCGAAATACAAAACAAACTTAATTGAAAAAGGTCAAGAGTAGGACATCCATTTCACTAAACTTGAAGAACGGTGGATAGTTAGGATTATTATAAACCTATAACAAAACTACAGTAAAATTGATACTGGATGTATATCGAAGGTTTTTACAAGTCTGTCAATGCATATTTCTAAACCTTTCAAGAAAGTGTAATAATAAGTATTATAATAATTAGTAAAAAAGGTAGTTTTAATATTTTTTAAAAAATAGAAGACAAAGTAACATTTTTATTCAACTGAGAATTACTGAAATAAATTTTAATTCTTTATAGTATTTTATTTTTTAAATATGTTGCATCAGTTAAAATATACTCAAATTTTAAATATTTAATAACTACTTATCAAATTCAAAGTTGTTATAACTTCTTCATATATAAAAAATAATTGCATTAAACTTTTTCCGTTTATCGAACATTTCAAAAAATACTCACAATTGTAATTCAACATTTAATACAGTTGTGAAATTTTGTAATTATAAAAATTTCTACTTTTCTGAACATACAACTATTTTTAAAAAGGTACATTTTCGTTTTCGGGTCCAAAAAAGTTGAAAAGTGAGTAAGTGAATATTAAGGTCCCACTGTTCACTTACTCAAGAGATATCATAGCGAGAGGGGAAGGGAAATTTCCATGACAATGTGTTATGCATTTAAAAATGCTTAAGCAACGCCGGGGGGAAATAAACCTGTCTGACAGAAAAAAAGCAAAAAAAATTCGAAACAGCGAATTTTAAGTTATGCACTCGGAAAAAGGCCGAGCAACGCCGGGCTAAGCGGAGGAAGGGGGTTGGGGTGAAAGTCATTTTGAAAAAGAGTATTGGAAGTGCTGATTTTATGAAGGAAAGGGAACATTTTTTTATAAAAGTAGAGAAAGCCCGAGCAACGCCGGGCCATGCAGCTAGTATTATTTATGTATACGATTGCTGTGTTCAGCATATATTTAACGCGCTGTGATTCATCTGCATTCGTTGCAAAACATTGCTCGGTATTGACCTTGGAATTTTCGCCTGGCGTGGGAGAAGAGGCCATTGAGCTATCATCTTGATGTAGTTTAGTAATGTGAAATTTTTTGCATATCTTGCAACGGGATTTCGACACACATTTTTTATCGGGGTGGTAGTTAAGGCAGTTCATGCAAATGTTATTCTTTTTACATAGTTCATACCTTTCCAAAGGAGAATGATTTAAAAATGGTTCACAATTAAATATCGGATGCTTATTTTTTTATGACAAATCAAACATTCTTTTTGGCCTTGGATAGATTCAACGGAAGTGATTGATTTTAATTTTTCTTTAGTCAGAAACGATTTCCATCGCGGAGTAATTAAACCGGAAGTTGTTTTATTTTTATTGGAACATTTTTCGCCGCGATTTCGGGCGGTTTAATGACTGCTTCTAACTGAATGCATCTTAGTTCCAAAAAGGAAATAAATTCATCTAAGGTAGGTACTTTAGTAGTAGTTAAACTTAAATGAAATAATCGCTGAGATTCTTTATCGACTTTGTTGCTTAAGAGACATACAATATAATTGCATCAGACAAAGGATTTGATTCGAAATTTAAATTTTTTTAAAGATCTCAAATGATTTCTTACTTTATCTATGATTGGTCAAATTTGAGATGGATTTTCGCTGTTAAGTTTATTTATAGAAAAAATTTCTGCTATATGAATGTCTACTAAAACTCTTGTATTTTCATACTGGACTTCCAAGGCCTTCATTAGTGAATCAAAAGTATCTTGATCCTTTTGAATTAGTGACGCTTCATTTTTAAGTGCTCCTTTGAGATAGAAAAGTTTCTGTACTTCGTTTAAAGACGGATTATTTCCGATTAGATTCATAAACTCTAATTTAAATTGTTCAAATTCTTGGATTTTGCCACTAAAAGTTGGCAATGGCAGATCAGGCAATTTAACATGATTATTCTTTGAAGTATTATTTACAGTTTCCTTTTTACTTTCATAATTGGATAAAAGCACAAGAAAGCTTACCTTGGTTTCTTCAGCCTCCTCTTGTAAATCACTTAATGTATCCAATGCGTCTTTTAAATTGACTTTATCCGGAAGGGTACAATAGTCGTTTTTTGAAGAATGTCCAATTATTCGATAATACTTTTTATATTGTCCAGTTTCTCGATTTTAAGGCGATGTAATCATTCGTGCTGTCCGTTGGTTGAAAGATATTAATGAAATTCTTTACCTTCCAAACTTTATTTCGAAAGATCGTTTGTTTACGGTTAAGTTCAATGATCTCATTTTTGTTACACGATTTATTCCTCGTTCAGGAATCGATTTGGTTAATATTCCTTCGTTCAGGAATCGATTTGGTTAATATTCCTTCGTTCAGGAACCGATTTACGATTATATTCCTCGTTCTGGAACCGATTTTCGATATGGTGTGGTGAGAACTGTTAATGTTCAATTAATCAGAGCTACTTCAATACGACAATTAAATAATTGACTCGTTGTATCCATAATTAAGCTAGAACAAACTGCGGAGAGTAGGACCAATGTCATCGAGAATTCAATGGAGAGCAAGAGGAATGTATCGTCTATTTAATGTTGTATCTAATAATTGAAGAGCCCTTGGTATACGAATAAGTTTATTGATGACTAAACATAACTTCACAGCACTACACTACACACACACACAACATTTAAAGACTATTTACAGGGTTAATAAGAAATATCGCTTAAAGCGCTCTGCCCAAAGCATCATGCCTTGCATGTTCATTCGATCAGTTATATCAGCGTTCTCTTATAATTAAAATGGCGTGTTACATATTTTTATTCTGGCAAACCTGAAGTCGCCAATTACGTTCGAAGGCGCCAACACTTGTAATTATAAAGGCAGATAAAAAAAAAAAAAAACAAAAGGAAGATTTGAATTTTAAAAAATTCAGAGGGGGGATATTTTTCATTTTTAAAATTACATAATGTTAAAGGATTCGATTGAAAAGTTGACCACATGAAATCTTGAGAAAATTATGACAACTTTGATACAATTCTGTTGTAGATACTGAAGAAATTATTTTACGTTTGCTTTTTAGTTTATTTAAAAAGACATCCAAAATCAATTTCCTCAATCAACAAGTAAATGCTTGATAAACTCATGCCAACTTCTACATTTACACTTTTAGAGTAAATACTTCTTTGAAGAGTAAGAGTGAAATCTTCATGTTAAAAAACTTTCTTGTTACATTATATTGCAAAGGGAAAGAAAAAAAAACACGTATTCAACAAAAGTTTATTTGGAGTACATTTTTTATGCATATATATTCAAACGTTTCCGTAATTTGCTCTCTTTGTTCTGATATTTGTAGTAGTGGTGGGACTAATCCCAATCTGGTCTAGTGAAACTAGACCAGATCCACACTCATGAGTCCATAAATCTGTACAAAGTCTAAGAACAGCTGGGGGATGCAACAGCCCCCTCACAGGAAAACCCCAGACATTGCAGAATGGGCTGAAGAGAAAAGGGACTGATGTTACATTTGGGGCAAATTGAGAAGCTTCTTTTGCCACCCTCAAAATTCAAGCACCTCAGGTAACCAGTTAAAAATCGTGAGAAGGCCGTTTGGTATAATCTGGAACCCTTGAATGATATGGCGGATCCAGGGTGTCTTTGAAAGTACCATGGGTGTACAGGAGGGACTACCCAAGTACTACATATTAAGACTTTAGCCCTGGAGTAGATCTCAGTCGATGTAAGGACCATGTGGTCTTCCGGATCCACAGGATTGCTGGTAGCCATCTTCGCAAGGTCATCCGTAACTTTGTTCCCGAGAAGGCCTACATGAGAAACGAACCACTGTAGATGAATAAGGTACCGATCCGAAAGCTGTTGAAAAAGGTGAAGAATACTCCTACTGGTGCTGTCGCCGATAGATGGCCAATTAGATAACTGTTGGATGGATGATCGGCTGTCTGTCAATATGCAAATTTCAGAAAAAGCTAGATCTCTTATGTTGCTAATAAATGAAAGACCACACATGATAGCTATTAGCTCCGTTCTAAAAACAGAAGCATGGTCAGCATTTCTTCTCTGAAATTTGATGACGTGGCAAGGTAGTTCAATTTAGACTCCACTGCCAGTAGTGTTTGTCTCTCCCTTACAACCATCAGTATAGATCTTGGCTGCATCCAGTGCAATTCCATCAATCACCTCTAGAGCCAATTGCTTAAAAAGTTCGGGGTGGTCAGACATTTTATTCACATTGGGCATTAAATTATAATGGAACTTGACCCCCTGGAGTCCAAGTATGGGTTTGATGAATGAAGTCAGGCAGTGGTGTTCCACATTAACACTCAGGTTTTGTGCAAGTGCCTGGGAGAAGGGACTATTTCGTTTCAACATTTGATTATCTTTCCAATGCTTTAAGTATTGAGAGGTCCTATGTTGATCACAATAACTGAGCAGTTTGTTGCAGTACTTGGTCAAACAATAGTTTCTTCTCATATTTAGAGGCTGAAGGTCGCACCCATATAAAACTAATTTATTAGGACAGCTGTTACGAAGGCCTGCGATGATTCTAGCAGAACTCAGCTGTATTCTTTCAAGTTTTTTAAGGTTAGAATCTGAGGCAATAAAGAAAATGGCAGAACCAAACTCCAAAACAGGTCTATTTAAGGTAGTATAGGTAATTTTCAGAGTAGAGGCATCTGCACCCCAATCATGCCGAGAGATGTATTTTAAAATATTAAGGCATTTTCTACTTTTATTAATCAAATCTTCTATATGCCAATTGCAAAGAATCTTTTGGTCTAGGGTAAAACTTAGATATTTAGGATGTTTTACGTATAAAAGTTTTTGATCCCTTATAAAAACAGTTGGTTGATATTTATATAGATGTCTATTGGTAGTGAAAAAACTGGTAACAGACTTCGTGAGATTAAAGGATAATTTGTGGTTACTTGCAAAGTCATTAACTCTGCTTATGCACTGGGAAAGATTAGCCTCAATAGACGGTATGTCGTGACTCGAGTGCCAAAGGACAATATCATCTGCAAATAATCCAATGCTGCTATTCTCAGTAATCAACTTTTCCACTCCAGCCAAAAACATAGAGAAGAGCGTAGGAATGGATGATATTTGTTGTAATATAGAGTAAGCTATACTAAAATCTTTACAGATTTCATTTTTGGTCTTTAGTTTTTGGTCAACAGCCTAGAAAAGCTCCATATTCTTTTTAAGTGAAATAGCCGTTTGCTTTCCCCTGAGCTCTCCGCCATTGTGCTTGAGAGAGTTCTTCTAAAATAGAAAAGAAAAGAAAGAAATACGAATCAATTACACTGATTTTTACTCACTGCAATGCGCTTGTTACCAAACTCCAAAGCCAGCAAATGAGAGATACAGTGGGGGTAACGGAGTATATTAGGGCTTCCCTACAAAGTCAAGCTACCTGCCCTAGAGTCCTGGGTGTGCATTACGCCACTGGAGAGTTAAGATTTTTCTGTATTGTTTGGGGTGGTGGAGGGTGAAAACTCAGATAAACAACATTTGCTCATGTCACAGGCTGTTCCGAGAGTATTTCAAAGCCAAGTTAGCTTTCTTTCTACAAAACATGAAACTACCTCTCCTTCATTTCACGCCCCTCTTAAATCTCGCCTGCCTGCGTGTGTGTGTGGCTGGTGTTTTCCGTATTTTATAGGGAAATCTTTTCGTGTAAAGTGATTTTTTCGTTTTGTGTTAAAAGAGAAAAATACATGAAATAATGTAGTAGTTAAGCAGATTCGTTGTATTATTTCGTTTTAATTGTTTTCCTGTTAAACCTGATTATTTATATTATTACACACGTAAATATCACTTATGTATGTTACCTTAACAAAGTCATTAACTCTGCTTAGGCACTGGGAAAGATTAGCCTCAATAGACGGTATGCCGTGACTCGAGTGCCAAAGGACAATATCTGTACTGTAGCAAGAATATTTGGGAGATTCATAAAAACAATTCCTCAGTAACAAGATTAATTTTTCTCTTCAAACTTAAAGATTACCTACAAAAAATACTTAGATAGATATTTCTTAAAATTTAATCACGCAGTAGTAACCTTAAGTTTTGCCCTTTTTAATTAAAAAAAAATTGTTCTTGACAGTGAATGTAAAATTGAAATATAATATATTGAGTAAAATAAGCATAAATTCGATATAAAAGTATTATTATTTAAATAACTGTTATTTAGAATTCAGCCTTATATTTATTTCAGAAAATTCCATTAAAAGTTGGATGTTTTATAGGAGAATTGAATTTTCATCGTTAATTTTAATGGTCAAAGTTTTCCACATATATGTCTGACAATGTCAATGTCATTTTCTTTTCATATTATTATTAATTTCCAGGAATCACTGTATTTTTTATGGGAGAATCCCATTTGCTATATTCTTATGTTTTTGCAAACGGAAAACTGTTCTTTTAGAAACTAAACTTTAGTTGAAACTTTTTCAGCGAATTGATTTATAAATTCTTGAAGGGTTTTTTCTTTAAGTTGATAAAAAAAATTCAATATATTTTACTGGACTCCACTTCCAATGCGGTTGATTCGCAACAATAAGACGTCAATTCGGAATCACGTGACAAGGATACTAACATTTCGTTGCGTTTTGAATTAGTGTGTAAATTTCGTATGCTTGATATGCTCATTTCTTGTCTGTGAAGCCTATTTCTGAAATTATTTTTTTAATTATATATTTGCATTATCCTTGTTTAATAGTCAGGTATGAAGTATTTTTCTCGTAATTTTTTATTCAGTTTAGTATATTTGTCATTTAGTGTTAGTGTGTGAAGCCGGCGGCTACTTGCACAGTTATAGTCCAAGATCCCAGGACCCCCAGGCGTTACTTATTTTCTAACAAATAAAATATATAGGATAAGGAAGTGCTAGTATAAACTTTGATTACGTGCATACCTGCTAGCTTGTCCCGACGGCCATTTTACAGGTAACAGGTGTTAAAGATCGGTAAAAACAGTACTATTCTCACATTTTAAAGGCTGATTTTTATGTATGCTTTAAAACACATCGTTAAAAATTCATAATCAGTACTGCCAGACATGTTCCATCGGCGGTAACTTTTAACACAAACGCTTAAAAACTCCCCAAAAAAGTCACGCAACTTTTCTTATTTTCTAAAGTTTGATATTTATATATGATACTAGGTGAACTATTTCAATATTTGTTGTAAGCTGCCAGGCCAATCGGATTGGCCAAACATCCCCCCAGACGCACCTATCTACTATGCGTATGAGTGCAATGTCATTATTCCTCCACTTGAGTATGAGAGAGACAACTCGTTCATTCTCCCCCTACTCTTTATGTGTGCAGTGCTGCCAGATAGTGCGATTTTCCGTGAATGTTGCTCCTTTTTAAAACCTTCCGCTACTTTTTTATTCTATTGCTACTTCGCGAATTTTATGCTACTTCACTTGAAGATCCCGCTACTTTTTGCTACTTTCAACCGTATATAAAAGTATTAGAACAAGTTTCGACAAAAATGATTATTTTCGGAAAAAATCGCAAAAAAAGTGACCTTAGTCCCCAAACAAAACATGGAATTGCGGTATGTGACACCACTCCGAAACTCTGTAATTCCCCGCCCCTCCTCCCCGTCACCGCATCGAATCGGAGCCTATCAAAGCGGGACTCCCCTCTCCTACCACTCTTTCCCACTGCAAGAGGTAGAAAAAAGGAATGGTGAGATTCTTTCAAATCCCGATAGTGACATGAAAATGAAGCATCCAATATTCTTAAAAAATAGGCTTAGGTAGAATTTCTACATAAATATTAAACTGGAAAAATTAATTGTGAAAGGACAAATTCTTATAGAATAAGTAAATTGCATAATTATCACCAACTGTAATTCATTGAATTAAAGAATAAAAATGTATTTTTGTAATTAACTTACGTTTCAGCATTGGACTTATAAAAAATTGCATACAACGACAAAAGTAAGCACTTGTCATCTAGAGAGATTATGTGATAAAAATCTGATTAAATCCCTTTTGAAAGGTTTTAACCTAAATTCAGTGGCGTAACGTACACCTTCGCATTGCGGGGAGGTCTATGGATTCTAGGGAGCCCAAAGCCTGACAGATGTCAAGTATCTATTAGGGTTTGGGGTCCAAAAGCTGACCTTGCAAGGGGCACCAATATTCTCCGTTACGCCACTGCCTAGATTCCTCTCTTACCAATCAACTACTTGTCTTAATATTCCTTTACCTAAATTATTACAAGAATAGAATTAAGTATTGTTAAATTACACCTGCCAATTTTATCAGAATTTGAGCGGATTAATTTGCCTTTCAAAGTTATGTTGATCATTGCAAATTACTGAAAGAATTAAAAGGTTATACCCTTCAGGGCCGGCTCTAGCACTTAGGCCGCCCCAGACAAAAATGGAAAATGCAGTCCCTTTTGCCAAAGCAAGAAATTATAATTAAAAAAAGATAAATTGTTCACATAGATACACACCTATAAAACTTGAATGATTCTTGTAAACTAAAAGCAGTTTAACAATATATATATATATATATATATATATATGTGTGTGTGTGTGTGTGTGTGTTTGTAAGGATAATTAAATTATATGAAAAATTGAATTCCCTATCCAGCACTTGACTCATCTTTCTCAGTTTACATCTTCAAGTATCAAACTAATCACACATTTATTTCTTCCGAACATATGGCCTAGAAAATAAACATGTCTAATTCCAGTTCTTTAGATTTAACAGCCTCCATATGTCAGCATTAACTTTCAAGAACAATCATAAAATCCACGATACTTACTCATCTGTTTTTCAAGTGATCCATTTGAAACCACCACTATGGCTTGGTGTTTTCCTCTTTGCTCTCAGTGTCAAAACAGATGAAGAAATGATCGAATAAAAGGTCTTCCTTTTTTAAAACTTTAATCTGATTCTGTCTTCAAAATCATGACAGAATTAAAGCCGGCAGGATTTTTTATCTGCGAATGGATTTCAAATCTTAACGTAAAAAAATAATCTTTTTATAAAATAGTTTTAAAATAAAACTAACACCAAAGAACGTAATAACTGATATGGAGAATTTGATGGAACACCGACTGCATCGTATGCCTATATGATGAAAACGTCGGATTGCCGGAATAAAAAATGGTACGTAAAAAGAAAAAAAAACGCGCTAGTAATCCCCGGAAGAACATCGCTCTTAACACCGAGAAGAATGCAGTCTTTACCGCCGAACGATATTTCTACCGTTGCTGAAGAGGCCAGCCAGTTTGCCATGAATGAAACAACTTTCGGATGGCGAAAAAAAATAAAGAGAAGCGTGAATCCTCTATTCCCCCGTGTCGAAACACGTCAATGCCTTCCACCTGAATAAAAAAAATTATATTCTTTTTCTTCGAATGGTATTGTGATTTAGTTCCAGTGATACAATGATGGAAGGACCAACATTGCCAGAAAAAATCTTCTTCGCCGGAAAGTCTGCACGTGAAATAAAGCTTCAGTATCTTGATTACCGTTCACCAAGGGTTTCTGCTGCTGCGAAGTGGAGGTTAGTTAAATTATATATTTCCAATTTTAGTAACATTGAAGTAACTGAGTTTTGCTGAACAGAACTTTGCGAAAAAGAATAATATATGATATGATATGATATTTAATTTTTATAATATAGTTGTGTTAAATGAGATATTCTTTATATTTTAATTGAGAAAACAGAGTACATAGGTTTTGTCATACAAAATTTTGAGAAATTTTAATATACTTCTCACAATTTTTATCTTAAGATGTAGAATGAGTTAATAGTTATGATAGAAAATAGTGTTTTAAAGTTGAAAAATATAAATTAAGTTTTTAGGAAAATGACCAATGCGCTAATACAGTGTTTCTCAAACTGTGGGGCGCGCCCCCTTGGGGGGCGCGATAAACCTACTAGGGGGCGCGAGCATATCGAAAATAAAGATTTAAAAAAATTTATTTTCTAGAATGAAATAAAACAAAATACTTTCTGACATAATAAAAAATACACATTTACACGAAATTATATATATATATATATATATATATATATATATATATATATATATATATATATATATAGATATAATCTGCGGTTTTACATCAAAAATAAAAGTTTCTACCTCAAAACCTCATTTTTATCTATCTCTGATACTATAACCAAATAAAAAACGTTTTATTCGATTTGCTGTAATCCCATGATGAGAGATTTTTTTTTTTATTATGTTTTCTTTTCAAAGTGAAAATGCTACTCTTTCAGAGGAAAGACAAAACCTAGACCCGTAATCAAAAAAAATTAGGAAGATAAAAAGTCCATCACTGTTATATATTATTGCCATCAGCTGTAGGCAGCAGAATGTATTTGCCGTGGTTTGACCTTCGAGCTTACTTGTACGGTTAGTTACATCCCTGCTCTTATTTATTTATTTTTCATTTAGGAAGTTTGCCAAGCATAATGAAAAACGTTTTACATTATTTTTTAGAACATCCATATTGTAATAAATACACTTTTAATTTTGGACCGGTCACGCCGAGCACAGTGTGCACGAAATCGGTATTTCTGGCAAAACTGTTTAATTGTTACCAATGGCCCTGGCACTATCCTCCTGTTTGACAATCATAACGTGAACTAAAATATATTTGTCACATTTCTCCCTCTTTTGGGAGTGACAGACGTTTTTTACGATCTTAAGGTACTTGTTTTGTCTGAGTTCCCGGTGTGATAACCTTTTTTCCGAAATATATTCTGTGTCCTTGAAAGCAGGTGAGTATATTTTCTCTTAATTAAATTATTCACTGGAATTACGATTTTTATTGTGTACTATAAAAATAATTATAAAAAAAGGATTGGGAGACTCAATATCCCGCCTCGACCATTAGTATCGAGTGCGCGCCTGCTCCAGGATTAAAACATGTTAAAGTCTTATCGCTTTAAATATTAAAATAATACAATTATTCTTCATCAGAATTTTTTTATTGTTCATTATTCAACATCAATTCTAAATGCTAATTCTTTGAGGCTTAAATTACAGTTCGCTTAAAACTAATTATAATTTGAGCAATCATTTAAAAAAAATCATTTTTAAATTTTTGTAAACATTGTCGTACACTTGGCTTTACTCTCCTTACAATTAAGCGATTTTTATATCAATAATGTTTTATTTTCTTATAAATGTGAACTTGTGCAAAAGAGCGGGCAGTTCAGCCGGTATACTTTTAATGTGTCAGTGCTTTACAGAGTATTTTATAACTAATTAATTAATACTAAATTAAAAACAAGTTTAGTAAGTATTAGCGACTTCCATGGGCTTTGTCTTACAGGCGAAGTTTTTCAAAGGAATGCTTTTTTTTATGATTAGAAATTGACTGTCTGAATTATTTTTCTACATTTTAGCTGATGTCTATATTTTGTCTTCTAAGCAACCACCGCATTTTGCAATATGTTCCAATTTAAAAATTAGAGAAAAGAAAATAACATAATAATTATCCTATTACTTTATTATTATTATTTTTTTTTTTTTTTGCTTAAAAGTAACATATACAAAATTTAATACTTATGTGATGAATTTGTACGGTTTATAATAAAGATTGTTGCTTTAGCGTCAAATTTTAATATTATAGCATTCAGTACATTATTGATGTATTAGGGGGGCGCGATAAAAATTGTGATCGAAAAGGGGGGCGTCAGTATTGAAAGTTTGAGAAGCACTGCACTAATATACTAGTGATATTGATTTTGATAAGAAACACAAGTAAAGTCACGTTGCATTCTTTTTTCTCCAATGAATTTAATTGTTTTGTTAATTATTTCATTCAGCAGTAATCTTATTGCATGTCATTTAAAAAAATTTTCATTTTGAAATTGTGTGTTTTGATATGCCGGCCATATATCAGGATTCACTATTTCTTGAAATTTTCCTTATCTAAAATTAAAATTAATTTAATAACTTGAAGCTTATTTTTTGGATATTATACAGTGGATAAGGGAGAATACAATGATTATAATTTTTGTATATGTCTCGAAACATTAAGAGGACAAACTTGTTTAGTTTGATATGTACACCTTTCATTGTTTCTTATCAGCATCCCTGAACATCTGTGAGTTGATCACGCAAATTTCTCCAAGATGTGTTCAGAATTAAATAATGTGTTACAGTTTATATAAGTGAATGCGTGATGTAAGAGAAACTCAAGAATTTTTGTCTATGAAATGAAATTTTAGAAGGTTACGGAAAGATTCAAAATATTGTATGCGATATTGTTAAGTTACAATGAATATTCAGAAAATTTTCATGAATACTAAAAGTGATTATTGAAGTGAGTCCACTTTTCCGACTCAAAAATAATAAAAAAGAGCTCTTATATTCTTATATTTCTTATATTCTTTTATTCCTATATTCTTATAATTTTTATATTTTATAACGCATATGAAATAAAATATTGTTTATTGTGTTGAATAGTGCATATAAGTTGTGTGTGTGGGTGTTGTACACCTTTTTCATATTATTAATAATTTACTTTTATTAGTGTCTATATTTTTTTATCTTTTAAAAATGTATTTCATATATGCAAAATGTGTGTAACAATATAAGGTATACTACGATGCCGCCAGAATAGATTTTTATCGAAAATTATTATTTTAACATTTATATGATATCATGTATATTTTATATTTACTATCTTATTGTTTGATATGAGATATTATATTTTTTCCAATATAATTTTTTTAAACATTATTTTCTAGCTATAATACGAATCTATTATTATGAAGGAATAGGAGGAAACACGAGCTCTCATTCTGGATTTCGAATAGATTTGAACAAGCTAATCTTCAATTATATGTATGGAAATTCATTTATATCAATTAATATTTTGAAAGTGTCATTACTGTGTTTGTTGTTATAGTTTCGTTTATTGTAATGCATTTTGATTTTAGTATTCCTATTGCTTAAACATTTCAACTATGAATAACATGCGTTTTCAAATGATGTTATGTATTGTTTTATGTTTGTTGAAAATTGATTAAGTTTGTAAAGAGAGAAAAAACCACGCCATGACTCCCTTTTAAAATTGAGGGGCAAATGTAAAAGATAATTAAATTAGATTAAAAATTAAATTCCCCTATCTAGCACTTGACTCATCTTTCTCGGTTCACATCTTCAAAGATCAAACTAATCACTCATGTATTTCTTCCGATCATATGGCCTAGCCAATAAACATATCTAATTCAGATCGTTTGATTTAACATCCCCCATATGTCAGCATTAACTTTCAAGAACAATAATAAAATCCGCGATACCCATCTGTTTTTCAAGTGATCCACTTGAAACCACCACCATGGCGTCTTTTTTTCCTCCTTGCTCTCAGTGTCAGAACAGATGTAGAAATTATGGAATAAAGGTCTTCCTTTTTAAAACTTAAATCTGATTCTGTCTTCAAAATCATGACAGATACACATATATATATATATATATATATATATATATATATATATATATATATATATATATATTAAGTCTTAAAATATACAAAATAATTCTAAATTAAGCACACAATTACCTGTTTTTATTTCAAACGAGTAAAATGTAAGAGAAAACAAATAGCCCGTTTCAGCAAGCTAATTTGTTCGAAAAGAGTCTGCTGATGGTGGGAATCACAAGCGTTTATTTTAACTTTTTAGTAATTACCCTCAAGACTAAAATAAAACATCTCCTGTAGCTCTCTATCTACCAAAACTCATATTACTCTTGTCCGCTTTTTGATAGTTGACACTGGACATCATGAGTGAAAAGAATGTCTATTGTGACCCCCACTCTGGATGAGGAAAAATTACTATTGAAAGATGTTAAACATATCAAATTTCATGATTTAAGGTATACTCCCACCAGGGCCGATCCTAGGGTATTGGCCGCCCTCATACAAACACCTAATGTGCCACCTCCCCCAGAGAACTTTTCATATTTTTTGAATAATAGTTAACTTTGACGTTAAAAACTCATCTACTGCTGTAAGAATAAGAAGTAAAACACAATAATATTTCAAATAAAATTTGAAGTGCAGAACTTCACTTTTTTTATAGGTAATGAGTTATAATAGCAATAAAATACTTTTTAACAAAATAATAAACTAATAAAAAAAAATATAGCCTTTAAAATAAAAATAATTATTTTATAATTATAAATGCAAAACGTGACAAAATTTACTCAGAAAAAAAAAGAAAAAAATAAACCAAGAAAAATAAATACTAAGGCACAAATTTCGTGAAATGGAAAGTATATGTATCAGTCCTTCTACTAAGACTAAGAAATAAACTATACCATAAAATCCGGTGTATTACGCGCACTTTAAACTCAAAAATATATAATCAAAATTTACAGTGTGCGCGTGATAAGTCGGGTATAAAAATGAGAGCTTTAAAAATACAAAAGAGGAGCATAGAAAAGATCAGACTTTTTGCATGTATCGAAATACTGATTCTGTGAAAGAAGTAACATTCTTATGAATTTAAAAGGTTGTAACTCTGAAAATACACTATTTTTACTAAAGCTTGGAATAATACTCGAATAAAGGACTTCGAAACATGAGATCATAGTACACATGCATTTCAGGTTTCTTCGTAAAAAGGGTGTGCGTGTTTTACGGTAGTAGGAACACGTTATACGCCGGATTTTGCTCAAACTATAAAATAACTTTTTCTGGCTTTCAGAGAAGCAAATTTGTTAATAGTTTCGGTTAAATCAATTTTTCTGAGATTTTCGGATTCAATTGAGATTATGGCCAAATCTGAAAGCCTTTCTTGTGTCTTGTTATTTCTCAAGTAATTTTTAATTAACTGAAACTTCTATCGCCGAAGCTGCAGAAACAGGTAAGGTTAAAAATTATTAATGCTAGAGCGAAATTGGGAAAACAGGGAATAAGATCATTTTTCACTATAATTTATAATATCTCAGTTGACTCTTTTTACCAGGAAAATATCTTTGAATGGAGTTATTTCATTGAAGAGCTGTATACCCCGCTTACCAGTTTTCTTCTTTTTAAAGGACGTTCTTCCCAAATGATTTTGTGTCTCAACACGCAAGACATTTATTTTCAACAGTGTCTCCCTCTTCTAAATCTGGATCGATTTTAGTGGAGGAATCATATTTGCTGTTATACTCTTCGTAATTTGATTCTTCTCATCATAACCGTGAAGAGAATTTCTTCATCCGAAAATACTGTGTTGTACTATATCTGTTTAAATACTGTAACTATTAAATTACTTAAATACCATATTTCTTCATCATAACTACAATAATACGCCATAGCATAAGGAACATTTAAAATGTGCTCATGCATTCAGAACTGTAACGGCGATTCACGCGCACTGAATGACATACCCGAAGAGGCGGTATCCAAAAATAAATATTTAGAATTCGTCTTCCAAGCTAAGTACCCTCAAAGGATATGACCTTGAAGTCAGCTACACGAGAAACTATCCATTTTTTTCCAAAAAAAAAAGGTTTAGAAGAAGCGTTTAAAAAAAGGGAAGACGGTGGATATGACGCATACCCTGCGCGGGAAGTGCCGGGTTAAAACTGAGAAAGATCTCTGACCTGATGCATTCTATATCGGTATAGTTAAAATATTTTTAAAAGTATCTCTACGTTAGGGAAAGTCAGAGACTATTTTGCAACTCAATGCTTGCACAAAGCCTCGGGTCTGCCCTGAGGAATGATTTCCGATTTTGAGTCAAATAATTTATTTCTCTACAGCAGTGTGGAAGGAATTTCTGTGAATGCTTGAAAATAAAGTTATAAATATTGAAATAAAAATAACTAAATTCTTTTTAATCGAATCTAAATCTTCAAACTTTTTAAAGTTTTTTATTTATTATTGCGAATTCTAAATTTTCCCTAAAATATTTAGAATATCAAAATAATATAATCTTAAGCTTTTAAATTTTTTTCCACACACAAACTCTCAAAATTACCTTTCAACTTTTTCAAATTTTCTGACTGAATTATGAAATTTCTGATTTAATACAAACATATTTTGTTTATTTCTTTATTCTTTATAGAAATCATAGTTTCAATCTAGAACAAAAGTAGCTTAGCTTCTAGATTACTTTCAAAATTATTAAAATATCTCCACCAAAAGTAAGCTTTCAAAAATTCTAAGGTTTTTTTTAAAAAAATCTAGAAACACAATCACAATACTCTGAATTTGTAAAGTTTCCTTTTAAAGTTTCTAAATATAAGTTAATAAAACACTAATATTATTATTATACTTATTTGCTTGTTTTCAAAAATATCTTAATACTTTGAGACTAAAGAGAACAATAAAACATTTCTAGAATAATTTGAAATTTCCAAGATAACTCAAAACTTTTTGACAAAGGCCACAATATCACAAAATAAATCTAAAAATTTTTTAACTAAACTTATATCTCAATTACATTAAAAATACTCAAGATTATACAACCTACTACGTATAAATAATTTTTTTCACATTTCTGTTTTGTTTGAAATCACTTATCTACTTTATAATATTGTGTTTATTGATGCGACGCTATTTTAAACTTAATAAATCTATTAAATCTTTGAACCCAGATTTCACTTATCTCATCGCATCATGACAATTACTTAAGTTAACTAAACTCATCTCACAATAAATTATACACTGATCATATAGTTTTTAAAAACATTATTAAATTTATTTTTTTTAAGTACAGTATTTGAAATTTATTTCATAACAAAATCAAAATTTAACTTTAGCTTGAGAGAGAGAAAGACCGGGATAGGAGAATGGACATGGTTGACGCCCGAGTCTCCGCGGAGTTTTTTTCTTTCGATATTCTCTAGCTCTGGGATCAGCTCTATATCTCAAAATCGGGGTGCGTCCCGTTTTATTTTCCGACTTTTTCACACCAAAATCCTAGAGCGGACTCTTTGTCTTGTCCACTTAATTGCCTCTGATTGGTCCAGAAACCAGCGCAGAGTTGCATCGTTCCAAACCCCGAGGGTTTATTGAACATTCGGAAGCGCGGGAAATTTGGTGAGAAAGCGCACCCTGCAGAGTTTATGGGTCCAGTGACCCCCAGGCGCGGGAACTTTGGGCACGCATATCGAAGGAATGTCCCTGTCTAGTGAGGGGAAATAAAACGAATTTCCAAAAACTGGCTTTCAATTTCGAGGTCTGCTGAATAATTCGGGCCTCCCATCCTCTTCTCTCTCAAATACACAGCACAAAAAAATTTCACAATAACGTAGAAACAGAGATTGTCCCATCAGGAGAAAAACGGAACACATCATTTCCTTCCAATCCTTGCAGACGATGTCATCCACTGGAGTCCTTCAACTATAAATGTTCCATAAGGAGAAAAAACGGAACACGTCAATTCCTTCAATCCTTGAACGATGTCATCCACTGGAGTCCCTTCAACTATAAATGTCCCATAAGGAGAAAAACGGAACACGTCAATTCCTTCCAATCCTTGAACGATATCATCCACTGGAGTCCTTCAACTATAAATGTCCCATAAGAAGAAAAAACGGAACACATCAATTCTCTCCCAATCCTTGAAAGATGTCATCAACTGGAGTCCTTCAACTATACGAGAGCTCGGCCCATCCTGTGGCCCCAACAGGTGTGTTGAACAAGTAGCTGATGCATGCTGTACAGAGAAAAGAATTGTCTCCCAGGAAACCATATTAGTCATGAAACCAAAACCAGTGTATAGAAAGAAAAACTT
>BMAU01002927.1:0-60264 GCA_019973935.1 Trichonephila clavipes | reverse complement strand
TAAAAGATTTCAATCAAGCGGTATGCTTCCCCTTCTATACTACTAATATACGTTGGATCCAGGTACTTTCCTACCTATGTTTCGGAATCCCACTTAACCACCTCTGTACATGGGGTCAAGCTATGATTATCGGAAGATACATCTGTGGGCTTCAGATGTTGAGGGCGTTTCCGTGTACTTGTCTTTGAAAGCCAAACGACTCGTTAATGAATCTTTTACTTCCATCAAGAACTCATCCTCATCATCATAATAATCAGGAAGGTTTGAATTATATCCAAGGTTACCATTAACTTTTTGTCTAAAATTAATTCCCCTCTTATTTTCAATCGAATCTTACATTAATAGTCTCAGGCATAATTTTATTTTCATCTATCAACCATGATTCCATAACCCTTAGTACGTTGTGCGTATCCCATCATAATTCCTATTTTCGCTTGCCGCATAATCAGAATTTTTTTTTTCCTAATTTGTTTGTGAGCGCACCGGCGCAATGCCAAACATCCGTTAAAGGACATGGTTTTAGATGCAGTGAATGATGTGGTTTTCGTCACCTGAATCTTTTTCAAAGAAGAGAGCGTTTTTGTTGCTGTCTCTTAGTGACAAATTCGATTCCACGCATAGGAGTGAAACAAAGTAGTCAACGCTTCTCCCCAAAATCCCCGCTATGGGGAACTTCACTTAGACCTAAGCAATGTTTTTTGATGCCATCTAGAGCGGTTAAATTGAGGTCTCTCCGCGACCCCATTCATTTCTGGCGTATATGAATTTGTTACCTCATGCTTTATACCCAGTTCTTGTCAAGAAATTATCCATATCTTTATTACAAAATTCTAGTCCGCCATCAGTTCTAACTGCTATTACCTTTATTACTTAGAAAACGTCTCTGCTCGTTTCTGAAATCTTGCGCAAACGCATGAAATACGTCAGATTTAGATCCGGATGGGGAAACACGGTCACCTTTCTTGAATAATCGTCAATTATACTCAAGAAATATTTATTAACCGCCTTGGCTTTTCAGCTGGCATTGGACCACAGAGGTCCATAGCCCGCAACAATTCCAATGGACGTTTTGATCTTACGGCCCCCGCCTTTTGAGATGAAACTCTCTTTGGACTTTGCTAATTTACACGGTATGCAATGAGTCTTACCATTATCATTTAAGCGTGGGATACCTTTTACACTATCATTTTTTTAGCTGGACTTTTACCAAATAATCGTTATTAACATGACAAAAGCGTTGATGCCATATTTCTATTGATCCGTTTTTGTTTTAGCGGTTACATCACTAAAAAAACTAATTTCTTTACTCTTTGGTATAATATAATGATCCAGCTTAAAAAAATACAAATTTTCATGGCGTGTCGCCGAGAACAATTTTATCCAGTCTTTATTAAAAACGTGTAATTTTACCTTTAGTACCCACAAAATCCCGCACCTTGTACTTACTTTCTAATCTGGAACCGGATAACAAATTTCTCCTCAACTTAGGGATTAAATAATACATCAGTCAAAAGTTATTTCATGAAAAACTCCCTTATATTTTACCCGAAATCTAAGTGTGCCGATTCCTTCTACGGGACAACTTTTTATCCTCCGTTGCTAACGACATTTTCATGTTAGTTATCGGCTTAAGATCTAAAAATAAACTCTTGTCATTACAAAAATGACTCGTGGCAGCAGTATCTATTACCCAAACACCTTTATCCAAACTCTGTGTTAAAAGTTTCATTTACAGTTGAAGAGGAGATTTTTGTAGAGACTTTTTTTTCTCTTTACAGTTTATACTTTAAGATGCCCGTACTTATTACATACATAACACGGACCTATAGTCTCATTTAATAGATTGTTTAACATTTTTAATAGTTTTACAGTTAAATACCTCACCACTCTTTCTTTTGGTAATCATTCTTGCCATCTGGATCTCCATGAGCTGCAGCCGTAGCACCAGGTAACGTCTTCGACTTCTTCGAAGTGAAACTGCTTCAAGTAAGCATTCTCCGCTTTCTCCAAATCTTGTTTCATCAACTGAAGACGATTGGCTTCTACTATCAGCTCTGCTTCAATTTTTGACAACTCTGAAGTCCTCTTCTTTCCATCTGTAGATTTGTTGCACGGTAGACTGAATTCCTGAGGATTGATTTGATTTTGATTGATTGATTAATATTAACGTCGCACTGTTCAGCTACACGAGGGCTTTTCTTTTGGCGACGCGGACCGCTGCAATTTCGAATCCATGGTCGAAGTGACGGGACGACACCTTCGAGCTGGCACCCCCTCTCCTAACTAACCGGCCACACCACACCAACGGGACGACGTTTCAGCTCTCGACAGATTTAACGTGCATCGCTGCCCCACACGGCGGGTCTTTGGGTGGTACTGGGATCGAACTCGTGACCAGGCAAGCCACGATCCGGATACCTATACCACTCGGCTACCGCGGCCACGGAATTCCTGGAGGAAGCCACCTTATTAATTGAAAGCCTATGTACAGGTCGTCTAATTTATGACCCGCTTCTTGTAGTCTGGTTGCCGCTGTACCTTTACACGAGATATGAAAGATTCCAACATCTTCCCCTGGTTGGTATTTTGTTCCAAAAAATTGGATCTAATAGTTGAATTACTCTTTGCTCTTTGTGACTGGTTCGAAGTGATCTTTTAATATCTTCCATGCCGCTACTCCGTCAGTTGTTTCCGTTATCAAGATTTTTCAAATCTGAACTGATGTTAGTATAGATCAACGTATAACGATCTATCCTTACGAAGTTGTAGATCTAATTTTTCCTTTGTATGTTGCTTCTTCATCAGGTTGCTCTGGCTTGGTCTGTACTATAAACTGCCAGCAACCATAATGCGATTAAGAGTACTTGCATATCATGCTTCCACGTGGCACCCAGTTATTTGGAGTCAACACTCGATATCTGGTTGTTAAACTCCATATCTGTTACTCGATTTAGCGTACTAGCATAGCAGAGTTCATAAAAAATAGTTCCTAGACTGGAACAGTATTTAAATAGACAAAAGTTCATGGCCTGGTTCAACTGCTTAGCCTGCCTCGACGCAGTGGAAGCGTGCTGGGCTCCAGCATAACCAAAATTTGTTACACTTATTGGTAAGCTAATTTTAAATTTTTTGCAAAGCTAGCAGTGAAATTTATGTGTCGAGTGAGGCATGAGGGCGAAAAACAGTTTCTTTAAATTGGCCTTTAATAATCAATCATAAAGTCACCACGCTCGTTACTGGAGCGATAAAATCAATAAATCCAAAAGCAACATTACCGAAGTGACATCCGATTCGAACCGTCTTCTAATATTATAAAATTAATTTCTAATCTAAACTGGTGATGCAACCTGCAGTTGCATTGCCAACCAGCCGTCCTCTCCCTCTGAGAGTTAAACCATTCACATACTTCTTATATTTCCGTTTCCTCCTTCCTTTTCATAAAAACTAACATGAGCCGAGTTTAAATACTAGCTCGATTTGTATGGCAGTTGCTGCCAACCTCAAATCCACGAAACTCAAAAGATCGGGTTCGAATCGGTGTGCTTCCTTTCATTGAGATCATGGAACGGGATTGGAAAAACAACACAAGGAGATCATAAAAATTTGGATCCGACTTTTAAATGTCTAACAATTCCAATAAATGTTTTCTGTATCCAAATCTGATATAAAGGTACATATTTTTATGTGCGGCCCGCGAGATTATGTTTTTCCGAAGTGGCCCACAAGGTCATTTGGGTTGGCTATGCCTTCAATAATGGACCATCTTTTCCGAACACATGTGTAGCAAGGCCAAGTGATAAACAAAATATGTGGATGGCTGACAGCAGGTGCTGTTGGTCTACCATCCACTTGAAGAACGAAAGCAATAAAAGTGTATTTTCGCCAGAAGAACCGGAAAACACTAAGAATGTGTAGCAGACAGATGGTCATCAAAGGGGCTACGTTACAGGGGAGACACGCCGAGACAATGCAGCACAAAATTTGTAGGCTCCAGCCTATTTTCTCAGTGCTTCTCAAACTTTCAATACTGGCGCCCCCTTTTAATCACAATTTTTATCGCGCCTCTTTATACATTAATCATGTACTGAATGCAATAATAATGCACTTTGACGCTAAAGCTACAATAGGCGATCTTAATTATAAACCATACAAATTAGTAACATAAGTATTAAAATTTTGTATACTACTTTTAAGCAAAAAAATAAATAAATAAAATAACAGGATAATTATTATGTTTTTTTTTTTTCCTTTCTCTAATTTTTAAATTGGAACATATTGTAAAATGCGGTGACTGCTTAGAAGACAAAATATAGATATCTGCTAAATATAGAAAAGGAACTCAGAGGGTGAATTTCTAATCATAAGCATTCCTTGTAAAAACTTTGCTTTGCAAGACAAAGCCATGGAAGTCGTTAATACTTATTAAACTTGTTCTTAATTTAGTATTAATTAATTAGTTATAAAATACTCTGTGCAGCACTGATACATTGAACGTCTACCGGCTGAAGTACCCGCTCTTTTCCACGAGTTCATTTATAAGAAAATAAAACATTATTGATATAATAGCTGAATTGTAAGGAGTGCAAAGCCAAATGTTCGACAATGTTTACAAAATGTATAATGATTTTTTTAAAATGGTTGCTCAAATTATAATTAGTTTTAAGCGAATGGTAATTTTAAGCCTCACAGAATTAGCATTTATATTGTTAAATAATGAACAATAATATAAAATTCCGATGAAGAATAACTGTATTATTTTTAATATTTAAAGCAAAAAGACTTCATGTTTTAACCGGAAGCAGGCGCGCACTGGATACGGTCGAGCGGGTTTATTGAGTCACCCTAATCTTTTTTTTTAATTATTTTATTGTACACGATACAAATCGTTATTCCAGTGAATAATTTAACTAAGAGAAAGTTTTACTTACTTTCAAGGACTTTTCAATTTTTCTTTGGTAACAATTAAACAGTTTTGCCAGAATTAACGATTTCGTAATCTGTGCGTCCCGCGCGACCACTTCCGGGTAAAAAGTGTATCATTATGATTATATGAAATTGTGCAAAACGTTATTCGCGTTATGCTTTATATGTATAGAGTACTTTCGTAAAAATAAGTCTTGGCCAAGTAATTCTTCAAAGTGTGCTCTCCATGGTTTTCCAAAATATAATAACACTCTTTTGCATGGAAAAAGCGTAACAGAGAAATACATTACTTACAACTTCCCCAAATGAGAAACAAACACATAAAAGAGGGGTCATAACTAACTGTACCAATAACTTAGAAGGTTAAACAAATTACAGCTATAATGTGCAGTATTTCAAAATAATGACAGTAATGAATTTTTATGTACCTAAATTTTTCGATTCTGCGTCTGGGATCTGTTTTTTCTCTGAAAGAATTATATGTTAGGTTTAAACAGAAAGCGTAGTAAAAAATCTCTCATCATGCGATTACAGCAAATCAAATAAAAGTTTTTTTATTTGGTTATAAGATCAATTGATTGATTGAATATTAACGTCGCACTGTTCAGCTACACGAGGGCTTTTGGCGACGAACCACGTAATTTTGAACCATGGTCAAGTGACGTGGACGACACCTGAGCTGGCACCCCTCTCCCTAACTACCACACCACACCAACGGGAGGACGTTTCAGCTCGACAGATTTAACGTGCATCGCTGCCCTACACGGCGGGTCTTTAGTGGTACTGGGCTCGAACCTGTGACAAAGCAAGCCACAGTCCGATACCTATACCACTCGGCTGCCACGGTTATAGGATCAAAGATAGCTAATTAGGTATAAGAAGTTTTTATTTTTGTTGACTTAATATCGCGTGCGCGAGCCTATAAATTATATCAGAGTAAAAGTGCATTTTTTATTATCTCTGAATATATTTTGTTTCAATTCATTCCAGTACATTAATTATTTTTAAATATTTTATTAATTATTTTTAAATACTTTATTAATTATTTTTAAACACTTTATTAATTATTTTTAAATATTTTATTTTCGATATTCTCGCGCCCCCCTCGTAGGATTCTCGCGCCCCCCTAGGGAGGCACGCCCCACAGTTTGAGAAACACTGCATTAATATATATTTTCTCGTTAATCATTTTATTCTTACATTATGCATTATTTTTTAGTTTAACTATAAAAGTGTGTTTTTTGGTTTTTTTAAACTATAATTTATTTTTCATTTTTTAGTTCGATCTACAATAAAAGCATGCTTTTTTAATTTTTTAAACTATCATTTATTTATTTCCATTTTCAAAGAAAGTGGGCAATTGTTTATATTATAATAAGAAATTACTGACATGAGTGTTTTCGCTTTAGAGTTGTAACAATCTTTCAGTCACCAAATCTGGAAATGGGAAATTGTTAATCGTCATGATCCTTATCAGGACAATGGAACAAAATTATTCTATTGTCATCAGTCCTTGAAAAGTGTGCAAAATTTCGAATTAATCAGACCTTTTAGAGTGGGTAAAAATATAGTTCAAAGATTCCGTTACATACAGGTGAAGCTTATAAAAGTCTAAAAAGATTACTAATTGAAAACGAAAATTTATTTTGTAAACTTGCCTTTTTCAAACCATGCAAGGCATTTTCGAGTTCAATATGAAAGTAAAGTTAAAAGTATTAAGATGATCAACCATTCTCCTTTTATAGATCCTGTCCTTCCTCGAAAAATGTCCTCCTTTTTTCAATATTTTAAAACAGATCTGTTAATCTCTGTATTCAGAGATGAACCAAACATGTTTCCAATATGTCGAGGAACAGTCTGAAACAAATATCACAGGAAATAACAGTTTTCAATGGTGTTTTTGGACTTTATCACAAGTAAATTGGGCAGATATATAGAAAACTGTGTTGATTTTTTTATCAAAAGAAATGCCTGATATTAAAATCATTGACAATGGTCCGTTTGCAGACTGAATGTATATTTAAATTATAATAAAACTGAAACAATTGGAAAATCAACATGCTGAAATTGATAAGACGGATTGAAATACTTAACCATTTCAAAAATAAGCACATCACATAAGAAAATTTAGTTATTCTTTTTTAATTTAGATTGTGCTGCCCTGGAACTAATGCACCAGTTGAGTCTTTACAGTTCGTAATTTATGGACAAGTCAGAAATCAAGATTGAATGTTGATATTTTTTAGTTGCAGTACATATAGTAAAGATGAAAGGTAATTTTTGCTCCGAAATTTCCGATAAATTATAAAATATATTGAGAAACGAAACAATGCATTTTTGTTTGAATTAATAAAATGTTTCACACATTTACGTTGAAACTTTTCTTAAATTTTTCGTTCTCCTTTTCATTTTAAAATCTGGTCACCTTAAAAGTATTCCAAAGTAACACAATTATTTGCCTGAATAATTTAAACAAAATGACTTATTATGAATCAAGTAAATTATATTACATTTATAACAGTAATCCGCCAAAAATAAGGTGAATATTTATCCCATTAAATTTTTCGTTCAAAGGCAGTTACTTAAGAAATACAAAATGAGTACATTTAACTCAAAAATCAAAACAATCTTGTACTCATGTGTTCTTACGCGGGTAGCGTGGTACATACAAAAAATAGTTCCGAAGATTTATGAGAATTAAATTTGTTGTTAAGCCCCAATAATCAAAATATGTAGCCGATATATTAAAAGAGTTTCTGCAAGCCTGAATATCTTTTTTAATTTTTCCGAAAGCATTAATTAGCATTTTTGGGGATTTTGAGTACATATAAGGAATCAAATTCAATCAAGGCATGCTGTCAAATCTGATGCAAACATTCTCATTTCAAAATGAGTATGTTTACGTACTCATTTTTGAGTAAGTCTTTTTTCTCCGTGCAACGCTAAACTTTTGTGGTACCAGGGCTCGAACACTGGAAACGAGTTCATAACCACGACCATCAGGCTACCGTGGCCGCAAAAGAAAATAGCAAGTTTGGAAGAAATGTAATGGAGAAGAGTATATTTGAAGAAACAACTTCAAAACTTAGCGAAAAACCAAAATATCAAAATTTATTTTAGGAATAATAGTGAATATAACTTCGTACACCTAAAACCACTTTACGCAGTGTATTTTGAAAGTGAACGTTTCCCCTTTTAGAGAAACTTACTATAATTATGTCAAATTCCTTTCATTTTGCTCTAAGGGGATCCCCGAAACAACGTAATTTATTTAAAACACAAAATTACTTATGGTTGAATCTAATACAATTCCCTACAAAATGAATGAAAACCCTTTTTTATCATATAAATTGTGTTTGAATAGGAGATGGTTAGTTAATAAGAACATTTAAAACGTGTCGGCAATCTATGGACCTGTGGCACGTGGTACAATTCTTAGTCGCACTCAGCACTACTCTACAAATTTGTCAATTCTTGAGTGGATGGAAGTTGATAATATACCTTATTTGACAAACATCTTCTGAGAGTAATGGACATTTATGGAACTACAAAATAATCTGAAAGATAATTCTAAGGATAAATTTACAGCTATTTTGTAAATAATTGAGTGTTATTGCTAGGGGATTTAATTGTTGAAAAAAGAAAATTGCATGTACTCTGCTTTCCACTTATGTGATTCGGCATATCAAAGTAAAAAATCTTTCCTAATATGAAAAATATTTCGACTCCGCAAAGAAATTGTTTAACAACTGAATGCTCAGAATCGTGTCATGCATTATACCCCTGGTTTTGCGATATGAAAGAAGAGTCGTGAAATAGTTAATTCGCATTACAATTTTTATTTAACTGTAATGAAAGGAATCATTTATATTTCACTTTGTCTATTTCTTATTTAAGTAAATATGTTGGAAACATACATTTTTTTAATTTTTTTTATCTTTGTTGAAGAAATAGTAACATTTTATATTGTTTATTTTTATGTTAATAAATGTATTTTATTGATCCATAATTAATATAAAATAAAACTGTAAATCTAAATTATTTACCTCTATTCTTTAAATCTGCAAATATTACCGTAAGAATCGAAGGATTTCAAAAATTTCCTACTATGTGGCACGCTGAATGATACTGACAGATTGGTTTGGCACGTCTTAGTTACACAGTTGCCGCCCCTGATTTAAAATGTTGGGTAAGATAACCATTATATTTTTAAAATTTTATAAATATACAAAAGGAGAATATTTTGTCAATACATGTTTTAAAAAGAATAAAGTTTACGAGAACGAAATATAAAATTGCGTTAAAATTATTGGTACTCTATCAACCGTACTTTTTATATATATATATATAAGAAGTACGTCGATAGAGTACCGTAGTTACTGCCAACTCGTGACAATGAATTGGAGAAATTAAGTTCACAATTCATTGTTATTAAAATATATAAAATTTTACATGACTTATTTTTGTATTTGTTATTTTTATATTCCTTACTGAAAGCAACAAATGGGAGTTCATTACCTGCAAAACTGCAGAGGCCTGGTTGTTTACTCCACAAGCTCCTACCTTATGCTTACTCTGCCCTACTAAGTAAAAATGCCGTCTTCCCTTCGTCAAGATCATGGAATTGCAGATATTGTTTTCCATATATTTTAAATATTAGTTTTCTAACTTCTACATCAGCCTTTTAATAGTCTACACTCCTGCAAAGAAGTCTGAATTCAAAACTATAAAAACTTATTATTCCCAACAATGTCATTTATACCTTTATTTTTTATAATCTATGAATGCGTTAAACTATTAATTTGTTATCGCGACTATTTAATATTAAATGCGAAAAAAACGAATAAGTTTCAGACTGAAACTTAAAAATGAATTTTTCAAAAATTGTCATCGATATTCTCATAACTTTTACATATTGTCATTTTAGCATATCACACATCTATCTTCTATGCAAAATCTATTATAAGTTCATCAAATGTTTCAGCATATTTTTACTCATAACATGCAGTTTTCAACCACATTGTGAGGCCGCGGTAGCCTAATGGTCAAAGTAACGGACTCGTAGCTGACGTGTCATGAGTTCGACCCCAGCACCAATGAAGATCCGCCGTGTAAGGGAGCGATGCTCAGGCGTCATCCTCGTCAATTGACCATGGTTTAAAATTACGAGGTCCGTCGCCAAGTGAGTGAATATTAACGTCGCACTGTTCAGCTACACGAGGGCTTTTAGTGATGGACCTCGTAATTTTGAAAAATGGTCAAATGACGAGGGCGACACCTGAGCTGGCACCACCTCTCCTAACTACCACACCACACCAACGAGAGGACATTTCAGCTCGATAGATTTAACGTGCATCGCTGCCCCTACACGGCGGGTCTTTTGTGGCACTGGGCTCGAACTCGAGACATGCCAACCATGATTCGATACCTGACCACCTGATACCCCGGCCACAGGACCGTCGCCAAAAGCCCTCAAGAAGTTGAGTAGAGAAGAGAGAGAGTGCGACACTTTAATATCCCCTCACTTAATTAAATTATATGAAATTTAAGGAATACTTGAAAAAATATTAGAAGTCGAATTTATATATATATATATAAAAAATTAATCTAATGATAATTTTAAATATCCAAAGAATTATTAGTATTTATGGTAAATATATGTTTTTCAACTGAGTATGTGAGACACGCATAAATATCTTTTTTTTCGAAATTCCAATGCAGAATTTTAGTGGAGCTAATACAAAATTCCTAGTTTTGCATGGTTAAGATTATAAAAATGTCCAAATTTTAATAACCTTTTCTTCAGTCAACCACTAATGGAACATGAATGATGAGGGGGATTATGCATAAATATATATTTTTTTAACTTCAATTTAAAAAGGATCTTTATATTTATTTATATGCGCAAATGTTAACTCTAAATTTTTGTCCAGATGCTTTTAAATACTCTTTATTTGAAGATTCAAGTTAAAAAATATAAACTTGAAATTAAAATTCTCTTTGAATGAAATTAATGTTCAGACATTCAAATATAATTTGTTATCTGAACAATACAAAACAAGGGATTCTATGTAAGATGCCCTGAATATCTGGCTTTAAAATTATGAAAAACTAAAAGATTTAAATAGGGTTTTTTTTAACAATACATATAAATTTTTTGAAAATAATGTAATACAGAAGCTTAAAAATTATTCATGTTTAGAAGTGTTTGAAATTTTAAAAGATTTTAAATTTTGAACCTTTTTTTTAATTTTTTGACACATAACAAAATAATCATTTTTAAAAAAAAATCCCTGAAAGTATTGATTAAAATAAAAAAAAATGAAACAGTAAATTATCCTCAATGTTTTAATATATAATTTGAATTTAAATACTACAGATATTTTTTAAAAACTTAGACATACATTATAAAAACTTAATTCCATTTGAGAATTTTAAGGTAAAGTAAAAAAATTGAGAATTCTCAACTGGTTGACTTGCAATTTATTTCCGTACACTTTAGGGTTTAAAGAAATTCTTTCGAGATTTTACGATTGCCAAAGGAACCGGTCTCCACGTGGCCCATAAAAGTTCCCCCTCAATGCCCATTGTGTCTCCCCGACCGTCTCTAATTATCTTTCAAGATCGTAAACTTTTAAAGGGGGAAAATAATTCGGAAAAATACCACCTTACCGGTTTTGAACACATTACTTGAAGGGGAAAAAATCTGTTTGGTTCATTTTTGGTGAGTCCCCGGCCTTAGGAAAAATTCAGTGTGGTCCGTTTTCGAAGACTCTCTAGCAGGGTGGAAAAAGCCGTGCTGTCGAGTTGGAGGGTTAATGCAACTGAATATCGGTGCGAAGGGGAAAAATTGCTGGATGGGGTATTTAGAGCAATAAAACAGCTTCATGCATGTACTTAAAAAGTTTATAATACTGATAAAAATAACTAATTATTCACTTCTTATTAGTTTCCCGTTTAAATTTATTTTAATTTCGTAAAATTGGAAATCGATAAACCATTTTAGAATATTTTTCAATTTTCCCAATATGTTGTTGAGAATTAGGGGCACTATTTAGAATCGATGGTGGCTTAGATTCGAATAAATACAGTTTTCTAGACCTTCGTATGATGGAATGATTATTAGATCTTAGGGAAAGCGGTCACCCCAAAATGTCTTGGCGGTCCACTGGTCGTTCGCGATCGACTTAATGCCCACCCCAGATATAGAGTATATGATTTTAGTACTTAGAAATGTTTATGTTAAATATTCATTAAATAAATTCATAAATTATGATAAATTTAATACTATTATACAATTTGTTTTGAAAGAAAATTACACATATTTCATAATAATTATTATTATCAACAAATTAATGGTCTGCCACAAGGTGGTCCAGCGAGTAATAGCCTGGCTAATATTTATTTACACTATTACGAGGATGAAAAAATTGATACAGACTCTTGTTACTTTTTCACATGCATTGATGATTTAATTATTTTCAGGAATTAAGTTGACTGTACTCCTAATTTAAAGTATTATCCACTCTACTTGAAATTAATAAAAACCAATTGCAGTTTAGAGTTAGCAAACTTCCTAGATCTCCAATTAGAAGTTGAAAATAATATACTAAAAAGTAATATTTTTGATAAAAGAGACTCTTTTAATTTTGATATTATAAAAATGCCATATTGGAATAGTTCCCTTTACATTTCAATTTTTAGAAATATTATTCTAAATTATATAAAAAGAAATAAAGATTTAGTATCTGAACAAGTTTTAAGAATTAATAATTATAAAAAAATTCCTTCGAAGTTGCCTAGACTATAATTATCCAGCTAACTTTATGTATAAATATGTCTTCAAAATTATAGCTATTTAATTATTATTGTTTAATGTATTCATTTCCACTTAGTTCATAGTATATTATTCTTAATTTTCTTATAATAAGTTTAGTTACTAAAAATATATATAGATGGCGCCATTATTCTAAGTTATGCTGTTTTTTTGTGCTTGGTGTTAGTATACTATTGGAATTGGCATACATCGGGTAAGGTTTTAGTTCCTTCGCACATTTTTATTATTATTACTTTTGGTCATAATCATTATTAACCTCTATTGCAATTATTTTTGTTTATACATATTTATATTTGTCTATTTCGTCCGGATTCTTATAGTAATTTAATTTTCCAATTCTATTCTATTAATGTTATATTCACCCACGTGTGGTTTTGGGCCTTTGCCTTGGTTTATCTCCTATGCTATTATGCCGAAAGTTTCCGCTGTAGGGGAAGGTTGAGATCTCACAAAACACTGTTTAGCCCTGTTTCACTGACCTAAACCAGTGACAGCTCGGGAAATCATAATAGTTTTTGCACTCTAGCTAAATTTCTCTTTTTTGGTTTGTAATGGTTCCATGTTCTTGGTTCTTTCAGTTTGTTCTTAGCATGTTTTAGGATTTATTAGTTTTCTTTTTAATTTATTTACTGTTATATATATATATCTAGATATATATTATAAATGCGAAAGTTTGTGAGAATGTTTGGCCGTCTTTCACGCGAAAACAACTGAATGGATTTTAATGAAACTTTACAGTAATATAGCTTATACATCAGAATAACACATAGGCTATAATTTATACAGATATTGTGTGAAATTTCCAAAATATAACGATATTTGTCAAGTAGGAAAAAATTCTGCTATCTGCAAGCAATTCTGGCGTGCACTGCAAAAAAGCCCACGGCAGCATATATCTATCTTTTGTATGTGAAGAAACCCTTTTTTGTTTTGGCTTCGCAAGGCGCTCGCTTCTAAATAATTCCTGTGATCAGCATGATCCCTATTATCCCTTTGTTATAAATCTCTCTTTATTTGAATGCTTTTTTATGAGTTTATTATGCACATTTGGTAGTAAGAAATTGATCTTTTTTCAAAATAATTCTTTTATCGGTTCTGGTACTTAAAGTAAATAAACTTTCCCTTTCACACTACATCATTTGGACAAATTTTCAAAATTTGTTTGTGGTTAGTAGTTAATTATAACGCTATAATTTTAATTGAATAGGTAGATATTGTATTTTAAGTATAAAAATAATTATAACTACTGTACTGTTTTTTTTGGAGTGAGTGAGTGAGTGAATATTAACGTCACACTGTTCAGCTACACGAGGGCTTTTGGCAAGGGACCACTTAATTTTGAAACATGGTCAAGTGACGTTGACGAAACCTGAGCTGGTACCCCTTCTCCTAACTACCACACCACACCAGCTTAGAAGGAATATTCTACCAATACATAGCAAGAATATATTCTTTGAAACCCATTCTTCCAAGATATATGGCAGCACGGGTTCTATGATGAGTATTTTTGCGGGGAAGGCGAATAGTTTTGTAGCAGACATTGCGTTTTCAGCGGATTAAAAACATTATTCTTTTTGTCCCGAAAAAATAGTTTATGTCAAAATTTAAGTGTCTTTTATTTTTGTATGTTAATGAAGACCTTAGAAAACGATTTGAACATTTATTTTAAGTGAACGGTGTATATAATTAATTTTACAGTGGAATATCTTTAATTAATTTATTAGCTTTAACGGATTAAATTTCCCAAAGTGGAGTATCTTGCTTATGTATATCCCTTAATTTTCAATGTAGTGATCCAAAAAAAAAATATATTGTCTGAAAATAACTGCAGTAAATCATAATGCGGTGGACAAAGTATTATCGTGCATCGCTTCCCTACACGGCGGGTCTTACAAAGCACTAATAAAGCTCGAGCTATGAAAGTAGCTAGACATTTGCCAACTTAACTCTATCGTTAACAGTATGCTATGTTTTTCATTGAATAGCCATTATAATTTAAGAAACGGCGTTGCTTGCGAATATTACAATTTTAACATAAAATAAATACAACAGAAAGTAATATTAAGTATTACACTTTCAGATATAAATTATTTACTCTATTTTAAGCGTTCATTACACAAAACTTTTAACAATAAGTTACTTTTGCTGAGCAGGGTTCAGCTTAGGGAGGTATTTTTAAAAATAGACTCTCAAGAGTGTTACGTGGAGTTATAAATAGAAAAAAAATCCTTTTTATCAGCTATTAGATTTATTTAATGTTTAATAATGGTTTTTTTTCTTTCTTTTTTTGTTTAGCTGAGATATGCAAAAAGCATTTTTGTATAATTTGCAATTCACGTAAAATAAACTCATTAAAAACTTCTTTATCCTTCAATCAGTGTTTTTAATTTTTCAGTTCACCCGCGCGAAGAACGGGTATACCAGCTAGTGTATATATATATATATATATATATATATATATATATATATATATATATCCAATATTAAAGAATTTTTTAAATATATATTCATATACATATACATATAAATAAATTTATACATGTTTGACATTTAAAAAGTCGGATCCAAATTTTTATGATCTCCTTGTGTTGTTTTTCCAATCCCGTTCCATGATCTCAATGAAAGTAAGCACACCGATTCGAACCCGATCATTTTGAGTTTCGTGATTTGTGGTTGGCAGCAACTGCAATGCAAATCGAGCAAGTATTTAAACTCGGCTCATGTTAGTTTTTCAGAAGAGGAAAGGAGAAACAGAAATACAAGAAGGGTGTGAGTGGTTTAACTCTTAGAGGGAGAGAACGGCTGGTTGGCAATGCAACTGTAGGTTGCATCACCATTTTCAGATTAGAAATTCATTTTACAATATTAGAAGACGGTTCGAATCGGATGTCTCTGGTAATGTTGATTTTTGAACTTATTGTTTTTTTATCGCTCCAGTAACGAGCACAGTGACTTTATGATTGATTATTAAAGGCCAATTTTAAGAAACTGTTTTTCGTCTTCATGCCTCCTCGACACATAAATTTCACTGCTAGCTTTGCAAAATTTAAATTAGTTTATCAATAAGTGTAACAAATTTGGTTATGGGCCCAGTCCATGTACTGTGTCGAGACAGGCTAAGCAGTTGAACCAGGCCATGAACATTGTCTATTTAAATACTGTTCCAGTCTAGAACTATTTTTTATGAACTCTGTTGCTAGTACGCTAAATCGAGTAACAGGTATGGAGATTAACAACCAGATATCAGTGTTGACTCCAAATAACTGGTACACATGGAAGCATGATATGCAAGTACTCTTAATGCATTATGGTTGCTGGCAGTTTATAATACAGACCAAGCCAGAGCAACCTGATGAAGAGGCAACATACAAGGAAAAATTAGATCTACAACTTCGTAAGGATAGATGTTATACGTTGATCTATACTAACATCAGTTCAGATTTGAAAAATCTGATAACGGAAACAACTGACGGAGTAGCGGCATGGAAGATATTAAAAGATCACTTCGAACCAGTCACAAGAGCAAGGGTAATTCAACTATTAGATCAATTTTTTGGAACAAAATACCAAACAGGGGAAGATGTTGGAATCTTCATATCTCGTGTAAAGACAGCGGCAACCAGACTACAAGAAGCGGGTCATAAATTGGACGACCTATACATAGGCTTTCAATTAATAAGGTGGCTTCCTCAGGAATTCCAGTCTACCGTGCAACAAATCTACAGATGGAAAGAAGAGGACTTCAGAGTTGTCAAAAATTGAAGCAGAGCTGATATTAGAAACCAATCGTCTTCAGTTGATGAAACAATATTTGGAGAAAGCAGAGAATGCTTACTTGAGCAGTTTCACTTCGAAGAAGTCGAAGACGTTACCTGGTGCTACGGCTGCAGCTCATGGAGATCCAAATGGCAAGAATGATTACCAAAAGAAAGGTGGTAAGGTATTTAACTGTAAAACTATTAAAAATGTTAAACAATCTATTAAGACTATAGGTCCGTGTTATGTATGTAATAAGTACGGGCATCTTAAAGTAAACTGTAAAGAGAAAAAGTCTCTACAAAAATCTCCTTCAACTGTAAATGAAACTTTTAACACAGAGTTTGATAAAGGTGTTTGGGTAATAGATACTGCTGCCACGAGTCATTTTTGTAATGACAAAAGTTTATTTTTAGATCTTAAACCGATAACTAACATGAAAATGTCGTTAGCAACGGAGGATAAAAGTTGTCCCGTAGAAGGAATCGGTACACTTAGATTTTGGGTAAAATATAAGGGGAGTTTTCATGAAATAACTTTGTCTGATGTTGTATTATTTAATCCTAAGTTGAGGAGAAATTTGTTATCCGGTTCCAGGTTAGAAAGTAAAGGTGCGCATTTTGTGGGTACTAAAGGTAAAATTAATGTTTTTAATAAAGACTGGATAAAATTGTTCTCGGTGACACGCCACGAAAATTTGTATTTTTTTAAGCCGGATCATTATATTATACCAAAGTGTAAATAAATTAGTTTTTTTAGTGATGTAACCGCTAAAACAAAAAACGGATCAATAGAAATATGGCATCAACGCTTTTGTCATGTTAATAACGATTACTTGGTAAAAACTAGTAAAAATGATAGTGTAAAAGGTCTCCCACGCTTAACTGATAATGGTAAGACTCATCGTATACCGTGTAAATTAGCAAAGTCCAAGAGAGTTTCATTCAAAAAGACGGGGGCCGTAAGATTAAAACGTCCATTGGAATTGTTGCATATGGACCTCTGTGGTCCAATGCCAACTGAAAGCCAAGGCGGTAATAAATATTTCTTGAGTATAATTGACGATTATTCAAGAAAGGTGACTGTATTTCCCATCCGATATAAATCTGACGTATTTCATACGTTTATAAGATTTCAGAAACGAGCAGAACGTTTTCTAAGTAAAAAGGTAATAGCAATTAGAACTGATATGTGGCGGACTAGAATTTTGTAATAAGGATATGGATAATTTCTTGACAGAACTGGGTATAAAGCATGAGGTAACAATTTCATATACGCCAGAAATGAATGGGGTAGCGGAGAGATTCAATTTAACCGCTCTAGATGGCATCAAAACATTGCTTAAGTCTAGTGAAGTTCCCCATAAGTTTGGGGAGAAGCATTACTTTGTTTCGCTTATGCGTGGAATCGAATTTGTCACAAAGGCAGTAACAAAACGCCTTTCGAAAAATATTCAGGTAGAAAACCATCGATATTGCATCTAATACCTTTTGGATGTTTGGCATATGCTGGTGTGCCAAAACAAATTAGAAAAAAATTCGATATACGTGCGAAAATGGGAATTATGATGGGATACGCACAACGTACTAAGGGTTATAGAATATGGTTGATAGATGAAAATAAATTAGTCGAGACTATTAATGTAAGATATATTCGATGAAAATAAGAGGGGAATTAATTTTAGACAAAAAGTTAATAGTAACCTTGGATATAATTTAAACCTTCCTGATTATTATGATGATGAGGATGATTTTGATAGAGTAAAAGATTCATTAACGAGTCGTTTAGTTTCAAAGACAAGTACGGAAACTCCCTCAACATCTGAAAAACCAGATGTATCTTCCGATAATCATAGATTTATCCATGTACAGAGGTTAAGTGGATTCGAAATATAGGTAGGAAAGTAACTGGATCTAACGTATATTATAGTATAGAAGGGGAAGCAACCCGATTGTAATCTTTTAACGAAATAGAGAGATACTGTAAGAGGCATAATATTGAGTATGATCCTAGTTTATTTAATTTTAGAAAATATAATACCGAATCCCAGGGATTTTCAGATTTGTCAGAGCAACAAGAAGCTCTTATGGTTGAAGTAACTATTCCTAACTGTTACAAACAGGCGATAAGATCCAGAGACGCATTTAAATGGCATGATGCAATGGATAAAGAAATTAACGTAATGAAGGAACGTAAAGTTTGGGATTTAGTTGATCATCCGGATAATATAAAAATTTTAGAAAACCGTTGGGTTTATACCGTTAAATATGATGAAAAATAATAAAATTGTTAGATACAAGACCCGATATTATATATGCAGTAAATGTATTATCTCAATTCCAAGCAAACCCGGGAATAAAACATTGGAATTGCTTATTGAGATTATTAGGTTATTTAAAATACACTCAAGAATATAAATTAGAACTTTCAAAAGTTAAATCATTAAAACTAAGATGTTAGTCAGACTCAGATTTTGCTACAAATAGGGATGGTCGAGTGTCGATGGGAGGGTTCATAACTTTTATAGACGAAACTCCAATTTCATGGCGAACTTTCAAGCAAAAATCCGTTAGTCTGTCGACCATGGAAGCTGAGTATGTTAGTTTAACAGAAGCAGCTAAGGAATTCATTTGGCTAAAGAATGTAATTGATAATAAAAGTTTAAATTTGGAATTAAGTGAAAATGTAATGTTTTGTGATAATCACAAGCTGCTATTAGTTTTTCAAAGTCACCGGTAGAAAATTATAGAACAAAACATATCGATGTTCGTTATCATTTTCTAAGGAATTTGATGTACGACAAGGTTTTCCAAATTAAATATATAGGTACCAAAAATAATTTGGCGGACATTTTAACCAAACCCATGGTAAAGGAAAAATTGTTAGAATTTTGTAGAAAATTATTTCTTTTTAGAGAATAAGACTTTGTTTCTTTAAGATTAAAATATTAGTTTGTTTATTACAATAAAGATTGTGAATAAAATGTATTTTTTGTGTTAAATTGTATAACATGCGATTATAGATTAAAATTAATTTACTGATTTGTAAGAGATAATGGTGCGAGATTGGAAAAAGGGGGCCGATTGTTAGACATTTAAAAAGTCGGATCCAAATTTTTATGATCTCCTTGTGTTGTTTTTCCAATCCCGTTCCATGATCTCAATGAAAGTAAGCAAACCAATTCGAACCCGATCTTTTTGAGTTTCGGGATTTGTGGTTGGCAGCAACTGCAATGCAAATCGAGCGAGTATTTAAACTCGGCTCATGTTAGTTTTTCAGAAGAGGAAAGGAGAAACAGAAATATAAGGGTGTGAGTGGTTTAACTCTTAGAGGGAGAGAACGGCTGGTTGGCAATGCAACTGTAGGTTGCATCACCATTTTCAGATTAGAAATTCATTTTACAATATTAGAAGACGGTTCGAATCGGATGTCTCTGGTAATGTTGATTTTTGAACTTATTGTTTTTTTATCGCTCCAGTAACGAGCACAGTGACTTTATGATTGATTATTAAAGGCCAATTTTAAGAAACTGTTTTTCGTCTTCATGCCTCCTCGACACATAAATTTCACTGCTAGCCTTGCAAAATTTAAATTAGTTTATCAATAAGTGTAACAATACATATATATACATGTACACAAATACATAAACAAAAATATAAAAATAAACATATAGTTATATACCTAAGATAACTAAAAGTAGGTAGGAGGCACATAGTCTAAAGACAAATTCCTGGCCTTAGGAACCAGGATTGCAGGTTTAAACAAGTTTTGCGGCGCCAACCTTCACCTGTAATTTGTCATACTATGTACCAAGAGGAAAGGAAAGAATTATATGTGTAGAATTTAAATATTAAAAAATCATTAAACTAAATAACATAGGAACATAAACATAACCTACTAAATCGGAGTTAAAACGATGGCCAAGAGTGCAGTAACTTGTTCCCGCCAAATAGGGAGAGCAGAACCGCATAAAGTTAATTGCGATACGATATAAGAAACGATTAATTGCGATACGACATACGATGTTAAGAAATATATATATATATATATATATATATATATATATATATATATATATATATATATATACTTTTAAAAAATCATAAATAAAAATAATAAAATTAGCGTAAAATATAAAAGAGACTCAAAAAAATATATATTAAAATTTTTTTTTTTAAAAAAAAGCATGTGGCGTTATCTATTTAATAATTGTAGGATAAATTAGATATTGTCTAAATTTAAAAAAACATTACAAAACATAATAACAGTAAATAATTACAGTAATACAAATTGTATCATAAAAAACCATTATAAATATAATTACAAAGACAGTTAGCAGGGTATCCATGTTCAAGACAGTGATTAAATTTTTTTTTAAGATTTAAAAAATATTAGCTTTATCGCTAACTAATACATTATTGCGATAAATATAGTTAAAAATAATATTTCTATATATAGATATTGATAAATTAGAATTCCAGTAAGGCACTTTGATGATATTAAAATTAAAGTCATCTCTTTTATCATAAATATTACTATATAGTTTAAAGTCCTTAATATACAGTGATACATCTAGGTAATTTGTTTTGATTGGATTATTATTAATTTTAATTAAGTTTAAGTAGGACGGATAAAAATTAATATTAGGATTTAAATTATCATTTTTACCAAAAATAATTAAATCATCAATATATCTAAAAATGTAGTAGTCATTATTAATAACATAATTATATTCATGAAAATGTAAATAAAGATTAGCCAAACTATTACTAGCTGGGCCCCCTTGTGGGAATCCTTTCTTTTCTTTATATAAAGAACCATTAAAAAATTGATGTAATTTTCTTTTAAGACAAAATCTGTGAGAGTTTTGGCCGCGGTAGCCGAGTGGTATAGGTATCGGACTGTGGCTTGCTTTGTCACGGGTTCGAGCCCAGTACCACTAAAGACCCACCGTGTAGGGCAGAGATGCACGTTAAATATGTCGAGAGCTGAAAGGTCCTCCCGTTCGTGTAGTGTAATAGTTAGGAGAGGGGGTGCCAGCTCAGGTGTCGTCCACGTCACTTGACCATGGTTCAAAATTACGTGGTCCGTCGCCAAAAGCCCTCGTGTAGCTGAACAGTGCGACGTTAATATTCAATCAATCAATCAATCTATGATTGTTTTAAATTTGTTAAAATGAAAATTAAGGTTATACATACTGTGGTTTTCTAAAATTACTTTAATAATATCATATAAATCAATGGAATTGAAAAGGTCTTCAAAGTCAAAACTATGAACTGAATAAATATTTCTCTATTATTAAAAAAAATCTATAATCTCTTTACTATTTTTAATTATAGCTTTATTACATTGCTGATTAATAAAGTTTTGTATAATATTATGAAGTAATTTTCCTGCAGTAGTAATATAGGTTCTAAAACCATTTGTCACAGTTCTAAATTTAACCGGACTTTTATGGAATTTTGGAGTTAAAAAAATATATGGATACTTAATTTTAGGAAGACAATAACCTAATTTTTTATAAATATATATATATATATATATATATATATATATATATATATATATATATATATATATAGTCGACTCTCGATAATTCGAAGTTGGAGGGACCAATGAAAAACTTCGAATTATCAAGAAGGTAGGAAAAAACTCTGAAAATACACGAAGAGAAGTTTTTTTCTAACACATTTAATTTTAAAACTATGTAATAAAGCAACAATTGTACATAATTTTTTAAAGTACATTTTATACAGTATAAAGATATAAAACAGAAGTTAAAAGTCCTATATTAAAAGAATACACTTATGTCTTGAAAACAACTATTAAAAGAATATACATATTATATATAATTAATCCTTTTTGTCGAAAAAATCTGTTAACTTTTTTTGTTTTAAGACATTCAATCTAACATTGTCAATAGATTTTTCTAGAACAAATGAAGCCTGTAAAATGTCTGCATCAACATGATTTTGAAGGAAAAAGTTGCGTAGTTTGTTTAGTGACACTTAAGCTTCTGACACAGTTACCGGAGTCAACTCCTCCGATTCGTCTTCATCACTTTCTGTATTATTGTAGTCCAAAGCCACAATTTCAGCATCAGATAGAGAGCTCCCCATACAGCAATGTCCGTGTCAACCAACACGTAGTCGTCAAACGTCAAAACTTGTTCTGGAAGAGTTTCCCAAAAAGGGATGGTTCAGCTTTAATTCAGTGAGTGTATCGTCCACGTCAACCAGATTCGGTGAGGGGAAGTCTGACTTTTTAAAGCAGCTGTGAATTGTCAAAGGAGTAACAGCTCTCCAAGCCTTGTCAATCATGATCAAAGCTGTTAAAATAGAAATAGTAGTTACATTCTACTGATTTTTCAAAACGCTTTTATCGACTTCACGCAGATATAAAGTTTTAAAATTATGTATGATGCCCAGGTCGAGTAGCTGAAAATTTGAGGTTGAGTTTGGAGGGAAAAATTTAAGTTTCACATTTGATAAAGGTGGTGCGTTATTGTGCCCAGTACAGTTGTCTAAAAATAAGAGAATATGTCGTTTTTCTCTCTTTTCATATCTGAGTTCAGTGAGATCAACCATTCATTAAAGAGTTCGGTGGTCATCCATGCCTTCTTGTTTGAGCGGTATTTGGTAGGGAACGAGTTTATGCCCTTGAAACACCGAGGTTTTGCAGATTTTCCTATGACGAGAGGATTAATCTTTTCTGAGCCGTCCATGTTTACAGCCAGTAAAATAGTTAACCGCTCCTTGCTATGTTTTCCTCCATGGCATAATTCTTTTTTGAATGTAAATGTTTTTTCTGGCAAACACTTGAAAAAGAGTCCAGTTTCATCCGTGTTGAAAATGTTACGTGGTTCGTACGCCTTTATTAGATCCGAAAGCGAGTTCTGCCACATAGAACAAACGTTAATGTCGACACTTGAGCTTTCCCCGCACATTTTTTGAAGACTATCCCATTCCTTTTCTTAAAATTTGTAAGCCATCCCTCGCTAGCCGAAAACTCGATTCCTAATTCTTTGGCGAATGCTTTAGCCTTTTCCTTCAATAAAGAGCCACCCATCGGAATATTCTGTCCTCGACACTGTCTCATCCATGAAACAAAACACTGTTCAAGACGTGGAAAATTACCTTTACTAACGCGTTTTCTCACTCTACTCGAAGATGCACTAAAGTTTTTCTCTTTATTCTTCAGAATAGTGGGATTTCAAATGCTTTGGATACATCGACCTTCCTCTCACCTTCTTCAACTGATTCTATCACCTTTTGCTTTTCATAAATTGTTAAGCACTTGTACTTTTTAAAAGAAGACATGTCGCTTCTTTCACGTGATAAGTCGACACTGAGGTGAGGTGTAAAGTAGTGGCCCAAGGTTTATCGAAATTAACAGGTAGGAAACGTAAATCACTACAAGTTTCACCACAAATTTAAAATTTGGAATCTAAAATTAACACAAGGCGTATTCACAGTTCACACTCAGCTACGGGGTATACTTAATAGCAGGGGTCGACAACTATGGCACGTGGAGCAATTCTTAGTGGAACATTACCGCTCTTTTTAAAAGAAATAATAGAATAAGGTTAAATCCCTGCCTCTCCTGTCTTTGCCTCTGTAACATTGTCGATTGTTGTGAATCCCCATCTTTCGATTCACGATAAGTTTTATAGTTTCACCAGCGGTTAAATGACAAGTACGACGTCTTCAATTGTTGCGAACTCACACCCATCGATTGTCCCTGAATTTTTAAGATCCACCAGCTGTAAAATGACCAGTGCACGTGGCCATGGGGCCATTGTTTATTGTCTGAACTCGGGGAGTGATGACAGCCTGACGGGTCGCCATAATGGTAAAAGATAGCCGGTGCCCCTTTAACAATAGGCGAAGTAACTAAATGAAAATGAAAATAAGTTCAGTAAAAAAACTGCTCGTGGGATAATTAGATACAGGAAATGAATCTAACTTCATAATATTGAAGGTTCGAATTATCGAGAGTTTTATAGGATAACTTCGAATTATCGCGTGTTGTAGTCAGGCCAACCACAAATTTTACTTCGAAATATTGAGAGTACCAAAACGTATGGTTTTAGTTCGAAATATCAAGAGTTTTTCTAGGGGCTGAGCATATACTTCGAATTAGCGAGAGGTTCGTATTATCGAAAGTTCGAATTATCGAGAGTCGACTGTATATATATATATATATATATATATATATATATATATATATATATATATATATATATATATATATATATATATATATATATATATATATGTGTGTGGATGTCAGTTGAAAGCTTACCGACATCTGGGAGCCGTGATTCAGCTACTCGCAGACTACTTCCGAAGCCATGAATGAACTAAAGAGATTTGAGGCGGTCAGCTGAGACTGCGAGACAGTTCTCTTTCCGCCGCCATGAAAGCGAGGTGAAAAACCTCTAACACGCGTCATGTTTTAAATCTAATTATGTAAAGGCAGATAGCCTCATTCTCTTTTTTTACCTTGTGTCCGTTCGCTGATGTCCTTTTTTCTAAATTAAAGTAATTAACTTACGATGTGACGAATCTGTACGGAATCTCCACTAATCTTCTTAGGCGTCTTTTTGGGGAATATAAATTCGCGTTTATTTTTAATCAACTCCAAAAACATGTACGGGATATTTAAATTAGATAAGGTATTTAAGTCGAGCGTTGCGAGATAGCAAGATAAATGATGGTAGGCTATTGAGCCAGTAGCTTTCAACGCATTACTAGAAGATTCAAGGAGATTAGATTCGTGAAGACGTCGTGCTGCGAGACATACCAGAAAGCTGATATAAGCCAGTGGTAAATATAATTTACGTACGCTTAAAATAAGTGTCAGTTTAAGCGACTTAGTTAAAGTTAATAAAAGTTAAGAATTCGAATACGTGTATTTCTCGGATCTCCTATTTCGGTAAACCTTACTTGAGCTTGATTATTAATTAATTGCATTCTTAGTAATTTAATTTAATATAAAGGCAAATCCCTTTAAGAGACGTAACATTATCTTATTATATGTTATCAGAGATTTTTTTGAGAAAAGTATAATAATAAATAAAAATTATTATTATTCAAAATGGCTCTTAGTGGTTCTTTGACTCAAATTAATCTTGGTGTTCAAGGTGTGACCCGGGGGGGTCATCACAACGAAGTCTCCTTTTTTTTAGGTATTTAAATAACGGACACACTCACATGAGGTCTCGGCCAGTTTTACCTTCTTTGGTATTGCCCTTAATCGGTTAATTTTTTTAATTAAAACGAAACCCCCTAGACCACATCATTCTGCCATCAGTTCCTGGATTACGAGTTTCCAAAGCCGTTAATAATGAGATGACTTTCGCTTTTAAAGTGGAGTCCTTTACTTCAGAAACTACGCAAAACTGTAAGTAGCACTTTCGATGTTCAAAAAATGAAATTAAGAATGCTTCAACAATAAGTATGATACACCCATGACAGAAAATTGGAGAATTATCTTCTAATTTGAAAAAGAAATTTATTTGATGATGTAAAATTTCTTTGCGATGAATAACGCCGAAATCGAAACTGTTTGTTTCTTGTGATGTTTTTATAGCGATAATTTATTCTTTTGATGGTTTGAATATATTTTTTGCTATTTGATGCACCATTTTAATTGATGTTGAATTTGATTCTCCTATTGTCTCATGCCAACATTTGATGAAAAACTAAATTGAAGCGTGTTGAAGTATTCTTTTGAAATGACAATTTTGATGCTAATATTGGTTATTTGAAGTAACTTTTGAAGATACTAAAATATTTGAAACTTGAAGCTATAACTTCTCTCTCTCTCTCTCTCTGATGCTGACAACAATTTTTGAAGATAATCAGGAATTTTAATTGAAATCGAAACTTTGCTTATATTTTTTAGAGTATATTTGATGATAAAATGTAAAATTCGTATTTTGATGATTTAAATTAGTTTTGTATTTGAAGTTGTGATTTTTTTATTTTGAAGAATATTTTAAATTTTAGTGGAAACGAAAATTGAAATATTTTGAGTTAATATTTCTAGAATAGAACATTATATTTTGAAGATAAGAACTTGATATTCTTGAAATGAAATGCTTAAATTAATTACATGGTGTGTGAAATATAACTGAGTATCTTTTTCAAATATAAAACTTGTGTTGACTATATTATACAATATTGATATTGCATGATATTACTTTGCATTTAAATTTTGGATGATTATGAGTTTAACATTTTATATTTTGAACTTGAATTGATGAATATATAAGCATTTATCATTTTTCAAATCATAGAATTCGTTTTGGCAATATAAGATTTGTATATTTGTGTGTTTTATTTGAATAATTATCAGTATGAGTACCCTAAATGATTATCCAAAGTTATCTCAATCATTAAAATCTAGTAGCGCAAATAACATTAAAATTCTACATCGTTTAATTTTTGGTGAGCATGGCGATAGAAAAAAAATCGTTCTAGATTGTGAGAATTTTCCGGATTTCCCACTGATTTTAATGTTGAAGAAACAAAAACCAAAATTATTAAATAATTCACTCTTAAGGAATTAATTGCTGTTTGTAATTTATTGCATCTAGAATTTACCACTGAATTAGAATCTTGCTGTGTCAAAATTTTAACGCATTTATGTGATCTCACTTTATTTAAATCTGATCTCAACTCCGGAAGCGAAAGCGACCTTGAACCTAACGAACAATCTCTGCCCGTAACCCGTCATTCGCAGCCAATCACGTCCGACTCAGTAAGTATGAATGAACTGAAGTGATTTGAGGCAGTCAGTCGAGACAATTCTCTTTCCGCCGCCATGAAAGCGAGGTGAAAATCCTCCAACACGCGTGATGTTTTAAATCTAATTATGTAAAGGCAGATAGCCTTATTCTCTTTTTTTTACCTGTGTGTCCGTCCGGTGATGTCCTTTTTTCTATAATAAAGTAATTAACTTACGAAGTCTCCTTTTTTGAAGTATTTAAATAACGGACACACTCACACGTATATATATATATATATGTGGGAAATTTCCACATGAACATTCTACAGAGGGCGCTGTCAAGGCAGCCACCAGGAGTTAACGAAGGAGAGGGGGATTCAGCGAGTGGACGCTAGACGCGGAGGTCGATGATCCGGGGCTGAAGGAAGATTGACGAGAACGGTGGCCGAGTAGGGACCCACCAATCCGTTGTTCACGAGAGAGACGCGTAGGTCACTCTCAACACTCCTGTACCTCAGTATTATTGTGAAGATTAAGATTCAGCGAGCGGACTCTAGACGCGCAGGTCGATATGATCCGGGGCTTAATCGAACTGTAGATACTGTATTATATGTGTGTTAAACGTCTGTCTTAGTGAGTAGAACTGTGTATTTTGTCCAGCATTAAACGTTAGATTAGAAACAAACGAGTGTGATTATTGAATACCCCTAGAACTGTACCATAATCCCATATATATATATATATATATATATATATATATATATATAAATCTCGTTCAAATTTTCAATTAATAGAATATTTTTTATTCATCCATTCAAAGTAGGAATTGACTTAAATTTTTTTTTTGTATTACTTGTTTTCTACTTTCTTTTATGCATTAAAAGACTGCAGTTCATGACAGATTTCTGCAGTACAGACTTATGTGTGAGAATCTACTCTTTCTAAGGGAAAATTCTACAGTGTTTAGTTTTCGCGTCTATATTTTCACTTCGCATAAGGTATTTCTACATCTTTTTTAATAGGCCACAGTCTCGAAGATAAGTCATGGGTTCAAATCCTGATTTTACCAAGAATCTACTAATGGCATCTCAAATTTCTCGAATGATGTTGATAGATGTTAATAAATGCAAATTAAATGTTCCAGATGAAGTGTGACTGCATATAAATTTGAAGTCTGCTGTCAAAAGAACACATGTCATTAAATGTCAATGTTAAATTAATTTTTAAAATGATTGTAATTTTCATTTTTGTTGTTTTTTAATTAATAAAACTATTTAATTCATATTATTTAAAATTTCAATTTTATGTTTAAGAAATGTTGGATAATTTTTAGTGATATATTGAATATGGGGCAATTTTTTTCCAACAGACATTTAATAGCTAATCAATTAGACATGTATATTTTTCATCTTTTGTGCGCAACGCTCTTATTAAATTCAATTACCAAAAAGCTTTAACTTCATTTAAACACATAAGTTATTTTAAGTGTTTTAATATCAGATCACATTTTAATATTAAACTGTGTCGAACTACATAAAAATAATGCAAAAATTTTATATTCCTAATTTGTCAATATTTTGATTGATTTTAAAACATTGTAAATTTTTTGAAAAATATGTAAGAGATCAAATAAATAGCTTTATGTGTTTTTTAATTGGCTATATTGTGAAAATTATATGTGCTGATCATTACTTGAATTTTATTTTAGAGAGTTTTTGAGTGTTCAAGAATTGACTTTCTTTTTGACCCTTTAAAATTATTTTATTTTCTCATAAGTATAAGAGTATTGAGGATTTAAATGGGTACATTTGAATTTTTTTTTTTTTTTTGCTGATAGGGAAGTTTAAAATGTTGTGGCTTTTTGTAAGTAACACATAGTTATACAAAAAAAGGAATACAAACTTCGTACATTTTTTAAAAAATTGGTGTGAAAATTGTAGCATTTCGTTTCAATTGTATAAATATAGAAAAAAATATAGATTTCATTTGCTGTAAACAGAGGACTCTTTTTAAACAAGTGAAACAAATTCAGTTGATCAGTTCAAATACTAGCCGTTATTCACCTGCAAAGGAGGCGAATAACGGCTAGTATTTTTATACATTAATCACTGAACAAAGTCGTAATATTTCTTATTTCGTACTCGTTGAAGATATTTAATTAAAAATGTAGATCTTTTACAATGAAATGATTGGTAAAAAAAAAAAAAAAAAAGAAGATTTCAAAACTGATGATTCTCAATTCAAGACAAGAAGTGAAATTTAGTAGCGAAGCAGCAAAAATAAAAGAAAAATAAATCCTTAGTTAAATAGGATAGTTTTTCTAGTATTTGTGAAACACTCCCGTATTCTTCACAAAAGGAATCCCCTATTCTTGACACTCCCTTAGTCCTGAATATTTTGGACTATGTAAAACAATAGTATAGTTGTTGACCTTAAAACGGACGTTTACTAAACTTGAAATATCAGAAGAATTTTTATTTTTAGTTTTGAACAAAAATAAAAAGGGTGTTCATATTCGCAAATGTTTCTAATTTAAATATTTTTTTTCTTTCTTAATTATTATGAACTGATGATATTTATGTTATGCATTTGTAAAAATAATGTAAATTACCTTCGTATTTAAATGATAATAATTCTTTGCTTTGACAAAACGTTTATTGGCGAAGAACCTCGTAATTTTGAACCTCGGTCAAGTGACGAGGACGTCACATAAGTTAACCAGTAGTAATAAAAAGAGCCGATTGCATATAACAATTGAAAAAACCATCCTTTCCCCCAACAAATTATTATAATTTTGCAACATGTGTTTACTTAAATTTATATACGGTCTGATATAAAGTTACATTAACTCGTACCGCAGCTCTGAATTACGATATCAACCGACTATAGAAATTAAAATTTCTATTTTTGTGTGACTTTCATCCATTCCGTTGACTTTCTTTTACGGTAATATTATTTTTAGTTAATTGATTATTCATGAGGAAATCAATAATTCAAAGAAAATTTTGAGAATGGTTTTCATAGTGCAAATACTATATTAAGCTAAAGCTTCGAACATATGATACATTTCTGTGTTATGAATTAATTCTCCTCGTATCGTACAGAAATCATGATTATAAATAAAGTCAATAAATTAAGTAAATTACTGCAAACGAATTCACGTTTTATACGCAGTCAAACTTATTGAGAAACTTTTAAGGAATAAAATTACAGATCAGGAAAAACAGAAACGTTTTTGTTTTAAACATTGTTTACACATATCTTTCAGGCTGAATTTAAATATACGTTTAATCAATTTATTCAAAGAAATCTACTCATTTTTAAAAGTGTAGTTTTTAACGCTTTAAAATCAGTAGGTTTCATTTTCTTTCTTTTATTCATTAGAAAACTGCAATTATTGACATCTCTGCAATACATTCCAATGTATAAACATTTATTCTCTGGTGAAAAATTCTCTTATTGTTACTTATGCCACCTGATCGACAGTTACCGATGTTAACATTAAATCAAGGGCCACGAAATTCATCGATGGCAAGGGGCTAGATTTACGCCTGTCATTTTCCTCAGCTTTGAGCACCATACAGGTGACAGTACGATATGGCTCTATCCCACCCCAATTTTGGGGGTGATCAGGGACCTCCCATCTCTCTTCCTCTTCTACCAACCTCACGAGAAGACTTATAGACTTCATACACCACTCTATCACATTCAATTTTCCGTTTTGTTCCAATTCATAAAAAAAACGCAAATCATATCTCTCAGACATACTTTTCAGGATAAGTCGAAGAAAACCCCCCACCCCCCAAAAAAAGCAGGAAAATGGAACGATTAAAATTGTTTTTCACAGTTTTAGATCCTACGAGGACGAAAATAACTTTGAAAATCAAAAAGTAAATTAAATTTCGAATTATTAATTTTAACATCGTCTGCACGAGCTCAAATTATCCGCTATTTTATTAATTAACCAATAGCAATTTTTTAAAAAGAACACGTGAACTGATCTGCATAAGACCACAAATGAAAAATCAAGGATTACCAAATTAAATAGTTTGCCAGAATGAATTCGTTATCACCCCGTTGCATTTTTGATAAAAATCGCCAAATCCTAAGAAAAGCCGCCAAATTTGAAGTGGCGTTCCTATACTAAATTGAACCTACTTCATGCTTCACCAGAGAATACTAATCAATGATGCGTCTGAGTACTTGCCCAGTTGCGTTGTCCTTTTTCAGTGACACTAACTTAAACCAAACTTTGAGCATTTAAAATTCGACTTTGCACAATACTTCTCATTATCTAAAAGCTTACTGCTTCATGAAACATATACAAGATCCAGAATCCCTTTGATTTAATCCTGCAAAAACTTATAAATCTATCATTAGAAGATTTTAATTTCCTTTCCAACTGTTGCTTATTAATGTAAAAGTTTCACATTAATACAATTTATAACTATTAATTGCACATATTTTAGATTTTTGATTTATTCTATGCAAATATTATTTTAATGCCAACCAATTTCTTAAGCTATCGAAAAAGGAAAAACTGTTCTAAATTTGGATCTCAATAAAAGAAGTGATTCCCAGCCATACTTGATTTTATGCATAGCTTTTCAAGTACAAAAATAAGTTTCAATTTTAATTTCAGTAGTAAATCCACGAAATAAATCTTTTATTATACGGATGTATATAAATCTAAAATGTAATTTGTAATGTAGCGTTTTATATTTTCCAGGTATGAAATAAGAAATTACTTTTTCCAAGACTGTGATAAGACTTCCACTTCTGAGAGAATAGAAATGAGAAATTGAAAATTCACTGTAACAAACTGTCTTATGTTTTCGAAATATACATGTCGTCATTCTCCAGTAGGAGTTCTTTAAAAAGACATTTACTTATTCATACGAAAGAAAAGCATCATGTTTGTGAAATATGCAAAAAACTTTTTCTCGAAAAGGTCGTTTTAAGTTCCCATTTGCTTATTCATACCAAGAAAAAACCTCATGTTTGTGAAGTATGCAACAAAGCTTTCTCACGCAGAGGTAATTTAAGACAGCATTTGTCTATTCATACTAAGGAAAAGCCTCATGTTTGTGAAGTATGCAACAACGCTTTTCCTGTTAGTGGTAAATTAAAACTACATTTGCGCATTCATACCAAGGAAAAGCCTCATGATTGTGAAGTATACAACAAAGCTTTCTCTCTCAGTGGTAATTTAAAAGAACACATCTGTGCGTATTCATACTTAGGAAGAACCTCATGTTTGTGAAATTTGCCACAAAGGTTTTTCTCACAGCCGTACCTTTAAAGAACATTTGCTTAACCATGACAAAGAAAAGCCTCATGTTTGTGAAGTATGCAACACAGCTTTCACTTTCAGAAATAATTTTAAACAACATTTGCATATTCATACGAAAGAAAAGCCTCATATTTGTGAAATTTGCAACCAAGCTTTTTCTTGCAGGAATACATTAAAACTACATTCGCGCATTCATATGAAGGAAATGCCTTTGTGAAGTATGTAACAAAGCATTCTCTCTAAGTGGAAATTTTAATAAACATTTTTGTACTCAGGACATACAAAATAGTTAGGTTTCAAATATTTACACCATTTGTTTTTAAATACAGCATTTTTATAAAGGCTTACATCTTGGAAAAAAATTAGAAACTTTGAATTTGTGAACATTTTTTAAAATAGCTTCTTGCATATCCCTTAGTTAAATGCATTATTTTTTAAATGAAAAAGCAGGTGTGTGAAGTAATGAATAGTGTTTTTATAATTTTGAGTTAATTAATATTCCACAAGAATTCAGTTATATTGAAGAGTAGTGGACGGAGTGGTATTATTTGATCTCAACTATTTCAATTTAATTTTGTATTATTATATATTATCTAAGACTTTTTTATTAACTGTAAACAATAAAAATTGATTTTTTTGCTTTTCTGGAAAGAACATTTCTTGTATTTATTTAATTTTAGAACTTTAATTCATTTAAGGATGTATTGTTTTACAATCATTTGATTCAGAAAGAGATATTGGAATATTTTGCTTCAAATTTGTTTTTCAGCTTTCTAACATTCAAGTTATTCTTGAAGATATAATGTCGCTGTTTCTTGTTTACTGATTTTTTTAACTGAAATATGTTTAAATAGTAAATTTTCTTTTCAATTTGTGTAAATACAATTTAATGGTAAGATTAATATTGGCATGCACATGTAAATAAAATCTAAATAAACTTATATAAAAGCTCACACACACACACACACACACACACACACACACACACACACACACACACACACACACACACACACACACACAAGGAAGAATTAAATATTTATTATAATAATTATATCTAATATCTGCATATTTTGTTTTATAATGAAAAAATGGAGTATTTTATTTTAAGTTATATAACATCGAGATTAAGTCGAAAACCAGCATTTTGAAGCTGTGTAATGTAATAAAATATATGATATTCATTAGCAAAGATCTGGTTTTTTAAAAAAATTACCCAATTCATGGAGAGGTTAGGAACATTTTCTATATTTGAAAGAAACTTATTGTATGAAAATGTGTTAAATCTGGTAAAAGGCTTGCTAATCATCTTCCAGTAGGGTTTTTTATTTCGAATTTCTCCGGATAGTTCTTTACCATGAACTATTAAGAAAATTTTTTTAGAACGTGAATATATTTCAATCATGTCAATTATTTCCTATAGAAAAACTCTATTGTTCGGTTACTTAATCAATATGTGTAGAAAAGTTTATTTCTCAGTTTAAAATATGCAATATTTCCTTGAGTGGGATGATATTCAAAATTTCACATACCGAAACTTTCCATATGAAATATTTAATGCACTTATATGTTACGATTATCTGAAATAATAAAAGATGTAATGCATATAATATTAAAACATGCAGATGAAATTTCAATAACATTTGAAGAAATATAACCCCTGTATTATATATATAACACAATTACTTTGAAAATATTTTAATAAGCATGTGTGTGTGTAGCATTTATTTACTAACATTTCTAAGCAAGGAAAGTTGAATAATATCTTAGACATTATAGTTAGTATGTCTGCAAATCAACAGCTATTAAATGGCTACTTTAAGCAGTGTAAATTATAGCAAAATTTTTTTTTTTCTTAATTGTATTATTTTTTCCTTAAATTGTGGACAAAGGATTGAAAATGAGCAAAATTGAACTAAACTAGTTTAACTAAATAGTGATTAGCATGATTTGTTTTTTATGTGTAATAACTACTAAAAAGTAGTAAGTTTATTCGAAATAAAAATTTAACTAGTTTGTTTCATTTAGAATCTACTTCTATAACTGTGTGTGTTGATTTTTAATAAGTTAACAGTGAAAATAACTTTAAATTTTAACTGTGAATATATATATATATATATATATATATATATATATATATATATATATATATATATATATATATGGGACGGGTGTCTAGTGGTAATGATGAAATTCTTGACGAAGGAAAGTATAAACCAAATTTAAAGAACCAATCAATTTATTAAAATAAGGAACAGATTATATTTATAGATTTAAATTACTTACAAGAAAACAAATGAATAGTTATTTCGGAAAGAGAGTAGGATTCACCGGTAGAGATGGGGGCGTCAAACATTGCTGGGTTTAAAGAAACGTTGTTTACGAAGGCTAAGAGGCGGTGACCTCACTCCGTCGTGTCCGGTGTGCGAGTGAAGGAGAGAAAAAAACGATCCCACGCTTAGGGATTATATGCGTCTGACGTCATCACTCGAATCCTTTCACTGGGCATTGAGATGCCTCAAGCGTTTGACGTCAGACGCTCCGAGTTCCTTGATTGGCCTCTCAATTCAATTCAGTTCGTTTGGGGCCACCATCTCTTACATCTCTCTTTCTCTCGAAGTACACTAAAAATTTAAAATATTCCAATTATTCGAAATCGATAAAATACCATTTCCTACAAGTTCAGCCATCCTGGAATCACTGACCCCAGTGATTTGGCACATCATCGAATAATTTGGTCTAGAACATTAAAAATTTAAAAACATAAGAAAATAGAACACAATTCACGGAAACAAAAAAGAAAAATGATAATAGATAAAAATAAAAGAGAAAAACAGTACACAATAATGAATTAAAAAACGCTCAATCTCTCATCCCGGTAAGTAAAATTTCATTTAATCGGTGGAAGAAGATGTTAATTTAGGACCTTCATGTTTATATACTCTTTCTAAATTATACCTATCTCTAGGTTTAACTTCGATTATTTTACATGGTCCTAAAAATTTAGGCCTTAATTTTAAACCTGATCCGAATTGTGTTCTCTGAAAGGCCAGAAAGTCTCCCTTCTCATACCTAGGTGCCTTCTTGCGTTTCTTATCGTAGGTTCTTTTATTTTCTGCTTGGATCTTCTGAATATTTCTTTTCGCATCTTGCCGTAGTTGGTTTCTCTGTTCCTGCAAAACCTCTACCATCTCTTCCATTAATAGTTTTCTCAGGTAAAGGTCTTCCTTATTTCTCATGGTAACGCCAGTCAATAGTTCAAATGGAGACCATTTGGTACTTCGGTTGGAGGTGCTATTTAGAATTCTTTGAAGTCGGTCTACGAATTTGTACCATTTTGTAGGATCGTCGATTGACAACTTGGTCAAAACGGGGATTAGAGAGTTCGGTGGATTCTCTCCACTTGACCGTTTCCTCGGGGTACGCCGGTAGTGATCTACAGATTTTGGATTTTCTCTTCGGTACAATAATCATCAAATCCTTTGGAGTTAAAAGGAGAACCCTTGTCTATTATCATTCTTTTGGGATTGCCGAAAGTCTTTTGTTGTAGCTTTAATTTATCTAGTGCATCTTCTAGGGTGGTGGATTTTACGAGATAAAGCCAGGTAAACTTAGTAAAGGCATCAATTATTGTGAGGATATGTTGATATCTTTTGTTGGTAGACGGCAAATGTCCAATAAAATCTTCATGATAAGTGCTTAATGGCACGTCCTCTTTTGGAATAGGATTTACAAATCCCTCTTTTTTCCCCACTCTTTTTGTTGGATAGAATACAAGATACACAGTTAATGATCACGTTTTGTACCTGTTTGCTTAAATTAGGTATAAAAAATTCTCGTTTTACAATTTCTTCTGTTTTAGCGGATGCCCTTTCTCATGATCTAACTTGATTAGCTCGGTTTGCATAACCCTTCGTACAGCTATTAATTCGCGGCCATCTACGTATTTGTATAATATTTCATTCCTAGTAAAAAAGTCCGTAGCATTATTTGTTCCTATTAGTGACTTTAAATTTTGAATATTTTCGTCTTCTTGTTGGGTTCTTTGTAGTCTTGCGGTGAGAGTATCGCTTGTAAGCATGGTGACAGGGAACCTGCTCAATGCATCTGCATGTTGCATTCTCTGGCCGGAACGATGTACAATCTCGTAGTCATACTCTTCTAACAGTAATGTTCTTCTCGCTATACGGGTAACTAAATCTTTTTTGTCCATAGTCTTTTGAAAAGCTGAGCAGTCCGTTATGATTTTAAAATGATTTCCCAGAAGGTAGGTGCGAAATTTCTTTAAGGCGTTGACAACAGCAAGAACTTCCAGTTCATAGCTACTATATTTTTCTTCCGCTGGAGTCGTTTTCTGCGACATATATAGGACAGGATGTAATTTTCCGTCTTCTGCTTCTGGAGTAAACTCGTACTACGCCGAGTCCAAACTCGGCGTAGGTACGACATGCCACGTCAGAGAATATTCTTCTCCGTCTAGTTCAATCTTTCTCTGGAACGACCCTTTCGTTCTGACTTCGTAATTACCCAGTCCGAACAATACTGCAATATCTTTCGAGAGCCTCGACGGTTCGATGATTCCTTTGCTTACATCTTCTCGAATGAGCGAAACTGAACAGCCGCTGTCAATGAGAGCTTCAATAATCTTGTTCCCCATGGTTATTTTTCTGGTCTTAATTCTTTCTCGAGAGGTTCGTGAGCAGATTTGGATTGAGGAGTCTGTAGAGTTAATAATTTTCGAATATTTGGGGCTCTTCGTACAATCCACGGCATAATGACCTGGTCCTTTATAGTAGCTACAAGTTAGTCGTTTACTTTTCCCGGAGTAGGAGGCTCCGTTCAATTGAAAATGTTTTCTCTCACGCCTATTACTTCCCCTTTTAAGATATTCAGTTCTTGGAAAGTAAGTATCGTTTGATCCACTGGCCTCGAATCTTCCTTTGGCGAATGAGTTGTAAAATTTCGGTCTTAATGTTCTTCGGACACTTTCATACTCTTCAAATTTTTCCGCTCTCTCGACAGGTGAGTTAATAGTAGACCATTCATCTAAAAAGCGTTCCTGAAACTCGTACGGTGCACTCTTCTTTATTTGGTCGGCTATAATTAGTTCTCGCAGCTGGTCTAAAGTTTCTACATTTAAACCGGAAATCCATCCATCGAAGTACGTTTGTATTTCGTAGAAAAAATCTTGCCAAGTTCGTTCATTAGATTTTCGGTGAGAAATAAAGAGTTGGTGAAGTTTCTCTGGGGATAACTTGAATCTTTTTAGCAATAACCTCTTAACGTGGTTGTAATTGTTGCATTTATCCGCTGGCTCTCTGGCAATCAAATGAGCAATGTCGATAGGAATCAGTCCTATAAGCTTCTGTACCCTATCCTTCTTCGGCAAGAATGTCAGTTCCACATGTCGTTCAAATAAAGTCAGGTTCAAGTTAATATCGTCCTTCATATTAAACTTATGAAAAGTTTCGTGAATCATTTTCGGTGATTGTACATTTTCGGAGTTATTCATAGTATTGGCATTCCTTTCAGCCTGTATTCGCAATTTCACTAGTTCATATTCTCGCTCTTCTCGTCGCAATCTCTCTTCATATACTCGCTCTTCTCGTCGTAATTTCTCTTCTTTTTCTTCTGTACGTATGCGATCCTTCACGATGCTATCGAACATTACCTTGACTTCCTCTTCGACCTATCCTGGGCATTTCACGATGAGATCCTTTAGCTTGGGTTTAGTCAAGCTCACTTCGACGATCAACCCTAACTCTTCGGCGAGTTCTATTAGATGCTCCTTTTTCTTTGAGAGAAGAAATGCCATTTTTGCAACAAAAGATCAAGAGCGGCGGCTCAGAGAACAAATTTAAAATTTTAAACTAAGTTTAATTTTTCCCTAAATACTTATCCGAATGCGAAAAGCTTATCCAATAACGCAGAAAAAGCTCCCTTACTCAACCAAGAGGAGAGACAAAACGTAGATAAAATATAATTATAACAGATATATGAATAAAATGAACAAATACTAAAAAATTCTAAAATCGACGCTAAAAATATTCATACAACGAAATCGAAAAATTATGACAGAGTAATATCTCAATTTCTTGAAACATAATCAATAAAAATTCACTGGAAGAATCCATAGCAAAGCAGTATTTCTTAAAATTAATAATAACATATCACAAACTAAAAGTAAACCACAAAATATTCGCAAAAAGAATTTTAAAAAATAGACAAAATATCTATTTCCCAATTGCTAAATATATTATTTAAAACAATGCACAATTTTCACAAATCATTCTTATTCACAATCAAATCATTTACTTTATCACAACTACCACTAATTAGACAAAATACTCTTATTACAAAACACTTTTACGAGACGAATTTATGCGAGGAGAAAATAAAATATTCATGATTTCTAGTTATTAATCACATGAAAGAAGAATTTTAAAATAACATGAACAGACGATCGTTTCGTACATTTCTGCAATCGTTATTTGATAGGAAAGTGCCACACTGACCTGGCGATTCATTGATTTTCGGCGATGATGCCACAAAAGACAGAATGAATCACGAAGAAATTCTTTAACGATGCAAGCTGATCTTCACTGGAATGGATGACGACGCACTTAGGATCGTTGGCGGGCCTTTCTTTAAAATGAACTGGCGATTCGCTGATTCTCAATGATGACGCCCGGAAAAATAGAATGTATCACGACGAAATTCCTGAACGATGCAAGCTGAATTTCACTGGAATTGATGACGACGCACTTAGGATCGCTGGCGAAATCTTTCCAAAACGAACTGAAAAAAATACATAAGAAAGGAAGTTGAAATCGACACCAACGAACGGGTGAGGTCCCAACATTTTGAAAAAAAAGAAAGGCGCTGAAAGCTGAGCACGAGGAAAAAATAACGAATAAGGCTATTGCTATATACACTGGCCTCAAAAAGTTAAGGTACAACATGTTTTTCGAAGCTCACACCATAAAAAAAATGGCAGTAACAATAAAATGCAAAGTTTACATGAATGATAATAACGAACTTTAAAAACATTAATGCAAAAACGATTGCTACCACTTTTATTTTATAGAAAAGAACGTATATTTATGAGTGAGAGAAAAATATGCAAATATCAAGCTTTCGTACTTTTGTGTGTAAGTTGTGTTGATTTTCAACAGTTGTTGGCAGTTTCGGTGACAATAGTCAATAGAGTTTAGAAAATGTCTCAGAGACGTCGTTTACCCAATTCGTTAAGGTGGCGGGCAGTTGGATGGATGGAAATGGGATTGTCGCAGGATGATGCTGCTAGACGTCTCAATGTGTCTCGTAGTGTTGTTCAGCGACTTTGGGATCAATACCAATCCGAAGATTCTGTGTCCAGAAGACCTGTTCCAGGCCGACCACGAGGTACAACACCTGCAGAAGACCGTTTTCTAGCTCTTTCGGCACGAAGGAGAAGAACCACTACTGTGCCGCAGCTCGTTGCAGACCACTTTCAAGCATCAGGAAGAAGAATCTCCGCTACTACGGTGCGAAATCGTCTTCACAATGCAGGTCTGTATGCAAGAAGACCAGTTGTGTGCGTTCCCCTCAACGGACGACAGCGAAGGAACCGCTTATGCTGGGCAAGAGAACATGTTTCTTGGACGCAGCAACAATGGGCTTCTGTGCTGTTCACAGACGAGTCCAGATTTACAATGGAGAGTGATTCAGGACGTCTACTGATCTGGAGGAAACAGCGCACTAGATAGCATCAATCCCCAACACTGTTATAGAGGTGGTTTAAAGACACAGTTATAGAGGTGGTGGAATCCTGGTTTGGGCAGGGATCTCGCTCGGTGGCCACACTGACCTGTATGTGTTCCATGGAGGAACCGTAACTGGTCTTAGATATCGGGATGAGATCCTTGATCCATATGTCCGCCCATATGCTGCTGCTATTGGTAACGACTTCATTCTGATGGATGATAATGCACGACCTCACCGAGCTCGGATTGTTGAGGAGTATCTGGAGGATCACGATTTGGAACGAATGGAATGGCCAGCTCGATCTCCAGACCTGAATCCGATAGAACATCTTCGGGACTATCTTGGCAGAGAGGTTGCTGCTTTAAATCCTCCTCCAAGGTCGTTACATGAGCTGAAACAAGGCTTACTCTGTGTCTGGTCTTCGCTTCCTATTCCGGTGTCCGACAACTTAATAAACAACATGGGAAATCGATGCCGCCAATGCATTCAAGTTAGGGGTGGACGCATTCCTTATTAGAACCCATTTTTGTATTGTTTTTATGCCATTTTACCACATAACACTGTGATGTGCTGTTTTCTCCAAGAATGGTATTTTCCGCAGATATTGCTTTTTTTGTTATAAATCGTTTTTGCAATACACTTATACAAATTTCTATGACGCATTCAATAAAAAACTATTTAATGCACATATCCTCCAAATGTTTTGTTTCTACATTCATTCATTTGCAAATTAGACACAAAAACCCGATTGTACCTTAACTTTTTGAGGCCAGTGTATATAGGCAAATGCCTAATACGAAAAAACGAGTTTAACATCGCGGTCGAGCTCCCAATTTGTGGGACGGGTGTCTAGGGGTAATAATGAAATTTTTGACGAAGGAAAGTATAAACCAAATTTACAGAACCAATCAATTTATTAAAATAAGGAACAGATTATATTTATAAATTTAAATTACTTACAAGAAAATAAATGAGTAGTTATATAGTTCGGAAAGAGAGAGTAGGATTCACCTGTAGAGATGGGGGCGTCAAACATTGCTGGGTTTAAAGAAACGTTAGTTACGAAGGCTAAGAGGCGTAGACCTCACTCCGTCGTGTCCGGTGTGAAAAAAACGATCCCGCGCTCAGGGATTATATGCGTCTGACGTCATCGCTCGAATCCTTTCATTGGGCATTGAGATGCCTCATGCGTTTGACGTCAGACGCTCCGAGTTCTTTGATTGGCATCTCGATTCAATTCAGTTCGTTTGGGGCCTCCATCTCTTAAATCTCTCTCTCTCTTGAAGTACACTAAAAATTTAAAATATTCCAATTATTCGAAATCGATAAAATACCATTTCCTACATTAATATATATATATATATATATATATATACTGGTGTGCAAAACTTAAGCAACAGGTGAGTTTATTGCCATAACCTCACGAAAAATCATCTGAGAGACATGAAATTCAGAAATGAGGGAGAGTATTATGTACGTAAAGGATGACGAAAGCATCGACGCTGAAAAAGGAATACAATGCATGCGGTATGGAATCAAACAAAAACAAGCTTTATTGAACGCATAGTATCGTGAACTCATGATGGTCTATCCAACAGGAAGAACAACAAGCAGATGTTCCTTAATATGGTATATGCCCTCCCCTCACTGCAATGGTTGCTTCGCACCGTCTCCGCATACTCAGAACCCGCTGGTGCAACATTTCTTGCGGAAAGAGTGCCTGTTCTTCAATCAGCATCTGTTTGAGTTGTTGGGTGTTCTCCGGATGATGTAAGCGTGCTGCAATACGTTTCCCCAAAGCATCCCACACATGTTCGATGGGATTTAAATCTGGGGAGTACGCTGGTCAATCCATTTGAGTGATATCTTCACTTTCCAGCAGCTCCTCGACAGCAAGAGTCCGATGTGGCCGTGCATTGTCATCCATAAAAATTAAGTCTGGGCCAATGGCACCTCGGAACAGACGCACATGGGGAAGAAGTACCTCCTCACAATAGCGATCCCCGGTTACAGACCCTCTATCGAAAATGTGGAGCTCAGTTTGCTCGTTCAGCATAATGCCTCCCCAGACAAGAACTCCAAGACCACCGTAATGGTGTCTTTCCTTGATGTACTGGTATAAAACCGTGCCCCAATCTCTTTCCAAATCAAAACGCATTGAGAATCGCTTCTGGTACTGAACAGACTCTCATCCGTAAAGAGGACACGACTCCATTGATCAGTTGTCCAGTTTTTGTGCTCTCTGCACCACTGTAAACGGTGACGTCGGTGGTCAACTTTCAACGGGAGGCAGGGACCCTTTGTGAAGGCGTCTGGCCACAGTAAACTGCTGACACTTGTCACCCCGTTGCTGTAGAGAGTTGGTGAGCAATGACGCTTGCTGACTGCCGTCGGCCTCTTTACGCCTGCAGGATGATATATCGGTCATCCCCTGCAGTTGTTGTCCTCGGGTGGCCACCACCAACCTTTCTAACAGCTGCACCTGTGGTTTGGAATGCTTTCCAAGCGCGCGAAACGACACGTTTGTTGATTCCGAACTCTGCAGCTACACTGGTGATGGCACGCACCTCCTCCAGGTGATTTCTTCTAGCCATATTTCACGAACTGACTCACTGGCACTTGCAGCGAATATGTTGAATCGCGTCTGCGTCCTTCATTTTATTTTACTGTTTAACAACATGCGCCGATATCACGCGTTTTGCGTACGCTCACGTCACTTCTGACGTTTCGTTCCTGATATTTGCATACGCATGACGTTTCTACTGACTTACGTGTTTACTGTACTGATCTCCAGACCTCCTTTTCTGCAATTTCATGGTTATCTCTGCTTAATTTTTACATATAGTTGCTTAAGTTTTGCACACCAGTGTATATATATATATATATATATATATATATATATATATAATTGAAGAAAAAACAACTTGAAATTTTTGTGTTATTTTATAAAGGAAAAAATTTTAAATTTGAAAAAGAAGTTTATTCTTTCTTACTCTTCTATTTTTAATATCTCCTACCTTTAAGAAGAATTTCGATTATATTTGTCCTATAAAAATTTGCAGATATGAATGTGGCCATTCTTGTTATTTTACATCAAAATTTGAAGCTATATCTTATCTGTGAGAAGGAGGGGAAGATAGAACAATAATTTTACACTAAAAAAACCGGTTTCGGGCTATAGAGAGGGGAAAGAAACCTGTCTTAAATCAAAAATAAGGGGAATGGAACAAATTTCGAAAAAGGGAAATTTTTTGACATAATTTAAGAAATCACACACATTGTGCGCGTACGAACACACACACAGAAATGCTGGTGCCATGAGGAAAAGAAAAAGCCCGAGCAACGTCGGGCTAAGCGGTGGAGGGGGAAGTCATTTTGAAAATGAGTATTAGAAGCTCTGATTTTGTGAAAGAAAGGGAAATTTTATAAAAGTAGAGATAGCCCGTGCAACGCCGGGCCATGCAGCTAATTGTGAATAAATCTTGGAGGTAAATTTTGTATTATGCTTACGTCATTTTCTGAAGCATTTAATACTAATAAATTTATCCAGGATTAATTTAAGTATTGGTTTAATTTTGTAAATTTCTTATACTTAAAAGCACTCTACTTATCATTTGATTTGTAACTGCTATATTAAAAACAATGCAAATTTTTAACCATTTGTTTAGTGGAATAATTATATGAAATCAAATTATTTATAAGTTTTCTGAAATTCACATGAAATTAAATTTTTTTTTATCTATAGTTTGGTATGTTAATTAATCAGTCAATGAATTCATTTTAAAAAAAATCCGCTCATTTTATCAAGTTCAGTTTTTTTTTTAAAAAATGCTTTCAAATCAGTTATTTCCTTTTCATTTCCTATTTCCTTTTATACATTAAAAAAATGCAATTTATAAAAGATTTCTGCATTGCAGACATTCGTGGTGATACTAAAAACTATGTGTAAAACAAAATTCTATGTGGAAATTTGGTGGAAAATTTTACATAATATTTAATTTTTACACATCGTGTAAGATATTTCTTCTTATATAATATTTACTTCGTATAAGATATTTCTACAGCATTTATCTTTTTTAATGGGCCACAGTCTAGAACAGGGATCGGCAACCTATGGCACACGGAACAATTCTCAGTGGCACTCTGCACTACTCAACAAATTTGTCAATTTTTGAGCGGAAGGAAGTTGATAAATTTGTAGTGGATCTTGTTCGCGACAAACATTTTCAGAATTATGGATACTTACGGAATTAAGAAAATATCTGAAATATAATTTTAAAGATACATTTATAGCTATTTTGTAAATTATTGAATGTGTAAATTATTGAACAATGAGATTTAATTGTTTAAAAACAGAAATTGCACGTACTCTGCTTTCCGCTTTTTACTCTTCATATCAGAGTAAAAAATCTTTCCTCATGAAAAACATTTCGAGTCTGCAAAGAAATTATTTCACATCTGAATGCTCAGAATCATGTCAAATTGAAAAATGCACATTATACCCCTGATTTTGCGATGTGTAAGTAGAGCGGTACAAGCACTGAGTTCACATTAAAATTTTCATTTATCTTTTTATTTAACTGTAATGAAAGGAAATATATATGTTTTACGCGTTGGCTGTTTTTATTTTGATAAATATATTTAAAAATACATAATATATGCATTTTATTATGTTTTCAAAATTTTTATTGAAGAAATAGTTATATTTTATGCTTTGTATTTTTACGTGAAGAAATATCTTCAAATGATGGAAAATTAATTTATAACAAGCAGGGCTGTTTTTAGCCTCCCCAGTGTCTTAGGCACCTCAAATTGTTACGCCCCCTACTATTTCCAGAGCACCCCCTCCCTCCTTTAGTTCTTACCTGGTTAGTTTGGGTTCAGGAGAGATTTATCCTTAACTCTTTTCTTTTTTTTTTTTTTTTGCTAATTAGAGATTTTTTCCATGTAATTTTAAATTAAAAATATGTTTAACCATTTTAATCACGAATTATTATTATTTTTATGGCTTGGATTAAACTTTAATTAGATTCTCACATCACGCCATATTTACCACGATAACATATCAAATGTTACACATCATATTCAACTACTGTAAGGCTCGTTTCTTTTCTTTCTTTTTATTTTTTTCTAAATTATTCAACGAGATGTGCTTGTATATATAATGCACAACTTATTTCTATTTCTTTGCAAACATATTTTTTTAAATTTTACTCAGTCAAATATAAAATACGTTTGCTTATGCACATACCCACAAAAATTATTTAATTAGTTATGTATATATAACAAAAATAATTTAAGATTGCAATTCTTCAATTTTGAAGAAGAAAGAAATTTAATAGTTAACACCGTTTTGCTTAACAAAAATTATTTAATTAGTTATGTATATATAACAAAAATAATCTAAGATTACAATTCTTCAATTTTGAAGAAGAAAGAAATTTAATAGTTAACACCGTTTTGCTTAGAAATCTCCTATTGGCCACTCTTGTTCATTTCTTACATTACAGCATCACGAAACACCCTCCCTTTTGTATGTAAATTAATAAAATCGTTTGCAATTACAGTACACAGTATATATCAAAGGTCGCCAAAGTGGTGGTTCGCAAAAAAATTTAGCTGTTCCCCAGAAAAATGTGGAATATACTCACTCATCACATTAAGTTAAGTTTTAAGATGCATTGATTGTGTTCTTAGATCATAATTTTTTTTATAAATATATTTAACACTTAAAAAATTCTATTAGTGATCCGCGGGATTTAAATTATGAATTTACTGGTCCGTGAGGTTAAAAAGTTTGGAACCGCTGGTATATATTATGTATGAACTGTTTTCAAATTATTAATTATCACTGCTTTGATCGTTTATCGCTTTATTATCTTCGAAGCGGTGATACGTTCGCTGTAACTTTAAATTTTTCTCTTTTGGCGCCCCCAATCTTTTGCGCCCTAGGCACGTGCCTAAGTCTAAAAGCGGCCCTGAGTTCAAATCTCTTGCTGGCCAAGATCGACTCAGCCTTTCATCCTGCAGTGGGTCGATAATTGAGTACCAAGCTTGCTTGGGATCTGAACACTGGGGGTTTCGCGTCAGACTGACCACCTGACCGGAACATCTGCTCATGTACCTCAGTGCCCAAGATCATGAAAACTGAAAAGGCACATTAGGTCTTGTCCCTCATGAGCTGTTGCGCCACAGAGTTTAGTTTATTAACAAATGCATTTTGTAAAAATTTAATTTCAACTAAAAAGGATAAACGTGGAGAATGTAAAGATACAATTATTGTATTAGAGAGGTAATAATTTTATAAAATGCATTTGACTATTTTTTTCTTAGTTATATGAAATATTTGCATTTGGTAATAAAGCTAGTTATATTAAGCTGATTGATTTCTGGAGAATAAAATTAAATACAGTCGGACCCTTCTAAATAACGAAGTCGCTAAATCCCAGAAAAAAGTTCGTTATATGGAAAATTCGTTATAAAGAGGTACATCTTTCAATATACTTTATAAACCACATAAAACAAATTTTATATTCATAATAACTGTATATTAAAAAGAAGTAATTATTCATATATTTTTTTAAACTAATATATGTTTATTTTATATATCTTACCCATCAAGAAAAAAAGAAAAACTGCAAGGAAAACAAGAAAAAAAGAGTCGAAGATTTCACTGTATTTTCAATATTAAGAAAATAATTTTACACTAAAATTAATGAATTTCAAGGTCTTTTATAATTTAAAGCACACAAGTCACATTAAACATACGTTATTTTAAAACTAGAACACGGGGACAACTCTACTGAGGGTGAAAGAGGATATGGAAGATATTTCTAGTGAACTGGACAATCTGGGTTAAAGGTTGAATTCTTCTTGAATGAAACGTCCAGAACTCTATTGCTTTCACGACGAGTTAGGATCTAATAAAACCAGTTCAAATTTATGACCACCATAAAATGTGTTAAAGAGAGAATATCTTGAAATATTTTCAGAAATACTTTAAAGAAAGGGAGAACAAAAATTGAATCCCAAAAGAAAAAAGTTCGTTATATAGAAAATGCACATCGCTATAGGGAGGTTATATTGCGAAGAAAATCGTGAAATGTTCAAGATTCCAGGAAAAAGTTCGCTATATAGAAAAATTTGCAATATAGGGGTTCTACTGTACTTTATTTTATTGAGAACAAGATTTAGATGTTTCGTATTTTATATTCATCTGATGCAGTCTAATAAAATGTATTACGGTACTTTTTTTATCATACATTACTAAGAAAATTTTGGGCAAAGAAAATTGATTCATACTTTTGGAAAAAACGAATTTAGAAAATACATGTATACTTCAATTACAAGTAAGTGTTTAATATTAAATATATTGGATCAGGTGATATTAATGCTTGTTATCAATACAAGCAAAAGTATATACTAAAGTAATATGTTTTAACTTATGTATAAATAATTCTTAATAATAAATTATTCGTCATTTTGATATTAATTTTGCTGTTAGATATAGGAATAGACCTTGGGAAATCTACCTTACCTATTTAGAAACAGAGGTATTGCATCCATACACCACGTTTTAAGGGCAATGTGGAAAGTGACAGTGAAAGTCATAATATAATGTGATTATCTTTTTTATTGTATAGCTATATTACTAAAGATTTGCTATTTTTTGTCTAGTAATGAACCACAGTTTTTGATGTAGTGTATTTGTTTTATAAACAATTTAAATAGTAATTTTTCAGGCTGCTTTACATGTGTTCTGTATATCAACAAAGTAGACGAAGTAAATATTCTTGCATCTTAGAAAGTCTTAAATGACTTTTTGATCTCAAAAAGTGCTAGATGGGATTTACAGCTGTGGTGACATACATTTTAATTGCATCACGGTTGTGAACAGTTCTACAGCATTAGAGATTGGGTAATGTAATTAATTCGTAAGTAATATTTACATGATGGGAAATGCAATTTAAGTTAATATTTTATTTAATTTTTAAAGTACTTAATCAATTGTCTGCTTTTTTTAAGACTGTCGACAATATTAGTTACACAACATTTTTTAATACAGTAGATATGATCCAAAACCATTTGCAAAAAGACAATGGTTTGTGCAGTATAAAGAGTTGTGTAACAAATTTTATTAAAAATTTGTTTGTTGATGGGATTTCCAGCTGTGGTGACAAATACAGAGTGTTTTTTCCAGGTATAGAAGTTTAAGTTGGCATTACTTTCCAAGATGGCGACCGATTTAACAGCTGTCAAGTGATTTATTCTCAGTTTGGTTTGGCAATTCATCATGAATATACTCACGCCTGAACAACGCTTACAAATTGTACAATTTTATTTCGAAAATAATGGTCGATTTTCATAAGCGAATTTTGTTTAGCGATGAAGCGCACTTCTGGTTGAATGGCTACATCAACAAACAAAACTGCCGCATTTGGAGTGAAGCTAATCCACAAGTGTATGTCGAAACATCGTTACATCCAGAAAAACTGACTGTTTGGTGTGCTTTATTGACTGGTGGAATCCTTCTTCAAAAACGATGAAGGCCACAACGTTACAATCAATGGTGATCGGTATAGAGCCATGATTACTAACTTTTTCATTCCTGAATTGAACAATCATGATGTCCAGGAGCTGTGGTTCCAACAAGACGGCGCAACATGTCACACAGCTTGTGCCACAATCGATTTATTGAAAGACACATTTGGTGACCGCCTAATTTCACGTTTTGGACCTGTGAATTGGCCTCCAAGATCTTGTGATTTAACACCGCTAGACTATTTTCTGTGGAGCTATGTAAAGTCATTGGTCTATGCGGATAAGCCACAAACGCTTGACCATTTGGAAGACAACATTCGCCGTGTTATTGCCGATATACGGCCAAAAATGTTGGAAAAAGTCATCGAAAATTGGACGTCCAGATTGGACTATATCCGAGCCAGCCGTGGCAGTCCTATGCCAGAAATCATATTTAAAATGTAATGCCACAAGATTATCTTTCTAATAAAAAAAATTCTTGTCAATCGACTAATACATCGTTGTTTTATTGCAATTTAAAGTTCTATACCTCTCGAAAAAAACACCCTTTACATTATAAGTGCACCACTGTTGTGAAAGACTTCCTAAAGCATTAAAGATTGTGTAATGTAATTAATAGGTAAGTAATATTTATGTGACGGGAAATTATATTTAAGTTAATATTTTATTTAGTTATTAAAGCACCTAATCAATTGTCTGCTTTTTTTTACTGTCATCAATATTATAGTTACTCAACACTCTTTTATTACAGTACAGGGGAGCAGCTACCACCGTATCAAATATACGGGTCCCTCAAGATACAGGGGCCCAACATGTGAAAGCAAAAAATTGTAAAATAATAAGATTGTCAAAAAAAGCCCCCCAAGGAATTTTTGATACAAGGCCCACTCACGACTATTCTCACCAGTGTTACAGTAGATATGATCTAAAACCATTTGAAAAAGACAATGGCTTGTGCAGTAAAAAGGGTGGTATATTCCATCTAATGTCAAAACCATACAAGTAATGAATTCTTAATTTGAAAAACTTTTATAGTTGATTCTTCATAATTTTTAAGAGTTCCATAAGTATATAATCATTAACTGCATGGTTATTCATATTAAGGTATCCGACTACGTTCGGAACCGTGATTTTAAAAAAAGCGCATAAATGGATAATTTTCATGATATTTAGTGTCACTTTGATTAGAGTATATGCATAAAATTGCTTTAAAGAGATTTTGACAAAAACAATTTGTTTAAATACAATATTTTGGCAAAAAATTAACTTAGAATAATCTTTTTTTCCAAATGTTCTCCTTTTGTGAAAAATGCTTCTATTAGAATAATATTTTGCCTGTATAAAGCTCAGACCTCTGTTCAGAGGCTCAACTAGATTTTTTGAAATACATAACTTAGAAGTGGGTTTATTCATATTTTACGACAACAGAGGGGAGAAATTTTAAGAAAAAACGCGAATAATTATTTCAATTGGTGGTAACTCTGAAAATAACGTGAATTTTTCAAAAATTCTAGTTGAGCCTCTGTAGAGAGGTCTGAGATATATACAGGTAAAATATTATTATAATAGAACCATTTTTCACAAAAGGAGAATATTTGGAAAAAAGATTATTCTAAGTTAATTTTTTGCCAAAAAATATTATATTTAAATAATTTTTTTTCAAAGAGAGAGAGAGAGAGAGAGTGTCCTTAAAACAATTTTATGCATGTATTCTTATCTGAGGGACACTAAACATCATGAAAATTATCCATTTATGTGCTTTTTTAAAATCAGGGTTCCAAACGTAGTCGGATACATTAAAAGTTTTAACATATTTACACACAACATATGTGATGTACCTCCGCTTGGAAGTACATTCCTCGAAGTATCAGCGTGAGCTAGAGGTGTAGGGTTATCGTAAGAACTAGAATCAAACATTATCTTAATATGACTTTATTAAGATATTCAACTTAAACTTTTTGAACAAATAGAATCGTATTAATGAATGCGAGAATCTACGATGACGCAATGCGCAACACACAATATAATACAGACCTATATCAATAATTGAACCACCTAATCTTCAAATATAATTATATTAAGTAATCAATCCTACCTTATATTATTCTGTAATAAACTTGTCTTTAGCTACAGCGGTATGCAGCTGTACATTAAACTTCTAATCGATCACCAATATGTTTATCCATGACACGTAGAACTTGAATCTTTGAACAACGAACTTCAATAATCATCCAATACCACAACGCACCTCAATTTTTGAACATTCCTTTACACTACCATTACATTGCCATCATTGCCCTCATTGCCATCACGCTTACTCTAAGATCCTATATTTATCCTATATTATTTGCATCTCTTCACTTCTCGTTTCTTGGATTTGGTTGGAAAAGAGTTGTCATTAATTCTGGCCCAAAGGACCCAAAGGACTTGTTAAAGAAAAGACGCGTAAGTCGTCACAATCCCCTCCAAGAAACAAAACGTGATTTATTCGAGGGTCTTAATGGCCCTTAAGAAATTACGTGCCTAAATTTTATTCTAACCGTTAATTTCTAATGCTTCACTTAAATTTTAATTTTTACTATTCATCTTAAGTTTAATTTTTAATATTTCTCCTTAATTTGAATTTCCACAGCTTCAATAAATTTTACTTAATTGAATAGACTAACATTCAAAGTCGTGCATTTTATAATCACGGTAGATTCTCACATGCACAGAATAAATAGACAAGTCCCATCTGGGCAACAGAGCCGGGGAAAAACCATATATGACTTAAATGGTAGAAAAAACGTGACCCACACACCTTTTAACTAACTTAATTCTACCTAAATGTTTACTTAAATTTTAACAATTTTTCTTCTTTACATCTTCTCTTTAGCTCCGTTCTTTGTATAGGTTAATTTCTTATAGACTTCAGGGTCTGTTACCCTGAAACAAAAATTTCTTGAGTACTTTGAAAAAATTTTTTTACACATTATGATTACATTTCACAATTTTTATACAGTACATATCACTTTTAAATTGTAACTAATTTCTATACATATTTTTCATCTGGTTCTTTCAAAAACTTCCCCTCAAATCGCGTAGCGCTGGTTAAACGTTATGTTAGTATGCTATCTACGCCGCGTTTCCCAAAACCAGATGTTCCTTAATATGAAACAATATAACAACACATATATATACATTATACACAATTACAAACATTTTTCAATAAACAAAACAAACAACCAAAGGAATTGTCGCATCCCAGCGAAGTCATAACAGAAGTAAACAAATGCATTTTTACAGTTGTTTTCTCCAGATTTATACAAAAAATTTTACAAGACAAAAGCTTTTTCCTTTTCTAGAAAAACACTCATTGTAGTGTTCACTTTTGCTTGGCTTCTAAAATTTTAATTATCCGACCGTGACTTGGCTTTATTGCAAAAATTCTTCCGACCACTTGTTCGAAAGAATATAATAAGAAACGATACAACCTGGTTCTTATGACTTGTAGTTGGCGTTTCCTACCAAGACCTCCAGTGACAAGGATTTCTTTGTCCACGTTCCTCTCCTTTCCTGGTCTTGCCGTTGTTGATCACCTCCTCGTCTGGCATTCTTGTTGCTTGATCTTGTTCGCTCCTCGATGTATGGACTATCGTTCCTTTCTCTGCCTTTTCTGGAACGAACTGGACCTCCTTGTTGTGTCTTCCTCTCTATGGTCGGTCTGGACTCTTCTCTTTTTCCAATTCGTGGTCTAAGGTTGTAGCCGCTTGTGGTGGGCGTCACTGTCTCTTCCCTTCGGCTTTTCTTTCTGTATTTTGTCAAACTATGATTAGTTTTCTAATTAAACGACAAATCTCTTTTATTCACTCTATGCTCTGATCCCTTCTGAATCTTCCTTTCTGGTCCTCCCGACCTAGATTCATTTGATCTTTTATATCTAACTTCCTGATTTTTACCCAAGATATTCTTTTTAATCATTCTATCTTTCTCAGACCAAGAACTAGGTATTGATCTGATAAGTGGTCCGCGCTTATTGGTCTTATTTGTGTGTTTCTCTCCCTGATTATTTCTAAAACTTAACCCTTTTTCCTCCAACTCACGCTTTACTTCTGACCCTTTCTTTTTACCATCTCGCGAGTCATTTGATCTCCGTTGTACTCTGTCAAAACCACTTGATTCATCGCGCAAACTACCGTTATCCGAACTACCAGTTCCTATCTCCGTCTCGTCACATTTCCTATGACGATATATTCGAACCTGATCTACATTAATCGTTAACCTTTTTCCCGCTTTCCATATCACTACGTTGTTATTCTTAACATCTAATACTCTATACGGACCTTCAAATTTTGGTTTAAACTTAGCTACTACTTTTCTTGTTGCTGAACTTAAAGGATGTGTTGCCACCAAAACCCAATCATTCACCTTAATTTGCACATCACGCCTACGTCTATTATAATATTTCTTCCAATTTTCATGTTTAGTTTCTGTGTTTCGTCTAGCCTCCTCAAACAATCTCTCAATATCTCCTACTGCAAATTCCGTTCCGTCTGATACCATCACTAATTTCTGAAAAGGCGTAATTAACTTTCTACCTAAGAATAATTCCGCAGGGGTTTTCCCCGTTGTTTCGTTTACAGCCGTACGAATAGCATAAGCAAACTCACGTAAGAATTGGTCCCATGTGTCATGTTGCTCATTGACATAATTTGCAATCATTTGCACCAGATCGCGATTTACGCGTTCTGTTCTATTTGCTTGAGGTCTATAAACAACAGTCTTCACATGCCTTATGCCTAATCTTTCACTTAAATTCTCAAAAATATCGGAAATAAATTGGGGACCGTTATCACTAATTAATTTTATTGGAGCTCCAAAACGCGATATATAATTATCAAAAAATTATCTGCTATAACTCGAGCAGAGGCTTTTTTAAGGGGTATGATTTCAGCCCACTTGCTGAAATGATCCGTAATTACTAATACATATCGGTTGCGTCTTACTCTCGACACGGGATACGGACCTAACAAATCTAACGTAACTATTTCATTTGGATAATTTGATACAATTGGTATTAACCGACCAGCTGGTAACGCGTTTTTATAATTATTAATTTGGCACATATGGCATGTAGAGACATATTGATCAATAAATTTTCTCATATACGGGAAATAACAAACATCCCTTATTTTATGATAAGTTTTAAAACGTCCGAAATGACCTGCTAATGGCTTGTCATGAAATTCTCTCATAATTTCATTCCTTAAAGATTTTGGAATATATACTCGCATTTCTCCTAATGACGTTGCATATTTCGCATAAAATAACAAGCCTTCTACTAGCCTAAAATCGCGAGACCAATTCTCACATATTGCCGCATTAACCGAGCTATCTTCTGGGTTTTCTAGATATCTATAGATATGACCTAATTCTGGGTCTGTTTTTTGTTCTTCTATTAACTGATCTCGTGACGAAAGTACCAAATCTCTGATTATTGCACAATTAACTTTCTCTCCTATTATACTTTCAATTGTATTATTATCGGAAACATTAGCCACAACATTTAACTTCGTTTCTGACAAATCAACGCACAAATTCCCGTCATCTACCTTAATATCTTCAACCTGTGATTCTTGAATCGCCAACGATTTCCGATCAAAGTCCAAAATGATCTTTGATCCACCTATGAAGTCTATCCCCAGAATACATGGGTATTCTAAATTTGCTAACACATGGAACAACCAAGGTTTTTAAAATCCCGTATTCGAATATTTAATTCCACAACTCCCATATTTCGACATTTAGCTCCTTGCGCCGTGATCACCTGAGTACTCGATTTCTTTACTTGTTTATAAAAAAAATTTTTTGGTATGTCTCTTCCGATATAAATGACTTCTCCGCTCCAGTGTCCCATAACGCTTTCGTAAAAGTTTCGTCTAATAAAATAGGAACATACGGAAGTTCTACCGGAGACATACATATTGCTGAAAGTTTAATCGGTGACTGATTTATCGACTGCGTCTGATCACCTTTAATATCATTCACTTTCAAAACATTTAAACGTCCCATTTGTTTTCTACTGCCTCGACTAAAATTTTCACTCGAACCCCTATTTCTTTGGTCCCCTCTACTAAAATCGTCATTTTGACCTCGATTTCTAAATTGATATCCCCTATCGTTAAATCTGCGATCATCGTTTTGAAACCTATTCCTGCTCTCGAACCACTGATTTCCTTGACGGTTGTTCTGATTGCTACGCCTATAATCATTTCTACCATTATTTGGTCTATGTACCACTTCAGAATTTCTCCAATTTCCTCGATTATTACCAACATTAGACATCCTACGCTCATTCCGACCTCGTCCTTCCACGTTATTACTATTTCTCGAACCCAATGTTGCCTTGCACGAATATCTTTCCTCAAATTTAGCTAATACTTCTAATAATTGGATCGCGGTTTGTGGATTACGGACCTCTATATAGTCCTGAACTTGCGGCTCAAGTCTAACGAAAATATGATCTACAAGGGCTTTCTCAGACATCCCCAGTTCTAATTTCTTATGTAGTTTTAACAAATCGTAAACAAAATCTGTCGGCTCCTGGTTCTGTCTTTGCTGAGACGCGTAAAACCGGGTCTCCAACTCCTTTTTATTTTGGATGGCAGGGAATGCTTTCGACAATGCTGCTTTCAGCTGTGCGAAGTCCGTGGCGGTATTTTGCACTAACGTCGATCCGAATATTTGGTACCAATCCAGGGCTCTACCCATGAGATGACCTTTTAAATACGCACACGATAAGTCACTGGGTATTTCAAGTAATTTAATTTGGTTATCTATACCCTCTAAAAATTCGGTGACGTTCTCCGACCCAGAAAAATATACTTCTGGCCAAACATTAAATCCTCTCGCGTTTCTCATCTCGGGGTCATATAGATTAAACCTAGTTGGGCGCCATTGTGATGTACCTCCCCTTGGAAGTACATCTCTCGAAGTATCAGCGTGAGCTAGAGGTGTAGGGTTATCGTAAGAACTAGAATCAAACATTATCTTAATATGACTTTATTTAGATATTCAACTTAAACTTTGAACAAATATAATCTTGTTAATGGATGAGAGAATCTACGATGACACAATGCGCAACACACAATATAATACAGACCTATATCAATAATTGAACCACCTAATCTTCAAATATAATTATATTAAGTAATCAATCCTACCTTATATTATTCTGTAATAAACTTGTCTTTATCTACAGTGGTATGCAGCTGTACATTAACTTCTAATCGATCACCAATATGTTTATCCACGACACGTAGAACTTGAATCTTTGAACAACGAACTTCAAAAATCATCCAATACCACAACGCACCTCAATTGTCGAACATTCCTTTACACTACCATTACATTGCCATCATTGCCATCACGCTTACTCTAAGATCCTATATTTATCCTATAATATTTGCATCTCTTCACTTCTCGTTTCTTGGATTTGGTTGGAAAAGAGTTGCCATTAATTCTGGCCCAAAGAACCCAAAGGACTTGTTAAAGGAAAAAAGACGCGTAAGTCATCACACATAAATACAATAAAGAAAAATCATTTATCATTACATGTTTTGTAAAGAAAATTAGGAATATATATTTCTTTAAAAAAAGGTATAAAATATTTAATTTTGAGGTCCTAGAAATATAAAAATGAATGATTTCTTTGCTATTGCAGCTAAATTCATTCAAAATCGCTTCCTTCAACCACATAAATTAAACTAGAATCCAAAGAGGGTTTTTAAATTTAAAAAAAAAAAAAAGCTTAATTTCTTGGTTTTGCTAGTTATTTTTGTAATACTTGATACTCAACTTTACAAATATATATATATATATATATATATATATATATATATATATATATATATATATATTAATGCTAGGTCGCGATTTATACTTTAGTATCACTATTTAAAAAATAAATTTCTAGATGCTCTTAAGTTTTGAAGACTTTCAGATGTGTATAAAACCTGCAGTTAATTGATGAATTGAGCCTTCACAAAACAAATAGAGATCAAACATCAAATACAAGGGGGAGAGGGGACAAATTTTATTTAAAAACTTCCTTATTGAGATCACTATTTTCCAAAGTTTAACATTTATGAAAACAAAATACAAACATTTACAAATGGTTTGTATGTTTAAAAAGAAGGAGGAGGGGATATAAGTGAAATGGTGTTATGTTCATTGCATCATTATGCGTATAATATTAATAGGATAATTCCAAATGAGTTGTAATGGCTAATAATTCTATTAGGAATGTTGAATCACTGAAACCTTCAAGATTTGGCTGCGAAATCAACAATTATGTGTAGCTGATCTCTGATTTAGGAGTGAGACAGGTTCCAGAGATGAAAAGCCGAGGCACACAGTCTGATAACCTTCTCGGAAAGGGGGCTAACTTACTTTTGACATTTATTGGAGACATCTGTCAAAGTGAACTCAAACGACTTAGAGGTGTAGTCATCCTAGAAAGCTATTTGAAGATGCAGTTTTGTCCAATTGACACAATGCAGAATGTTGAGAAAAAACTTCGCGTAGAATCAAACTATCTTGAGAAACTATCGCGACACTTTTCTTAAATCACCTCTCTTTCCGTAATTGGTAGTTCTAATGGTTTATAGATTGATCTATGTTTATATTGAGATCAGCAATATTTTCTTCGTCAGTTTTTCAGCAAAGCAGTTGAAATGATTAAAGATAAAAAAATTTCCTACACATTATAAGGACTTAAATGTATTGGGGGAAATTCAGATATATATTAACGAAGTAAAGTATATATAAGAATGAAATACGCATTAAAACTGGATCCATCATAAAATAATTTGAATCAAATATAAGCCGAAAAATTAATTATGCAATTACTAAGAAATACGAAGGAATTTAGTAAAGAAATTTCTACGTGAAGTTCAAAAGGTATTTTTCGTGTTTTTTCACGCGTTCGCATAAAATTGAATAACAGAAATTTTTTTTTTTTTTTAAGCTTCTCGCAATAAAATTCCATGTGTAAGAATATTAACAATTATTAAGTACAGTTTGATCATTTTTACAAGTGGTAAAAAAACGGAAAATTGCGTTTCATAATACATCAGTATCTTTTTGTAATTCGAAAAAAACTTTTCATATTATTGAAAAATTAATTATGTAATGCATTCTTAACGTTTTAGTTTTGAAACACTAGCAAGTAATCATTTGAAAAATGTTTCAGATGGTAAAAAGTAATGAAATATATAGGCACAATATTTACAAGCTCTAAAAAATAGGACTACTTTACTAGAAGGGATAATTATCCACACAAAATGCTAAAAATTATATGGTACAGACAGTGAAGTACACAAGGGGGATGTCCTAGGGATCCGGACACCCCCATAGCCTTTGATCTTTTTGTTCGAGTGGTCCTGTGTATATATTACGTAAAATTCAATTATGTATTAGTTATTAATAATTATTTTTATGAATTAATGCTAATTATTTATTCAATAATTAATTTTGTATTGTTTTTGTTCCTGAACATCGACAAAATCAGAAGAATATGTTGGGTGACGTATTGCAGCATGATACCAAAATGGTGGACTTTCGACCCTGGACCCCCTCTTGAAACATTTTTATGTTCGCTACTGGGTACAAAATGTTGTACAGGAAACTCGAACATATACAGTAATATAAAATTTTTCATGAAAATAGTTCAGCTGTTAATATTTTTGTTTTTTGAAAGTTTTTCTTTCTTTTAAATTTTTTACAAATATGTAATTTTCGAATACACTGCAAATCGTTTAATGCGAAACACTGGGGAATTGAAACGTTTTTTCGTGTTAAATGATATTGCAAAAAAAAAACACTTCACCAAAATTAAGTTTATTAGAGTACATTTTATTTACATAGATATGAATATATTCATGTATATTTAATAAAAATCATGAAACATAAACATTCACAAGAACAAATTGGTTTGCCTTGCTTGATAGTGTGCCTACCATGATCAATATTACTAAAGGAGTTGTTGCAACATTAAAAGAAATATGCAAACAGCACGGCAATAATAATTTTGAGCATTTTCATTGCATTATATACCAGCAGGTACTGAGGGCCTAAGTTTTAAACATATGACATATTTTAAAAATTGTCACCAAATTTGTAAATTATATTCAAGAACATAGACTTAATCATCCTAAATTAGCTTCATTTCTCGAAGATACAGAGAATGAATTCAATGATCAAATATATTATATGGAAATTGAATGGATTTCAAATAATTAAGTGTTAAAATGGTTCTTCAAATTGCTCGACAAAATTATAATTTTCTTGGAAATAAAAATATTATGAATGTGCTGAATCAAAAGATGGATAGAGGACCTGGCTTTCTCAGTTGATAATACAAGCCATCTTAATCAACTTAATTTTAAGCCTTAAGGCAAAAATCATGTTGTTACAACTATATTTGATACTATTAAATATTATTAATTTGGCGAAAATAAATAGAAAAAGCAAACTTGTCTCACTTTGAAAGCTGTCAATATCTGTTGATTAAATTCAATAAATTAAAATTTACTGAATACGCTCTCAAAATTAAATTGTTTTAAACGGAATATTATTCATTTTAATTTTAAGAGCTGTGAGTTATAATTTCGTACTTTTACTTTATATCTATTGATATGGAAATTGTTGATGAAAACTTACAAATAAATTAATTTAAATCCAATGTGATTCTTTGTTGAAACAAAAATCTATGGAACTTGAAATTTTAGATTCTTACACACATTCTCGCATTTATCAGTAGATCTTTTTCCTAAAATATATCGCTTGTTATGCGAATAATGACAATGTTTGGAAGCACTAATTTATGCGGGCAATTATTTTCTTTTAATGAAAAATAGCGAGAATTCAGAAAGATAAAATTAATCCCAATCAACATTTATCGTCTATTTTAAAAATTACATTAGCTCAGTATTTTTAATCAAATATTGATGTTATTTTGTGAAAAATTGATGTCAAATTGAAATAATTGAAAAAATGTTGTTTTTTTTAATTAAAAATATAAAATGTGTTTGGATTAAATTTAAAAAATAACATGAAATTAAAACAACTATGTGTGTATAATACACAATACATTGAACTTAACATTAATAAATGCTTAATACATCATAAAAATCATATTTTATTGATTTTTTGAAGATCGAAAAAATGCGGCCCGATCTTATAATAAAACAGACCATACGACCCGTAATATTATAAGAGTTTGACACCCCTGACCTTCAGCAACGGATTCTTCCGATGATACAGGACAACAGTCCAATCTGGTTCTGTTTTCTGTATTTTGTTCATTTCGAGAAGGGAACGAACAAAGGTTTTCTCTTCGTGTTAAGCAATTTTCGTTTCGTGTTTTGAAGGGGGGACGCATGGATGATGATGA
>BMAU01002926.1:0-12036 GCA_019973935.1 Trichonephila clavipes | reverse complement strand
TGTCAGATTATTTGTCTTCGAAGATTGCTGCAAACCACTCTGAACAATGATTTCAAGGCAAACAGTTTTCAGAAGATTCAAAGAGAGTGGCTTGTTTACGCTAAGTCATTGACATGGCAGCACGGTGTGAAAGTCCGTTCACGATGAAATCGAAAATATCGGAAACGGACAAACAATGCAATATTCTCCTATGAATTCACGGTTCAGTTTACAAAGTGATTTTCGTCGAAACATAATCTGAACATAATCAGCTGCCTCTAAATATCACAGAACGAGATAAATATCGCGATGGCAGCGTTTTGATTAGAGGCGACTTTTATCTGATTTTTGATTAGCGTCGCACTTTGGAAGCTACATGAGGTATGGACTCGATTCATCTGACGTCATAATCACATGCCAGTACGCCAAACAAATAGCCACATGTTTCATTCGTGTTTGATTCGACTGTGTATTTTGATGACGTTTTTGGATTTGTATCTACTATCATATAACAAAATGAAATACTGTAGCGTTTTACATTGCCATAATAACTATAGAATGAAAACTGTTTTTCGGTTTCCACTGAAGAATTCATATATTATTACATAACAAATTGTGTATATATATATATATGTATATATGCATATATATATATATATATATATATATATATATATATATATATATATATATATATAGGTCGAACAAACTTCAAACCATCTAACTATTCATCAGTATGCTCCGATCATTTTGAAGAGTCATGCCTTATGTATCGGCTTTTCACCAACAGAAGGACATTAAAACCAAATTAAATTCCTGCAAAATTCAGTTTTTCCGAGCCATCATCAACCCAAAGAATTTTGCAGAGAAGTAATATATCTTCAGTGTTACAGAAATTAAAAGATGTTCCAGAAGACATTTTGACTGAGTACTTTTTAATTATTTCGGTACTTACGTATTATAGCAACAATCGCCAAAGTTCAAGAAAACTCGCCAGGCTGGCAACTCCGATTTCACAGGTGTCGTATGTGCTGATTTACCAATCATGTACTTCGTTTCATATAATGTCGCCAATACGGGTGCGATAATATGTAAGTACCATTATTTCATTTTCAATATTTTTGTTTTTATAAAAATACGACGACGATATTTAGTTTTAAAAACAGTCTGAAATATTTTCTCAGCATTTTGAATTCGAAGAATTTTAATTTTGCAGACATAAAAGAAATACGCAAGTAAAGTGTAATACGATTAGCTGCCAGCTTTTTACTTGATAATCACGTTATAATCGGCAAACGATCGCAGCGCACTCTGATGATAAATCGACATTGGCAACGAACTTCATAATTTTGAACCTTGATCAAGTGGATGAGAAGGATATCTCAGCTGACTCCTCACCTTGAAACTTACATTGCTAAAGTGAGACTCTTCAGCCTTGACAAATTTAACGCACACCATTCCCCGTATAGTGGCAAATCTTAACGCCACAGAATTCGAACTCACTGATTTCCACGAAGCCTTTCACAAGTTCGCATCATTACCACCGGCCACCGACGCCATTTGATTTGAGCGGCATAATGCCTGGAGTGCATGGACCTTTTTCCCTTTTGAAATGTTTGTTTAACGAAGAACAGAGATGAAGTTCTGGAACCTCCTGTTCGTCTTTCTACAGTGTTTTGCAACTCGTAGAGGAATAGCTTGAAAGAAGATTTCAAAAACATGCAATGGTCAGCAAAATCTTCAGGCTTAAGTCCGATTGAGTATGTGTGGGACATAATTGGACGAAAGGTTTCAGCACGTCATCCTCCATCAGACACTGCTAAGCTCAAAATCATTATGCTTCAAATTCCATCCCGGTAATGGATTCAAACTCTTTAACACGCTTTTATGAGTTTCACTTGTACAGGGCGTGTATTTTAAGTAATGAGAATAAGTGCACAAAAAATAATTTATTAGAGATGTCGGGGCTGTAGGGAGGCTGTGGAATTGTTACGATGCTCGGATTGTTACGATTTTGTCAAGTGCTCGGTAACCATGAAGCAGAGGTGAGATGTCGCATTGTCGTGGTGGAGCTTCCAATTGGCGGAAATTTCTGGTCTCACTCGGTTGACCCATCGCTTCAATCTTTTTAACACTTCCACGTAGATGGCACCATTGACTGTCTGTCCTTCGGGCACAAATTCCGAGTGGACAACACCGCTCTTGTCAAAGAAGTCAATCAAAATTGCTTTCATTCTCGACTTGGACATGCGAGCTTTCTTCTGTCGAAGCGATTGCGGAGTGTGCCATTCGTTGCTCTGAGGTTTTGTCTCGGGGTGGTACTGAAAGAACCAGCTTTCATCCCCGTCAATGATGTTGTCAAAAAAATAAGGGTATTTTTCAATGCGTTCCAAAAGATCTTTTCAAACGGCCTCACGGTTTTGCTTTTAAACGTCCTTTAAAACTTTCGGCACGAGTTTGCCGCAAATCTTTCTCATCCCAAGATCCTCACTGATGTTTTTGTGCACAACCATTTTATCCTTTCCTAGCTGTTCTGCGATCATGCGAACATCTAAACGCCGGACCATGTTCAGCAAATGTCGCACACGTTGTTCGTTTTCTGCGGTTCTTGATGATGACGGGCGACCTGCATGGGGCTTGTCCTCCACGCTCTCCCAGCCTTTTTGTGCCATCTAAAAATTTGAGCTTTCCCTGCCGTACGCTAGCTGAATCATTTCCAGCGTTGATGCACCCGATTTTCCAAGGCGAACGCAAAATTTGATTGCGTAACGCGGTTCAATGCTTTGTTGCATTTTGAACTTGTACAAACTTTTTTGAAGACGTCTACGCCACGCGGGATCCTGAATCAACTAAATCCAGCAGGCGACTTCGGAGTGAAGCGTTATCAAGGTCGAAGGCCCCACTACTGACTCCAACCGGTCGGAGCGCCTTCTGGCGTACAGCCGAGTCAGGATAAAAATATTCTCATTACTTAAAATACAAACCCTGTATACAACGGAATCTTTCAACTCGATTTTTACCCGCTTTAAAAGGTCAGAATAATTCAAAATTTTGCACACTTGTCAGGAACCGATGACAAAACAATAATTTCATAATTTTATTCCATTATCCTGATTATTATCCTCAGGAATAACGATTTTCAAATTTGGCGACTATTTCATTATACCGTTTCCACATTTGATAACTAATTCCAGATCCCATTTCCAGATTTGGCGGCTAAAAGATTGTTACAACCCTATAAAAACGAAAACGTTTGCGTCAACACAATTTCTTACCGTAATATAAATAGTTCTCTATTTTTTTCTGAAAATGGAAATAAAAAAAGTCTCGTGCGTGTGAAAAAAAAATTTCTAACCCAGCGTTTCTCAAACTGTGGGGCGAACTCTCCTTGAGGGTGGGATGATAACCCTATGTGGGGGGCGCGAGCATATCGAAAAGTCCAAAATAAATGATTTAAAATATTAACTTATCTCGAAGGAAACGAAACAAAATACATTCTGACATGATAAAAAATAAAATACGTATTCACACTAATAATATACTTAATAATGCATCAGTGCGGCAAAAAGTATTTAATGATTTAACAATACTAAATTAAAAGCAAGTTTAATAATTACTAGTAACTTCCATGGGCTTATTATATGCAAAATACATATATTGATAATACGTGCAGTTTATAATATTAAAGTCGCACTGTAGCTTTACGTCGAAATACATTATTATTGCATTCAATAGATTGTTGTTGTATGAGGGGGGGGGGGCGATGAAAATTACGACTCAAAATTGGGTCGCAAATATGGAAAGTTTGAGAAGTACTGTTCTAACCGCTAATTCATAATTAAAGTCTGTTTTCTAAATTCTCTTGTCGGATCTGTGGAATGAAACATCATTCATTGCTTCATTTTCCCAAAACAGCCGCGAATTGATTCATAGGTCTCTTACCGGATTAAATAATTTCTCACGAACTCTTCGATTCAAAAAGTGTACCTTTGTGTCTAATACTGATGCAAGTTTCAGAGAGAATATTGTGAGCTCTTTTTAGTGGAAAATATCATTAATTTTACACTTCCTTTCGCATGAAATGTTTTAAAGATAGTTCTTCCAGATTTCCTTCAGTTAGCTCTGATCCTACATTTTCCAAACCAGACCGTATCGACGCACAGATCGGATGCGAATGGGTATTCAAAATTCTAAAAAATGACGCATTTAAGATTAACTCATCAATTAATAAATGATAGTTTAAAAAAAACTAAAAAACACATTTTTATAGTGTGTGTGTGTGAATCGAACTAAAAAGTAAAAAAATAATTCTTAATATAAGAATAAAATGATTAACAAGAAAATTATGTCATTGGGTAAAAGCGTGGGGTGCTTTGTACTACATTTTTACACTAAGTCAGCTTTTCGGAATAGAACTAGTAAGAAATTATAACAATTAATATACAGCACCCCACACTTTTACCACAATGACATTAATTTTCTCGTTAATCATTTTATTCTTATATTAAGAATTATTTTTTTACTTCTTAGTTTGATACATAACATAAAAGCGTGTTCTTTAGTTTTTTTAAACTATAATTTATGAATATACACTGCTGGACAATTGCTAAGGACGGATAACACTATCATCCATAGCAACCACAAAATGAAAGGAAGCAAAATGTGGAAAATTAGAATAAGTGCGGGATATTAGTAAGAAAAAGTATGAGTATGTAAATTTTTTTTCACGTCTGTTCATCACGTGATAGCGTTCATAAGAGCTTTAAAGGTTTTGACGCGTGTGGACAGTTGTTGTTTCAAGTCAAAGTTTTACAGGAAAGATTTAATAGACGAACTTAAAATTTTTGGCATGTCTTCCCGACATCACATAGATGATTTTATGCGTGGCCGAATTATTGGAAAGATCGAAGAAAGGCGAAAAATAACAGATGTTGCCAGGGAGTTCGACATCGCTCACAGCGTTGTTTCACGACTGTGGAAGTCATTTAAAACTACTGGAATGTGTAGTAGACGGCACGGGGGAGGTCGTGTTAGAAGTACGACGCCTGCAGAACACAGATATATCGTCCTATCAGCAAAAGGAACAGGCGCACCACAGCTCAGAAGGTGGCAAATCAGTTTCTTGCTGCCTCAGAAAAGCAGATCTCCCAAAAACTGTTGCCAGACGTTTGAGGGGGAGGACTATACGCACGCAGACCTGTTGTGTGTGTCCCATTGACCAGACAGCACCGTACTGCCCGTTTGCAATGGTGTCGTGAGCATCACAATTGGACTGAACAGGACTGGGCATGCGTACTATTCTCGGAGAGCAGGTTCAGTCTGTCATTGGATTGTAGACGCCAACTGATCTGGCGCGAGAGTGGTACTGCTTATCGTCCAGAAAATATCCAGGAAAAGGACCAATATCCGACATGCAGTATCATGGTGTGGGGCCGGCATCATGATCAATGGCCGCACGCGCCTACATGTGGTTGCGAATGGGACTATGACGGCCAACGATACATTGATGAAGTTCTACTTCCTCATGTTCGTCTATTCCGGTGCTGTCGGTGATAAATTTGTTTTTATGGACGACAACGCAACATGTCATCGAACACTCGCTGTTCAGGATTGTCTGCAGACGAGGGTATTCAACGTCTCGTATGGCCAGCGCGTTCTCCAGATCTAAACCCCATTGAAAATGTGTGAGATGCTTTGGGGAGGCAAGTTGCTGGTCGAAACTATCCTCCGACAAACAAGAACACCCTCATCCGTGCACCTACAGAGGAATGGGATAAATTGCCTCAACAGCTGCTGGATAATGTTGCGCAAAAAGTATGGTACGACGTGTGGAATGTTGCATCACACTCCACGGTGGACATATCCCGTACTGATACCTTTCTTTAAGGTGCCTGCTGACTTTTAGATGCATTGTTCCATTTCTCCGTACGCAGATCAAATGAACATTTTTTTTTTTTTTCAGATGTTTCACAGCTTTTGTACTTTCAGAACAATAAATATTCTTTATTCTAATGTCTGAACAGTGGTGGCAACTATACTTTATCCTACTAGGCCTCATGTCTCGCTTAATGTTATGCTACATAGCAATTTGTAATCCGTCCTTAGCAATTGTCCAGCAGTGTATAACATCACTACGCTGATTGTATTCAATTAATCACACTCCATACTAACCAATTCTAGCATTTTATATTTTTTCTTGCATTTTCAAATGAGCTTGTTGCCTCCCCGTCCTAGTATAATTTGAACAAATCAATCCATAAATTTATTTTTATGCGTTCTTCGTTTTTTTTTGTATCCTTTACCTAAATACGCCAAATTTCGTTCAATTTTGTCTCATTTCGCATTCTCCTTAAAGAAATAACCGCATTATTATTAACTTTTGAACAATAGCGTATATCAGAGGTCGAAAAAGTGGTGGTCCACGAGAAAATTTCGCTCGTCCCCAGAAAAATGTGAAATATACTTACTCATCACGTTAAGTTATGTTTTAAGGGAAGAAGTCAAATTATTTTTTAAGGGAGCAAAATAATCCCAAACTGTAAAATTTCTTGACCAACAATGTGAATGCCTAGCAAAACTTGTAAACCTGGCAGATATTTTTTCCTTGTTAAATGAACTAAACATATCCTTGCAAGGACAACTTAAGGACCTGCTTACACTACGAAGTAAAATGGATGCAGTTCAAAAGAAAATACTGTGGCAAACGCGGTTGGTTGAAGATGATCTCCAAATGTTTTCTAATTTTGATGAATACATGAAGGCAAATGATGTTAAGAAAATGGAAAATGTAGTAATCCTAGTTAAAAAGCACTTGGAATAATTTACAGGATATTTTGCTGGTTATTACCCAAAGAATAAGATCCCAGTGAGTGAGTGAGTAAATATTAACATCGCACTGTTCAACTACCCGAGGGCTCTTGGCGACGGACTACGTAATTTAGAACCATGGTCAAGTGACGTGGACGATAACTGATCTGGCAACCCCTCTCCTAACTATCACACCACACCAACGGGAGGACGTTTCAGCTCTCGACAGATTTAGCGTGCATCGCTGTCCTACACGGCGGGTCTTTAGTGGTACTGGGCTCGAACTCGACAAAGCCAGCCACGATCCGATGCCTATACCATTCGGCTACGGCGGCCACGGTAAGATCCCAGACATGATAATATATGAATCATCGATCCGTTTGCAGCGAAAATTCAGGATAATAATTTAACTAAAAGAAAGCCTCATCGAATTTAAATTTCATTCTTCTTTATAAAGATCTCACACAGTTTTGGATTTCAATAAAAAGTGAATACCCTTTTTTTTAGTGAACAGGTGATGGAAAATTCTGATTCAATTCTCCGCAACTTATTTACAGCGGTCAAAATAAGTATTCGACATGCAATGATTTCTGCGAATATGCACTTTAAACACCTTACTATGCATTCCTTTAAAATTTAATGTTTTCGACTAATAAAAATTATTTTACTGCAATTGTAATTTTTTTATATCTTCAACTTGTTTTTTAATTGAATGACATAATTATTTTTTTAAATAGCATAACTATTTTTATAAAAAAATTAAAAATCAAAAAGCTCTACTAAAAAATAACGCCACAAAAGTCTTCCTTCACTTAACAAAAATCTCAACTAAGCTTTAAATATTGTATTTCTTTCTTAATTTAGTACTTAGTAGGATATCTTTTAGTGTCCACAACAACATTTAAGCATCTTGGTATAGATTTAATCAATTTTTTGTAATTTCTGCATCAATTTTCCTCCATTCTTCTTTGATTATTATTTTTACTTCACATTTTGTATTTACTTGTCATGTTTTCTCTTTTTTACATCAAAGTCTCACCAAATATGTTCTACTGGGCTAAATAAAGTGTATGAGGAGGTGTTTTCATAATTTGGGGACAGTTATAGACACACCAGTGGCGTACATTGAGAGCAGTGCGCTTGGCGTCATTATCCTGTTAAAAAATGAAGTCGTTTCCATTATCCAAATTTTGGGCGGATAATTTAAAATTTTTCTTTAAAATATTTAATTAGAGATCATGATTCACAATATCAACAAAAAATACCAAATTACTTAATTCTGTGACCGATTTACACCCCCACGCAAGAACACTTCTCGCCTCCATGTTTTATTGATCCAACTAGATCCTTGGGATTAAGTTTCAGAAAATTCAAAATTGACGGCAAATTGATTGGGATGGCAGATAATTCAGTATTTTGGGTTACGATGGGCCTATAATAGCTTGTAAATGAAAAAATAAGGAGCTTAATCCCATTAATTTATGTGGAACAAGAACTCCTTCACCAACATGCTTCACCATTGAAGTGCAGCTGTTCTTGCATGGTGGTGTAAATTGGCCTCAGAATTAGGTAATTTGGTTTTTTTTTTATGGTATTGAAAATCATTAGCTCTATTTAAATATTTTAAAGAGTAATTTTAAAATATCCGCCCAAAATTTGGATATTGAAGATGACTAGGGTAATGACGCCAAGCGCACTGCTCTGAATGTACGCCAATGGTGTCTCTATAGCTGTCCCCAAATTATGAAAACACCTCCTCAATCACCTTATTTAGCCCAGTAGAACATATTTGATGAGAATCTGATGTGAAAAGAAAACACGATAAATAAACACAATATGAAGTGAAGACAATAATTACAGAAGAATGGAGGAAAATCGATGCAGAAATTACAAAAAACTGATTAAATCTATACCAAGACGCTTAAAAGTTGTTGTGGACACTAAAAGATATCCTACTAAGTACTAAATTAAGAAAGAAATACAATATTTAAAGCTTAGTGTTGTTGAGATTTTTGTTAAGTGTACGAAGACTTTTGTGGCGTTATTTTTTAGTAGAGCTTTTTGATTTTTAATTTTTTTATAAAAATAGTTATGATATTTTTTAAAAAAAATAATTATGTCATTACATTAAAAACAAGTTGTAGGTATAAAAAAAATTACAATTACAGTAAATTAATTTTTATTAGTCGAAAAGATTAAATTTTATAAGAAATTGCAAGTGTATGAACACTTTAGTGGCCCACTGTAAGTATTCGACACAGGGGGCTTTGATAAATTTTTATACCGAGAAGCAAAATTAGCGTTAAGTGTGGTTGCAAATTTTTGTAATTCAAAGCATTTGGACTATTTCTGACAGCATTTAACAAGTTTTATTTAAGCAGTGAGCAAGATGAGCCGAAAACAAGTAGAATTGTCAGTGGAAATTAAGAATTTAATCATAATGCACTTTAAAAGTGGCTTATATGAAAACAAAATCTCGGCTACTGTAAATAGGCCAAGAACAAGTATGCACTTCATAGTTAAAAAGTATAAAGAACAAAAATCGGTTGATAAGTCAAGATCTAGTCGAGCAAAAATAATTTTCTGAAGCGGTGGAGCGATTTCTTGTACGTCAAATTAAAAAGGAACCCAAAGCTAATGCATCAAATTTGGCAAAAGTTACTAAGGATTATTTGGATATATATGTTACGCCCCAAACTGTTAGAAATTACCTGCATAATAAAGGATTTCAGTCTAGAACTGCTCGAAAGAAGCCATATATATCGAAAAAAAACCAAGTGCAAAGACTGGAATTTAAAAGAAAATATGCAAACAAACCAGTAGAATTCTGACAATGTAATTTTTGCAGATGATAGCAATATTTAATCCTTTTGGAAGCGATGGCAAAATTATAGTGTACAGAAAACGCAATGCTAAGTTGGAAGAACAAAACACGGTGTCCACAGTAAAGCATGGAGGAGGATGTTCAATGGTTTGGGGGTGTATGGCGGCTTCAGAACTGGGTAATATTGCCGTAATTAACGGCATAATGGACCATCTGCATTACATACAAATTTTAAAAGAAAATGTGCGTGCCAGTGATGAAAAACTGAGAATCGAGGAGGACTACCAGATTTACAAAGAAATGTCTCCAAACACTCCGCTCAAAATACAAGACTATGACTGCTATACAACTGCTTCAAAGTTATAAAAACACCCACACAAAGTCCAGACCTCAACCCAATTGAGCATCTGTGGAGCATATTGGAAAAAAGATTATGAGAGTACCATTTTTCTAACAGACGTCAAATGTAGGAGATCCTTAGAGAGGAATGGTCAAAAACTGACCAAGAGGTGACAGATAATTTGGTTAAATCGATGCTACAGCGTTGAAGATAAGTCATCCGTCGGAGAGGAAGAGCTAGATATTAGTTTTATATTATTTGTAATATTTTAATTTATTTTTATGTCTTGTCGAATACTTTTTTTTTGCTTATTTAACTGCCTTTGAATGAAATAATGATTTTGTTAATTTATTATATTTTAATGTATTGCAAAAAATACTACATTTAATACTTAATGATTTTTGGTTTATAATCAATAAAAATTGTTTTTTATACAGTTTTTATTTATTAAATCAATACATGCAGAAACCTTCGCATATCGAATACTTATTTTGACCGCTGTATGTAAAAAGGCCTTTTCATCTGTCACTGCCATCAAAACACGGTACCGATCTCAACTTGAAAAAAATGCAGTTCTCCGTCTTGCAGGAAAAACATTGGATATCCAAATATCTATAATCTTATTTCAAATAAGCAGGAACATCCATCATCCTAGGAATGTAAAATGCTAAAAGTTTGACACACTTAAGCCATTTTTTAATTGTTTTGTTTTTACAGTTTTTGTTTATTTTATTATGGTTTATTAATAAAGCTTTCATAATTTGGTTACAGTTAATAATTTCATTTTATTAACTAGGTACATTTTAAGTGTTGTTGGATGACAATTTTCTCATCAATATATAAAAATTCCAATTAGTGGTCCATGGAATTTAAATTATGAATTTACTGGTCTATGAGGTCAAAAAGTATGGCGACCACTGGCGTATATGGTGTATAATACAAAAAGTACAGTATGAGCAGTAATAAATTACTTAGCATTTGTAAAATTTATTGTCGAAAGTTTTTATGTTGCCTAAAATGTACTTAAATAATTTCAAACTTTTCAATGAATCCCCAAGAACTTATTTCAAAAATATAGTTTAGGTTAACGATATTTTCCGTTATCACAATATTTTAAACTCGCCATATTTTTCCTCTTTTTTATGTAGATTGTCTCCTATTCAGTGAAAATAAAAGGTTACAGGAAAACCAACGGAAAGAGAAAAAGTATTAAATGAAGCATCTACACTTGTTGGAGAAGATCACACCCACCCTTCTATCAGATATTGAGTTGAAAGGCCAACAAAGAGCAACTATTCATTCCATCAGAAGAAAGATGAGTTTATCATAAATACACACAGGTGCAAAATTTGACACAAAATATAATCGAAATGACAAGCAACATATCTCCATATACTATGATAACAACGAAAAAGACATGTGCTTCGCAGAATCCAAACGAGATAAAATACTTAAATTTCCAAACGAAACTCCGAAAAAGTACAGAATTTAGGTTCTGGTTGATTGAATTTTAACGTCGCACTGTTCAGCTACACGAGGGCTTTTGGCGACGGACCACGTAATTTTGAACCATGGTCAAGTGACGTGGACGACACCTGAGCTGACACCCCCTCTCCTAACTACCACACCACACCAACGGGAGGACGTTTCAGCTCTCGACAGATTTAACGTGCATCACTGCCCTACACGGCGGGTCTTTAGTGGTACTGGGTTCGAACTCGTGACAAGGCAAGCCACGATCCGATACCTATACCACTCGGCTACCGCGGCCACATTTAGGTTCTGGACATGAACATTGTAAATTTACATGTATCCACAGATTGACAATCCCATTAGCAATTTGCATTACTTAAAATATTATACAATTTATATGTAAAAAATCTTCTCCAATTTAAAATTTTATTTCGTAAAAAATTTATAGTATTTTTGAGAACTGTAAATGATATTTAAAGCGAAAAAAGTTGATTTCCGTATAAATAAATTCATAATTTTTTTTCATACATTTTTTATTATAGAATAGAATAGATATGAAATAGCATTATAGAATAGATATGCTACTAAAACTACGGATTTGAATGAAATCAGA
>BMAU01002925.1:0-15970 GCA_019973935.1 Trichonephila clavipes | reverse complement strand
AGATCATTAGAAAAGTTTTATCGTCTTAAATCTCTTTTAACGTCTTAACATTTACGAGGTAATATCGTTGGCTTCTTATCTTTCTCCATATGGCGTCGAGCGTCTAAGGACTGGCAGGCTCCTAAACCACATTGAACCTACTACTAGAAGTTAGTGGTGTGGCTTGGGAATAACGTCTGGCACCCCATGTGTATTCAAATTTTCCATCAAGTTACACTTGCTACATGATAGCTATTACATTTTCATCCATATAAGGAAAAAAAGAAAGTCATGTAAAATTTAGCTGCAGTGAGAATCACGGATTTACATTAAGACATTTCTTTCTGAACTTAAATATTACTAAACATTTCATTTTTAAAAGATAACACTCCATCTAATTGTTTATAAATATGAAGAATATCTTAAAAGGGGAATTACAAATTATAAGAAAATAGGATTATCTATAGGTAATACTATCAGTCACAATACGGCAGTGTTTCTCAAACTTTCAATACTGGCGCCCCCTTTTCAATCACATTTTTTATCGCGCCCCCTTATACATTAATAATGCACTAAATCAGTGTTTCTCAAACTTTCAATACTGACGACCCAATTTTCAATCATAATTTTTTGTCGCCCCCTGTACAACAATAATGTATTTACTGCAATAAAAATGCACTTTGAGAGAGAGACGCTAAAGTTACAATACGATCTTAATTATAAACCGTACAAATTAATACGATAAGTGTATTAAAATTTGTATATGTAGCTTTTAAGTAATATATATTTTTAAGAAAATTACTTAAAATATTTATTACTTAGAATTATGATATTTTTCTTTCTCTAATTTTTAAATTGAAACAGATCGCAAAATGATGTATTTAATTAAAGATTTATTTCCTTCAGCATTCATTTCTCAAAGTACAAATGTCATTAGAAAAATAGTCTAGTCAATGTCGCTCTCTATCATATTCATCACATCTGGCATTATAGGGTACGTTAGAGTGAGTCTAGGCAACCTATCGGACGTCTGCGCAAAACATGTAAAAATGCTTTTCCTCTTACAATTCCAGTCAGTTTTGGTCGACTCGATACTCCTATAGCTACCAAATCTAGCTTGAATGTTCCTTTTTTTTTTAATTTCCACGTTAATTGTAATTCACGGTAATTAAGTATTTACGGCAGTAGATTAAAACAATATCATACATACATTTTTAAGTCGTAAGCAAACATTCGACCGTAATAAAGAATCAACAAGTACACAGACGAACGAGCATGGTTCCGAAAATTAAATCAAGGCGATCTTAAAAATACTTAAATTTTGGATTTACCACTACTGAAGTAAATGATGGAAAAAAGGCCCCAGCTCGATATGTGTATCTGTAGAACAACATGTGAAAGTTGTTTTTAAAACATATAAAATCATTTAAATATGTTGACAAAGAATTTTAAAAAGTATTTTCTGTATGAGGACAGCTTGGTAGCAAGTTACTAGTGGATTAGGGATCTATTTCAAGATACTCCAGAAGGGCTCTCAACTTCCGAAGAGGAAATCTTCATAGATTTCACATCCAGTGAAAAATTAAAAGGCAATTTTGTAATAAATCGCTCTTTGAATTTGGGGTAGAGGTGGATGAGGATTTTTCTGTACTGAAAACAAAAGCACTTCGTATACTATTACAATTTTCAACATCCTACCTTTGTCAAACCGGATTTTTTGCAGTGGACGCCTTGAAGACAAAATATAGATCTCAGCTAAATATGGAAAAATAACTCTTTATGTGTCAATTTCTGATATTAAACCTTCCTTTGAAAACCTTCCTACAAGACAAGCCCGTGGAAGTCCCTAATAATTATTATACTTTTTCTTAATTTAGTAATAAGATTGATTGATTGAATATTAACGTCGCACTGTTCAGCTGCACGAGGGCTTTTGACGACGGACCACGTAATTTTGAACCATGGTCAAGTGACGTGGATGACACCTCAGCTGGCACCCCTCTCTCCTAACTACCACACCACACCAACGGGAAAACGTTTCAACTCTCAACAGATTTAACGTGCATCGCTGACCTACACGGCGGGTCTTTAGTGGTACTCGTGAACTCGTGACAAGGCAAGCCACGATCCGATACCTATACCACTCGGCTACCGCGGCCAAATTCAGTAATAAGAAACTACTTACAAAATACTTTCTTCAGTACTGATACATCAAACGTATACTGGTTGAAACACCGACTCTTCGCACGAGTTCATTTTTTAAAAAAATAAAACATTATTCTTGATATAATAGCTGAACTGTAAGGATAGTAAAACTGTGTGCACGAGACATTGTATACAAAAAATGTAAAATGATTTTTTTTTTTTAAAGATAAATGCTATAATTGTAAATAACTGTTTAAAAAGAACTGTAATTTTAAACCTCACACAATTAGCATTTAGAATTAATGTTAAATTATGAAAAGAATATAAAATTCCTATGAAGAATAATTGTGTTACTTTTTAACATTTAAAGCGAGAAGACTTCAAAATGTTTTAACCCGGGAGCAGGCGCGTACTCGATACTAACATTAATGGTAGTGCGGGAGGACTCAGTCACCCCAATCATTTGTTTAGAATTATTTTTACTGTACACGATACAAATCGGAATTCTAGTGGATATTTTAATTTATAGAAAGTATACTTACCTTCTTTCAAGGACTATTCAATTCTTTGATGATTTGAAAAAAAAAAAATCCAATAAAACCGAACTAAAATGATTCAAAAGTACAAGATCATAATAAAGGACGCAAATCAGACACTTTTCAATTATCCTACAGAAATGTTAAACCAATCAATTCTTTTCCAAATATCGCAAAACTCTATTATTTACAATTTCTCTAAGCGAAAAAGCAAACGCATAAAAAAGATGGGAGGGAACTAATATTGATAATAACCGTACCATAAGATTGAAGGTCAATCAAATGATTAGGAAACGTACTATTCAGCCTGGCTGAAAAGTGAATCATGACTTCCTTTTCTTTTTCTACAACTAATGTACAGTATTTCAATAATAATTACAGTGGTGAACTGTTTATCTTCTTAGAATTTTTCTCAGGGTCTGAGTTTCGTTTTTCTTTTAACGAGTAATATTTTATGTTAAAACGTAATAAAAAAATCTCTCATTGAGGAAATACAGCATATAAAACAAAATGTTTTTTTTCTTTAATTTGGTTTTGGGATCAAAGATAGCTATTTGACGACGGAAAAAAGCCAGATAATAAACATAAGTTATGTCAGTGTTGTTGTGTGTATTTATTTTATTATGGAAGAAAGCATTTTGTTTTATTTCTCTTTCCGGTTATTTTTTTTAAAAAAAATCTTTAAATTTTCGATACGCTCGCGCCCCCCTTGTAGGGTCATCGCGCCCCCCAGGGGGGCGCGCCCCACACTTTGAGAAACACTGTTTTAATAGTATTAATTTAATTGACCGATAGTATTAATTCAATGAAGCGAGTCATTTGAGCTACATATTTTCATAAAGCATCTATTAATGCACATCCACAACATGGTCTGTGCCAAACAAACAAAAATATCTGGTGTGAATATAACGAACAATTATAGCAGGTGACGTATATAAACACAACAACATTTTGCCATCAGAATTACTCAATTACATCAAAAATGTGTGTACAGGGAATTATCAGCAACTAACCTCCTTGCTAAATGCTTACATGGCAAGACACAAAGCTGTAACGAAAGTGTAAATTGCATAATATGGTTACGGATACCGAAAAATATTTTTGTGATATTGGGCACATTAAAAACTGGAATACTGGAATCTATTGCCGCCTCCTTCAATCAAGGTAATATCAGTAAATGTCATATTCTTGCAACATTATGTATATTACCAGGGGTTTTTACACAGCTCGAGCAATGGAAACAGCTGATCAGGAGAGACTACGAAAATCAATTTATGACATTTTACAAATTTCTAAAGAAGAAAAAGTGAAAATAGGCATAAGAAATGTATACTAGAGGATGCTTTAGCAGAAGGAAGAAATACCCAAGCTATGAAGCTGATATGCATTAATTACAAGTAAGTTTTTTACTAAAATCCATTTTTCTCAAAACTAACATTTTTAATATATAAGGAAATTTTTTTCCTAAACTACTGCATTTAACAGCTTATAACTTTGTATATTTAATAATTACACTGTAATGCATACTATAATCAAGAGGACCTTTAAATAAACTTATTCTGACTTAATTTATAGCATTCAACGTAATGAACTTTCACTGTTTTTGAAAAAACCCAGATATGTGCAAAAAAAAAAAATTAAAATAACTAGACATCCCATACAAAAAAGCTCTATTTAAATTATGTATTATGGGCCAAAGAATATTCAATAAAAAATTGGAAATTTTTATTCAATAGCATGTTTATAAATGTTACTTAAAAATACCTATTTTTAACATTACTGAGCACAGATCCATTTTCGTGAACCTACCTCCTTAAATAAAATTCATGATAAAATACAGTGGCACCCTAATACTCATTAAAAAAGTCTATCCCTCCCTTCAACACTTCTACGTTCCAGCTTCATCAGCAACTCTGGTTACTCTCAATCCTACCTATTCTAGACCCAACTACAAAACTTCTATTTACATCCCCCCACTCCGATAATTACCTCTTTAGCTTATACCTTGAGACTATCCATCAGGTCAACAGTCATTGTGTGATTTTTGACGAATTTAACGCAACACATTAGAAGGAATTACTCCCATAATTCAACCAGAGGAACTCAGCTCAAAGATTTCACAGACCTAGAGGATCTCGAAATAATTTATTCTGATACCACTACTAGATACGGGTATAATTCTCAAAACACCCTGGGTATAGCTCTAATTGGTAATTTCAACTCCCCCTTCACGATGGCTTCACTACCTGAGTTATTCTCTGATCATAATTCTGTTCTAAAATTTCCTTTCCGATCCCAGTTCATCTAGAAAATTCTTGAGTAAATAACGCGTATTGTCCCTTATTTATGAAACACCTTAATAAAAATATACGTCTCGAAACCTATACTAATATTAATATTTCAATTACCCTAGAAAATAAAATCAACAACTTTACTGAAGCCACTTGGTTCACCCACTCCTCCTCCTCACAAACAATCACAAATACCTGACATACTTACGTTATATCAGAAGTACAATTTCTTTCAAAATCAGCCTAGAAAACTCTTTTAATCCACGATAAATCCTATTCACAAAACTGAAACAAATAGACTCCAAGCACAAATTAAATGAGAGTTCAAAAAACACTCACAAGTCACATGGAAAAAAGTTAAACTAGAAGCTCTCAACACACAACATAAAAGTCTCTGGAGCACGAACAAAATTTTCAAAAGAAAGCACACAGATATTCCCGCCTTAAACACTGCTTCTGGCGTCGCTGTTACTGACGTCCAGAAGGCAAACCTCATATCAAAAACTCTCAAAGACAATTTCAAAGACCAAGCAACTTTAACACCACAAATGACTTTGACGCCACGAATGCTCTGAAAAACTTCATCTCCCCCCCATCACTCCCATTGCCCCTACTAATCCAGATGAAATCACCGCTTACCTAAGCAAATTAAAATATAACAAGTCCCTAGGAATAGACAATATTATGCATAAGATGTTTAAAAATTTCACTACTAAAACCATTATCATTCTAACCTATATCATTAATAAAATTCGTTTTCTCATGCTTTTACCTAACAATTGGAAAATTGTCATTGCCTTCTCTATTAAATATTGTGGTAAAAATATTCATCATCCTCAAAGCTATAGACCAATTTATTTAATACCTACATTAAGTAAAATTACTGAGTATATTATTCTCAGTAGAATTAACTCCTAATTTCTGATACTGAACTATTTATCCCAAACCAATATGGCTTCACTAAACACCATTCAACCTGTCATCCCCTGCTCAGATTCACGGAAAAAATTACCGCTGGATTTCAGAGGCAGATCCACTGGAACTGTCCTACTTGATATTCAGAAGGCTTTCGGCCGTGTGTCTGGGTCAGTGGTCCCTTTTATAAATTAATTCACTATCACTTCCCTCCTTCATTAATTCATTATATAAATTTCTACCTTGTAAACAAGTACTATCAAGTCCGAGTTAACAACACACTATCAGATACACACAAAATAAATATTGGCTGTCCACAGGGTTCTTTCCTCCACCCAATATTGTTCAGCCTTTACATAAATGACATGCCCACACACCCAAAAACAATGATTAATCTCTATGCCACTTACACATGTATAACGCCAGGTTACAAAAATCACAGCCCAATCACACTTGCTCTAAATAAGCACCTCTCTCTCCTGGAAAAATTCTTTACTGCATTGATAATAAAAATCAATTCTGAAAAACTGGTTTTTGTGTTTTTTTTACCATTAGAAGAAAGCCATGCACGCCTCCCACTCTATACTCCACACCACTACACTGGTCTAAGAGTGAAAAATACGTAGGTATCGCTTTATATAAAGCACTCACTTGGAAACAACATGTTTTATATGCAAGATCAAAATTCCGGATCGCGCTTACATTAATTTACCTCTTAATTAACCGGAATTCTCTGAAATGCATCTCAACACAATAAGATACTTCTCTACACTGATGTTTTGAGTCCCATCTTAAGTTATGTTTGATCTGTGTGGGGTTACGCAGCTAATACCAATAGTAAAATACAAGAATTCACTTAAAACTCTTATTTCAGATGTATTACAAGAGCTGGTAGATGTACCAGATACTCTTACATTTAAATAGCCTTTGATATTAAACCTTTTAAGAACTTCATGCAAACTTTTGCAATTAAATTTTTAATGACCTCCCCAATACTAATAATTTAAATTTATTTGATATTCAAAATTATAACTAAAATGATTCCACCAAGAGACGTAGGAGAATACTCCTGGACTCGTACAACCCCCCTTAATATTAATCTTTTGCATTCACCGGTCGTAAATGTAAACCAAATATTCTAAATTTTTCCCCTTTTTTAATTTTTAATTCCAAACTCTTAGTATCACTTAATTTCTTATCGCTGCACCCACCGGTTAATGTTTTTCTGTTCTACCTTCATCCTAATTACCTCAACTTCATAGCAGGCAATACAGAGCCTTCTCACTTATTGCAACCAACCAATGCGGTTGTCTCTACTCGAACAACCAGTACTTCCAGCCCAAATCCCCAAAATCCTTCCCGATGAAGCCATCAAGAACATTTGTCGTACACTGAAGTCCTTCACCTGCCTTACCCTAACATACAATAAGATCTTAGTCTCTACATACTCATTGAAGTTTGTCTTCCTATCCAGGACTCCCACTTGTTAACGCCAAAATACAATTTCAGAGAGGGGATGGAGTATCTTTTATAGATCCATATCCCTGTGACGTGAAGAAAAGTCAAAACTGTAGCTAAACTTGTCCATCAATTAATATCTACAAATAATTTGATTCGTTCCTCCTTTTTAATAAAAACTCAAGTCGAATGTTTTAAATTGCATTTTATGTTAACAAATATATTATTTCCATTTAAAAAGTAAAAATAATACTTTTGTTTTGTTACATGAGAAATTTTTTTTTTAATTTTCTACGCAAAGAAAAAATAGAATATTTTCTTTATTATATCAGAAAAGAAACTAATTTCCCATTTTTAGACTCTAGATAAGTTAAATTAACTTTAATCATTGAGTAATACACTCACATTGAATTTTAAACCATTTTTAAACATAAATCCCGGATTTTCGCCGGTTATTTCTAAAAAAAAATACCTAAGAAATTACATTTGCGCAAGCACATAAAGAAGCAACATTTGGTTAGTTTACTGCGGATTTCAAAACTCTGAACTATGACTACCACCTTGACACTTTTTTGGGTGTTCTAACAGAAAAATAGCTACGCATACTACATGTACAAAAGAAGATCACATGTTTGGGAGGATTTATTCACTTAAAATTTTTCTTCTTTTATATTCAAATGGTCTCGAGAAGCGAAACCTGTCAGGAATAAAATTTAAAATACAGTTATTGAACTGAATTATTTCACAATCTCAATGAATTTATTTGTAAATTTTTAAAATTTCTAGTGGTTATCCATGCAGAAAAATGGAAGCCCTGACTTAATGTTTTTTGGAACTGCTTGAAATGTGTATCGTGAAAAGAATATGTTCATGTTTTCTTTAAATATACTTTAATTGCATTGCCATACAAATGTATATGTGTCATATGGAATATGAATCTGATGCCAAGTCCATTATACCGTATTGCAGTGTTTCTCAAACTGTGGGGCGCGCCCCCCTGGGGGGGGCGCGATAACCCTTCGAGGGGGGGCGCGAGCATATTGAAAATATAAAAGGCTTAAAAATTATTTTTTGGAATGAAGTAAAACAAAATGCTTTCTGACAAAAAAAAAATACACATTTACACTGATATAATTTATATATACCATCTGGTTTTCCACTTTCAAAAGATTCCACTTCAAACGCTCATTAGCTATCTTTGATCCTTAAACCAAATAAAAAAAGATATTTTGTTTGCTTTGCTGTAATCCCGCGATGAGAGATTTTCTTTATTACGTTTCTTGTAACCCCTAAAATAGTACTTTTGATTATCATCTCTTTGACCTTTAAACTTACTGGTATGCTTAACTCCGTCTACTTTTCTTTTAGGAAAAATGTAAATAATATTTTTCTGATGCTTTTCCCCCATGTAAATGAGTTTTATGATATATGGATAAGCATATTAATGCACTTTGAAGGATTAATTGGCCAAGATGTATTTTTATGAGTAATCTGAAATATATAATGCGTTATAAAAAAATGTTTTACACAATTATTTTTTAGAACTGACATCAATGTTTTTGTATCGAATACATTTTTTCATGGGAGCTGTCGCATGATGCGCTGAATCGCTCCAAATTCTGGTAAAACTGTTTATTCCTTAACAGTTTCTTGACAGTATCCTCCTATTAGACAGTCTTAATGGAAACTAAAATGAATTTGTCACATTTATGCCTCTTTTTTGAGAGGGGCAAACGGTTTTTTACAATCAAGGTACTTGTTTTGATCGAGTTCCCTTCACGACCACTTTTGTTCAGAAATATTTTCTATGCATATGCTATACTTTCCCCTACGATTAACTTTGTGGTTTTAATTGCTGTGTTGTACAACTTATTATGGTTTATAAATGTAAATGAGCAGAATATAAAAAATGGGCATCTGTGATCTCTCTACTGAAGGAAGATGAAACTGATCAAGCAATTGAAGAACCTGATGAAATAATGCATATTAATCATGATAGCGAAAGTAAATATGACAAAAGTGATAGACATGAAACGTTTGAGTTGAATTGTAATTTTCAAATGCTGCCTAAAGAACTCTATCAAGAAATTATAAAGCCATAAATGTAACACTTCGCCTTGTCAAAAAAGACACAAGCAAGAAAAGGTTACACATGCTATTTGTAGATCATCAAAGAATAGCCAAATTACAATAACGTGAGCAAAATATGACAGTTTTGATTGCATTTAACGTTCTTGTATTGTTAGTGAAAAGTGTCTGTGATTTATGTTCTTTATTAAGGTCACGCACATTTGGAACGGTTTTTTTTAGTTTTATTGGATTTTTTCTCAAATCATCAAAGAAAAATTAAAAAGTCCTTTAAAGTAGGTAAGTATATTTTCTCTTAGTTAAATTATTCACTGCAATTGTAATTTTTATCGAGCACAGAAAAAATAACTATAAAAAAAAGGATTGGGGTAACTTGGTGAAGTGATCGCGCGACCATTAACGTTAGTGTGGAGTGGGCGCCTGCTTCCAGGTTAAAACATTTTGAAGGTTTATCGCTTTAAATATTAAAAATAACACAATTATTCTTCATTGGAATTTTTCATTCGTTTTCCTTATTTAATATTAATTCTAAATTCTAATTCTGTGAGGCTTAAAATTACAGCTCGTTTTAAACTATTTATAATAGGAGCATTCATTTAAAAAATCATTTTATATTTTTGTATGCATTGTTGTGCACTTGGTTTTACTCTCCTTACAATTAAGCTATTATATCAAGAATAATGTATTATTTTTTAAAAAAATAATCGCAGAACGGGTACTTCAGCCAGTGTACTTATAAATGTATCAGTACTGCACAATGTATGTTATAACTAATTTATTAATACTAATTTAAGAGCAAGTTTAATTATTATTAGTGACTTCCATGGGCTTGTCTTGCAGAGCAAAGGTTTTCAAATGAAGGCTTAATATTAGAAATTGACACTCTGAGTTCTTTTTCTATATTTAGCTGATTTCTACAGCATGTTCCCAAATGCCGTGTACAAACTTGGAGGGGGGGTAGAGAATACCTCTAGGAGACATAATTACATAGGAAAGCATGGGTGGAAATGTAATCCTAAAGAGATAAAGAGAAACAAAGACAGTATGGTCACAACACTGAATGTAGTGTGAAACGCTTTATTAAAATAAATAAATAAAAAGTATAACATAAAAGCATCATTAGTGGTGTTCAAAATCGTGCGCATTGGCATGTATGCACGCATAACACCGACGCGACATGGATTGGCATGTCTGTCGCACTTTAGTTAACAAACCAAAGCGCAAACGCGGCACGTCGTTGATAATTATCTGACTGTAATCCGTTCCACGATGGACAGTTGTTCAAGATCTTTCGGTTGAAACGGCACACTGACTAATACATCCACAGCATACAACACACCCTCTTAAAATATGGGTGTTCGTTCTGTTCGCGGCCGTCCAGTTCCTGCAATCGCAGTTCTGAAAGGTCCATATTCCACCAGGTTTTGATGAACTCGAATGAGCTTTTGATAATTCGGTTGCGGCCTCGTTAGATAGACAACAGAACAGCAGCACGTCCATTTCCGTTAGCTAGACCGCAGATGAAGTGAATATCCACCTACTCGACGTTTGTATAACGATTCATGTTCATTGCACGATGTCCATGTCTGAAATGAGGAAATCACATGTGCTGACCTTTTGAATTCACGTACAGCGCCACCTATCACTTTTCGCCCATGCTTTCCTATGTAATTATGGCCTCTCACGATGTTCTCTACCTCCCTTCCAAGTTTGTACGTGGCCGCGGTAGCCGAGTGGTATAGGTATTGGACCGTGGCTTGCTTTGTCACGGGTTCGAGCCCTGTACCCCTAAAGACCCACCGTGTAGGGCAGCGATGCACGTTAAATCTGTCGAGAGCTGAAACGTCCTCCCGTTGGTGTGGTGTGGTAGTTAGGAGAGGGGGTGCCAGCTCAGGTGTCGTCCACGTCACTTGACCATGGTTCAAAATTACGTGGTCCGTCGCCGAAAGCCCTCGTGTAGCTGAACAGTGCGACGTTAATATTCAATCAATCAATCAATCCAAGTTTGTACACGACATTCGGGGACACCCTGTATATTTTGTCTTCAAAGCAGCCACTGCAGAAAATCCGGTTTCATAAAGTAAGTAGCTCAACTTCATCAGAAATAAACCATCTCAAAATTTCTCAGTTTCCGGTAGGTTTTCCTCTTCTAGAAAAATGGTAATTTCATTTCTTAATTCATAAACACGTTGTAAAAATTTCCCGCGTCATAACCATCTTGCTTCGCAATAAAATAGCAACGATGAATGCACTGCGCCCATGTCCTTGCAAAGTCCAGAAAAGATTCTTGATTTTAGGGGTCTCATTTTTATGTAATTTACTACAGTCACAACTGTCATTAGCACAATATTCAGGCCAGGACTAATTTCTTTGGAAGCCAGAGCTTCTCGGTGGATCATACAATGTGTCCAGATGCACAGTGGAGATTTTTGTTTCACAAGTGCTTGTATACTTTTAAATCTTCCTGACATTGTACGAGCACTATCGGTGCATATTCCGACACAATTTTTCCGCTCTATATTTGCCTCGTTTATAAAATTATTTAAAATATCAAATAATTCTTATTGCTGTTGCTTTAATTTTATTGGTTTGCAAAAAAGTAGTTCTTCTACCACTGACATACCATCCCAAAATCAAACATACGCAATGAAATGAGCATCTTTATTGCTATCTGTTGCCTCGTCAAGCTGAATTGAAAACAATTTATCACGCAACTTACGGAAAAGTTGTTGCTCTACATCTTCAGCGATATCATCACTTCGACGGGAAACAGTATCATTTGATAGGGTATGGACTGCAACTCTTTGGCAAAATGGTCTCCAAACATAGTTTCTACGATCTCAATTGCTGCAGACAAAATAAGCTCTTCGGCAATAGTGTGAGGCTTTTTACATCTGGCTATTTTATATGATACTTTGTAAGAAGTAAGTAAAGCTTTTTCATTCACTGACAAAGTTCTTTTTTTAAAATGTTTTTGTTTTTCATATGATTTTAATTTTGATTCAAAGAACTCTCGAGGTTTGTTAATGTACTCACCATGAAGCGTTTCGAAATGTCTTTTAAGTTTATTAGGTTTCATACTGTCTGCTGCCAATATTTTTGAGCAATTAACACGCAGGGGCTTTTCATCTCCATTTACTTCAGTAAAGGTAAATCCAAAATTCAAGTATTCTATTGAATATTTCCTTGATTTAATTTTCGGAACTATGCTCGTCTGTGCACTTGTTGATGCTTTATTATCGTCGAATGTTCGCTTACGACTTAAAAATTTATCCATGATTTTTTTTGTTCCAATTTTCTGCAGTAATACTTAATAGTGTGAATTACAACTAACGCGCAAATTATAAAATGTACATTCAAGATAGATTTGGTAGCTATAGAAGCATCGAATCGACCAAGACTGATTGGAATTGTACGAGGTACAGCATTATTGCATGTTTTGCGCAGACGTTCGATAGTTTGGCCAGACTCACGCAGACGCTCGCGAGAATGCCAGATGTGATGGATATGAGAGAGCGCAACATAAAGTAGACTATTTTTCAATTTCTACTATAAGTTCACTCTCTCATATATATCTTGTTCAAATTTTCAGTCGTTGATAAAATACTTTCTATTCATTCATTCAAGTTCAAATACATTTTTTAAAACTTGTAGTGGGTGACACTTCATGTTAATACAGTTCATTCAAATTTTAATTCATTAATTAAATTTAAAAAATGAATAAATAGTAACAAAAATTATAGTCCAAAAGCATTTATAGAAAGGAAAACTTTTCGTGCTGTCCCCTGTAACGCAATGGATAGCGCGCTGGGCTTCTAATCTGAAGGACGGTAGTTCGAATTCCATCCGAGATGGCCTGATTTCTGAGAATGTGTGTGATTTCTTCTTTACTTTACACACACACACACACTATTTTCTTACGCTAACTAAATTTAATTAATGAATAAATAGTAACGAAAAAAGAATAGTCCAATACCCATATATAGAAAGGAAAAGGAAAAATTGCAAGGAAAATCGCTTTCTCTTTTGTCGCTTAACATTGTGATTCTGTCATATGTATTACATATTTGTATTAATTGTAACTATATTTAATAGAAAGTAACTAAAATAAGTTTTTCTTTGTTGGTCTAAGTAGGAATTGACTTAAAATTTATTTTTTATATTACTCTCTTGTTCTAATGACATTTGTACTTTTAGAAATGCATGATGGACAAAATAAATCTTTAATTAAATGTCATTTTGCATTCTGTCCCAATTTAAAAAATGAGAAAGGAAAAATAACATAACATTATAATTATTACTTAAAAGTAATTTGCTTAAAATATATATTATTTAAAAGTAACATATACAAAATTTAATACTCAAAGTGCATTATTATTGCATTCAATACATTATTATTGGGGGGCGATGAAAATTATGATTGAAAATTGGGTCGCCAGTAGTGAAAGTTTTAGAAGCACTGTCTTACTTAATTACTTAATTTATTTTGCTTAAAAGTAGTATACAAAATGTGTGTAATACTTATGCTATTAATTTGTATGATTTATAATTAAGATCGCGTATAGTAGCTTTAGCGTCAAAGTGCATTATTATTACATTCAGTACATTATTAATGTATAAGAGGGGCGCGATAAAAATTGTGATTGAAAAGGGGGTTGCCAGTATTGAAAGTTTGAGAAGCACTGTTCTAACATTTCCTTCTATTGTAAAAGAAAAAGATTCATTAAAATCCTTTCAGTTCTTTTTGCATGAAAGAGTAACAAACATCCTACCATACAAAAGTTCGTGATTATAATATTAGGATAACAAAAATAAAATGAAACTCAATGCAAACTAATTGGGAGTATAAAATTGTAGATATCGTGATTAAAGTTAGATTTTTGGTATTAACCTATTAGTGTCACTACATCCAAATTGGCGCCACACGAATCACTCCTTGATATCAACACACAGCTTTTTACACATAAAAAAAATATGTAAAATTTTGTTGAGAAATAGCACGATTGGCATGGTGCCAATTTGAATGGAGTGAAACGAATAGCTAATGCGAATGTTGATTCGAATTTTTGTTTAAGGGGTGTTGAAAAGTTAAAATCTTATTTTTCTGACAATTTGAGATTTTTACATTTTCAAATTGTATAGATTTTAACCTTTTTAAAAATACCTTACTTTAACCTCTAGGGTATTTAGTAGCACTTAAAACGTATTTTTAAATAATCGTTGAATTTGGGCCACGCCCATTTTAATGGCGAAAATTGTAAACAAATTACTTTGTTTTTGCTTAAAAGTGTAACGACCGATATAAACCAAAACATGTATCTTTTATTTTAAATTGAGCCTTTTATTTTTTTATTTCCTAGCCAATTAGAAGTCTCTCTCTCTCTCTCTCTCTCACTGTATACATTAAAATCAATTTATCTCAAAATTTAACTTTTAAAGTGCGATGTACCTTTTCTGAGAAACTACTGTTCACAGGTAAGTAAAATTTTTCTGAGTTATTTATAATGATGTCTAATATATACTAAAATGAGCTTTTCATAAAAAACTCAAAAATTTAATTTTTACAAATTTTTTAAGTAAAAAATGGGTCAAATTTCGCAATGTTTGATGAAATATTTCATAATTAATTATAAAAATTCAAAATTAGCTAAAAGCTCATTTTAGTATAATGTAAGAGGTGTACTTTAATAGTATGGAAAATTTCAAGCATTTACATAAAACAGATTTTGAGAAAAGGTACATCGAAAACAGCCAATTTAACATTGTCATTATAAAGAGAGAAAGAGGTGTCCAACTCCCCTTAAGATTTTCTTAGCTGTTTATGCTAGTTTCATCAAAATCAGACTATGGATGGGATTGAAAGCTCAAAAGAGTAATTAACTTTTGTACTTTAAAATTCAGAGTTAATGCATTTTTTGTCATGGTGCATTATGATTTAATTTTCCATCTCTCTAACAATCTGTTCTTCATATATATTTTTAAAGATTTTTTGCATGTACATTTCTACGACATTTCCTTGGTTGAAAAAACAAAAAAAGATTTTTTTTACTTTTCTTCCTTCATCAGCAGTTGCTGATCAATATTGAATATCATGAAAAATATGCACAGTTATATAAACTCGCATTCCAATGGTGAAATGAATAAAAAAATGACGATATCGAACAATTTGACGCAAAAAAAACAATTCAAAGAAAAATATCAGATTACCGTAAAATCGGGTGTATAATGCCCACCTAGACTTTTAAGCTGCCTTTTTTAATGTTTGTTATGCTCACAATATAACGCACACCCTCTTTTGTACGAAGAGACCTGAAATGTATGTATGCAATGCTCTCATTTTTTGAAGTAATTTATTTGAGGTATTATTCCAAGGTATAGAAAAAATAGTATACATCTATATGAAATTACAACTCCTTAAGTTGATAAGGAGTGTCATTTCTCTTAAATAAACAGTATTTCGATATTTCTAGAAGTCAAAATGTTTTTCACTATTCATCTTTTTTTTAAAGCTCTTGAACCCCTAAATTTCAATTTAATTTTTTATGCTGAAAGTGGGCG
>BMAU01002924.1:0-209525 GCA_019973935.1 Trichonephila clavipes | reverse complement strand
TAAAATAAATGTTAGCTCTTTTTTTTTTTTTTTTTTTCTTTTTTCGGGGAGGGGGTTAAAGCAGCAGAGTGAATCTTGACCATGAAAGACTTCTCATGTCTGGACATTGGTCAATCGTCAAACTTTTTCAACTCTTGGAATCCCTAGAACTGTAACTTGTTTTCGAGGAATCCCCTTCCTCGCTGAAGGGAATATATCTTAAAATAATATTTAAAGTATATAGATAAACATATTTTGATATTATATGTAAAGACAATTTAAAAAAAAAATATTATATTTTTTATTAAAAAAATTTTATGATGTAATTTTAATGTTATTTACTCATTGATAATATAAATTTGTGATCCCCCAAATGTCACTTACGCATGCATTATACTTAGTAACTGAGATATGTGTTCACAATTTTTTACACAAACTATCGACGCGTATAAGCTTTTGAAATTATCTGCAGTAGCATTTCATATTCCGTGTTCAATTCGATTTTGTTTTTGTTGCCTATCGCGTTAAAAATATTTTTCACTTTCTAAATACATTTTTGTGAATGGCATGAAAATGTTCATAGCTGTGTGAGAAATTCTGCGTATATGGCATGAATTGGTAACCTAAGATATAGGTCTTCTAGCTTAAATTTAAATTTTAGCATCAAATCTGTTCATATGTCGATAATTTTTTTTTTTTATCTTCTTCATTATAGGTGTTTTTCCCCCACAAATGTAAAAGGTTTCAAAATATTGTACTAACTAGTATAAAATTACTTCGTGGAACTCGGGATAGCAAATAATAGTATATTCACAATCTACTGCATAAAATAAAGTTTTAAAATTCATTTATTATATTACAATAAAAGTTACAAAAGATCTTTAGATAGTTGTGGCTAACCGAATTTCATGATAACATAAATCCATTTTGCATACATATTTGTAATTTTTCTTTCCCATTTTTTTTTTTATTGGGACTCGTGGAACACAGTTTGTCGATCAATTCTCTAGATAAATGATGTACAGAACGAAACTGTTTAATTTTTCCTGAACAAATGATTTTTAAAGGAAGAATAGGTAGATTTAAAGCAATGAAAAATTAAATTTCACGTTTTAATGAACAAACAGTATGATACAATTTTACTTTTATACAATAGAACAGGGGTTGGCAACCTATTTCACGAGATGTACAATTCTCAGTGGTACCCTGAATTACTCAACAAATGTGTCAATTTTTGAGAGGATGGAAGATGATAAATTTATAATGGTCCTTATTATACGAAGATCTCCAGAATTACGGACAATTGCGAAATTTCGAAAAATCGGAAAGATATCTCGAAACATAAATTTACAGCTATTTTGTGAATTATTGGATGTCATTGCTGGTGAGATTTGATTGTTTGAAAAGAGAAGATCGCGTGCTCTCCGCTTTTGGTTGATTTCGAAAAAGGCAAGAAAAAAAAAAAAAATTTCTCTCTGTAGCGCACTTCCTTTAGTAGAATTCTCCCCTTTCTCTGCAGGGGAAGAGGGCCAGTCTTTACGACTGTGAAACGAAATACTTGTTCTTTTGGGGGAGTAAAATAGTGTTGAATCTTGACCATGAGAGAGATCAAAAATGGCTTTCTTACTTTTTCGACTCATGGATTCTGATAATTTGTTATGAATGCTTTATTCGTTTCTAACTATGGAAAAATCCTATGTATTTTGCAATCTAAATTTTAGGAGCTGTTCTTGTTTTAATATAGATTTTACCGTCAAATGTCTTTTAAAATGTCAATAAGTTGTTCGCTCTCCTTGATTATAGGTGTTTTTATCCACAAATAAAAAAAAAGTTCATTTTCCATTACAAAACGATTTAGTTGTGCAAAAGCAATGTATTTAATGTGAATAAATTTGTTTTGTTGGTCCCGGTACAGTAAACAATGGAATGTTCACAATCTAGTAGGCACTACATATAAAGAAAAACGATTTAATATTCTTTTATAATGGAATAATAAATGTTTCTAAAAGTATTACAAAATAAAGTTCTTATGTACAAAAAAAAAATGTTTCAGAAATTTCCAATTAGGTATACACTTACACCTGTATTACATTATTAAAAGGTTTAAGGGAAACAATTTTGAATAGAATTTTCTTTAAAAAAAAAAGTAGTTTTATATATATAAATGTTAAAAAAGTTAAAGGTTATCAATTTTGATATTTTTCTAAGATAGTATGCAGCTATTTCATTAAAAAACTGGTTAATTATGGTTTTGACCATTATTTTACATATAAAATATTTTTCAAATTCAAAAAATATTTTTATAAGAAATGGTACGTAAATGAAAATAAGCATTACAAAATTTTTTCATGTTCTGCAAAAAAAAAAAAAAAAAAAAAAAAAGGAAGAAAGAAAGAAAGATATTTTGAAATTAAAATTTACTTTTGTAACTTTAGAGAATGATTAAAATATAATTATAAGGGAGAGAGAAAATAGGCTGGCAATTAATTATCAAGCACAATTAATCAAGCATATAATATATAAACATTGCCTTTATTTTTTCTAAGAAATTTATGTTTATTTAATGAATATATATGTCAATAACAATTTTTCAATTTGGAAGTTAACATTATATTTAAATCAAAGAAAATTGCATTATTGTTTAATTTTTGGGCATATTTGGTAACAAAATAATAGTTTCATTCTATGTAGGAATCAAATAAATTATTCTTCCTCTCTTTCTGTTTTAGTACATAGGAAAGAAATTGGAAACTTTTATTGCTTTTTTGTACTTTTCTTTCTTTTGTACTTTGTAAAGACTTCGGACCAACAAGTGTTTTCCGGTCCCCTCTGAAGTGAAATTCCCATGAGATATTATACATCGTGGGGTGGATGACCAGAGTACTTAGCTCTTCCGAGCTATAACCTCGCGTCATTAGGATTTCGAGTGTTATGACTCTTATATTTTTTTAAATAATAGTACTTAAAAAGTAAAAAAAAAAAAATTTTTAAGGACAGTAATAGAAAAAAAAAAAATTTAAAATTAAAAGAATGCATTAAGTGCTTGAAAAATACCATGAGATGTTGACCTCATGACATGACGAGATGCCTTTTGAAAGGACGCTAAACGGTATTGTGGCTGACAAAACGGCAAAGTAATTTATCATATAGTGATTATACTGAGTAACAGATTGTTTTTAAACAATAATTTATGGTAAAATAGCTTTGTAATAATTAGATTGACTTAAGTGGATAGATTCAATATCTCCCCCCCGAAAAAAAAGTTATAAATTGCTCTTAACTGATTATGATATTTCCTGAGAAAATGAATAGAAAAAATAAGAAATGTAAAACTTTTTAACATTTGAAAATCGAGCAATTTGATCCACAATTACGAGATAAAAAAGCAAACATTAATTATAACAGTTATATTTTTCCTTCGTTTATAAAATAAATCATTCATTTTAAAAGTCTTCCAAAATTAAAAATTATGAATATTTGGGTTTAAAAAATGAAAACACCGTTTAATTATTTAGAAAATTAAGTTTCAATTTTTAAAAAATTAGTGTTTTTAAAAGTTTATTCAGCAGATATATCTTTTTCTGAATGCTTTATTTTCTAATTCAAAAAATGAACTAGTAATAAAAATCAATATTTTAATTATAGAAATAAAATAAAAACTCCAATGAGAAATAAATATATGTTCATATCGTAATGCCCAACATATTTCTTTTTCCATAAAGAATTCATAATAAAATTTTACTACTTAAAATTTTTTATCATATATTTAACTAAAATGGATAAAATTTGAATTAACATTAATCCTAAATTTTATATGTGTAAAATGTAATGCGCAAAGAAAAATCCCAAATTCTATTATGTTAAAAATTTAGTCAAGAACTTGATCAAGTTATTGAAAATGTTCAATGCCAGACAGTATTTTTTAATAGAAAAAAAAGGCAAAAATTTAAAGATAGAGAAACTTTAAAATCGCGACATTGCCATATTTATTCGAATCTAAGCCGCTCTTTCTTTCCCGATGCTTAGGCTACAAAAATTCTGGTGCAGCTTAGATTCGAAGACTGAAAAAAGTTTTTAATGCTGGTAAAGTAAATTAATTATTCACTTTTTATTAATTCACCTCTTTATTATTTTTTTATTTCGTTTAGTTAGTGATTGAATATAAACGTCATATTGATCAGCTACACGAGGGCTTTTGGTGACGGACCTCGTAACTTTGAACCATAGTCAAGTGACGAGGACGACACCTGAGCTTGCACCTCCCATCTCCTAACTACCACACCAATGAGAGGACGTTTGAGCTCTCAGATTTAACGTTCATCGCTCCCCTACACGACAGAATTTCAGCGGTACTAGGCTCGAACTCATGATACGCCAGCCACGAGTACGTTACCTTGACCACTAGGGTATCGCAGCCACTTCTCATTCCGTAAATATATCATATATCGATAATATATTTTACACTATTTTTTTCACAAAAATGTGCTGAGAATTTGGGGTGCGGCTTAGAATCTGAACATAATTAATTGAAAAAATAAGTTTCTGTTAATTATAAATTAGAAAACAATATTTTGTGTTAATAATTGTTCCAATGGTTTATGGTAAAGTTTTACGTCAAATATAAAATCGATGGGAAAATTTTTTTTGTTAATTAAAAAGAAAATAATATAATAATAATAATTGCATTACAATAATTAGATTAAAATTTTAATTTGTGAGTAAGGAGTAGTAATTTGTGTTCTTATTGTGAGTTAATTCACAACTTTCGATCAAGTATAAAGTAAGTATACTTTCATTCTCTTCTCGTTAAGTCATTTCGCAGAATTTAAATATTCTTACAGACATTCCTTCAATGACAAAAAAAAAAAAAAAAAATCTAAGCAGTATAATTATAAACGATTTTTTTTAAAGCACACATGCAGAAAATATTTAAAACTTTCCTAAATCGGAAAGTTCGTCAGATTTGAGATGTTAAATCTCTGTACATCATAAACCTTTTCCATTGTCCACTATTTGCAAGTTACCATAATTTCAGCTGGCGACTATATTTCAGAAAGATATCGCCAAAAATAAGTATTCGTAGCCAAGAATAAATTCGCTTTTCAAACGATGGTGGTGCCATCTGTTTGAGATAGTCCTAACTACACCAAAAATAATTCAGAATGAACTTAAAATTTAAAAAAAGTTAATTAAGAAAAACATAAAACTTAATTCTGGCTACACTAGTCCAAAGAGGGAAGTTTGCTTTCTCTTATATACTATTTAATTCTACTCTAAAAAAAATTTTTTTTCTGTTAAAATGTCTTTTGCGTTTCCACCTCCTATACTTCAACATAGAAAAGTCAAATTTCATTTTGCAAAAATGCAAAAAACTGTAATTTTCCAAAAAATCAAAATTCAAGAAACACTATCCTTTAAACAATTATTTTCTTTATATCCATAAAATTTTTTATTATTATTGGAGCTTTTTCCTGCCCACAAATGTCTTTGCTGTTTCATCCCTATCCTTTAACATAGACCGAAAACAGCCTTAATGTCCCTCTATCCACGAAAAGATAAGTTGAATATACCATGAATATGCTTAATTTTTTTGTTTAAAACAGCCAAATGATTCGGTTCTGGATTTAAATTTTTGCACAGAGTATAATTAATAATTTAAAAAAAAAAAAACTTGGTGGCACAGAGGTTGAGAATCACTGCTATAATCATTTAGATTTTCATGTGTTAATATACAGTTAATTAGTTCTTGAAAAAGTAATTTTACATCACAGAAATAAATTTTCTTTTTGCAGATATTGGCTAGAAATTCTACTTAATGCTTCAAGTGTAAATTGCACACAATCATTATTTCAAGAGGTTTTCGAGAAGAAAAGAAAATCAACACCCTCCATATATATATATATCCATATAGAATATATCATAAAAACGAATCACAATTTTTTCCGAAGCATTGATTCGATTGATAAATAAATTCTATAAATTAGTATATAGTTTTTTTTTCAATTCTTAGCTTCCTTCTAAATATTTTCAGAATTTTTAAAGAGAACTGCTTCAAATTATTTATTTTTTGTTACATGTTTTTAAATGCACTGCTTACATTCAAAAATGATCAGCTAATCATTTTTTAACTCTCTGCTCAAAATTCAAACAAATTTTAAGTTCAAAATGTCTCGGATTTTTTTTGAGAACAATCAGACTCCTAACCTCTTTCAATATAAATTTTATACTTACAGAAAATATAATTCTACTAGCTGCATGGCCCGGCGTTGCACGAGCTTTCTTTGCTTTTATAAATTTTGCCTTTCCTTCACAAAATCAGCCCTTCTAATACTCTTTTTCAAAAATTTTAAAAAATTTTAGGGTTTCATTTTTAAGTTAATGCCTTCAAAATTCATGTATCGATTGTAAGCAACGGTTGTTTTTAAACTAAAAATGTAACAAAAATAATGCTTAAATATTTCTCGCAAAAAGAGAAAAAAACGAAAAACACAATTTTTTAAAAAAAAACCGTAATTTTTAAAATATTTATCAATCTTTGTACAGATAACGAATAATATTGTTCTACACACGGAAAAAAGTTTCGTGAGATTATTTTTATAAATAAAGAAGTTATTAAGTATTTAATTAAAATTTTGAGTATTTTTTGAAAAATCGTAAAAAAAAAATTTCACATTTAATTTTTTAAATGATTGATTCTAAAAGAGAAAAGCATGAACTTTTTTAGTGTAAAATATCTTGTCATTAACTCGAAAGAAAATGCAAGCGGAATGATTTAGAAATCATACTCATAAAAACGTATTGATTTTGACTCATTTAAAAAAAATCGTAAAAAGTAGAAAATATAATTGTTTTGTAAAATAAATTATAACGTATCGTGGCGAAGTAAATGATTTTTTCGATTCTGTAATTATTTTTTTGTCTGAGTCTCATAAAAAAATTAGATAGTGTTTTAAAAACGTCTGAAAAAAAGTTCGGAGATTTTGAACTTGGCTCCTGGCGGGAAAAAATGGCACTAATTATGCGTTTTAAGGTTTTTAATTAATATCTTTTCAACTAACTGGAATATCGGGTTATAAATGGTCAAAACGGATTCCTCGGATCATTCCCGAAATTTTGTACCTTCGGCAAGTTTCTACGTCGTGCGGTTCGTGAGTAGATACACTTAGTCGTGTAGATATGTTTGTTTACCTTCGAATTTTAATAGTGCAGATTAATTTTTAGTAAACTTTCAAAATCTAACTTTTCTTGTAGAAATATAATATTATTAAATCTATCTTCCAACTCCATATCGCATAAGATATTATTGCAACAAATATATCAGCAGGTTATTTTTTTTATTTTTTTAAAAAGTGAATATTGAAAAAGAATCGGAAATTTTCAAATATAAATCAATTTGTGTGACAAACTTGACAAAGAAGACAAACTTGAATAACTTTATTTTTCCACAAGTAAAACTAGAGTAAAAATACTTTTAAAAACAATACATTTTCTTCTTTTAGAAATGGACAATTGCCCATTGCATTGATATACTTGACAGAAAGTGAACATTTGAAACTTTCATAGCTCTGAAGTTATGTCTTTGAAGCTTTTGGAAGATCTTTCACGTGTTTTTTGATCCAATCTAAGAAATAAAGCGTTTTGGCGTTAGTAATGGGCCATGTAATGTGACAACGCTTCACTTTTCCATGCGATATCACGCCAAGGGTATAGAATTTACCTTTGTGCTTAGCGAACATCGAAGAACCTGAATCCCCCTGGAACAGCAAAGGCATAGGAGATGAATAGAGAAAAATTTTGCTCAGAATTTTAAAAAAAGTAGAAAATATTAAATGTTTTTCTTTCAGACTTTCTTCATCCAATGTCAAAATCAATTAAAATAAGTACCTTAAAAAAACATAGCCTCAGAATGTTTATTTACTTAGATATCGCATTATTTATTATTTTTTTTCATTCAACGCTATTGCTACACAATGTCAGTGACCCTCATTAAGCATCAAACTTATTCGAAAAGTTCAGCATACTGATTTATGAATGTATTCAATTGTTCAGGGTTTGAGCATCTTACGTAGGAGTAATTTCCTTTATAATCTGCATAAAAGGGCAAACTATGCAGCGATTGCGTCTAATTCGAAAATAGTTTCTGACTATTGTTTACTGTGTATGTATGTAACAATACAAAATTATAATAATTATGATTCTAATCTTGTATATTTTTCCCCGCGTATCTTAATTACAAACACCATTCATCCATACATCGGTCTAATTTAATTTTCCACTCTAAAAGGATGAAACACTTTGTTTTGATTCTCATTTCCTATTCAAACAAAAAATAACCAAACACACGGATGAGAAAAATTGAAGGTTATTTGTTAAGGAGCGGTTATTTTGAACAAAATAATTAATGCTTATACTCCAGTAAAGTATCTGCGTATGGTATTGCGTATCTGGCACGTAATGAGTTCTGGCGTCATTTGGCAGTGGCTCTATAATCGACTTTTTGCAGAGGTACCTCTCTTGTTCACTGAAGCTTGTAGCAAAGGACGTTTTGAAACATCGCAGCATAGCCCAATCTTTGTTTACCCATTGTTAATACTGCCATTCGTCATTGTATAGATGATGCCTCAAGATGGCAGATAGTTGGAAGACTCGAGGGGGGACAATCACAGGCTACCTGCTGTTGGGACCTCGGGGTTTCGTAAAATGTGCTGTCCAATATGTGAAAACAGTTCATAAAACAACCTGGTCAAGGCCACAAAAGGGTTACGACACCCACTCAAGAACGTTATTTGAGACTTCCAGCTAAAAAGAATAGGTCCGTGAAATCGACACAAATGTCTCACAGTTATTATAATGCAACAGGAACATCCTTTTCATTGATAACAGTTGCCCAGGTACTTAATGCAGGTGACATGTATGCAAAGTACACTGCAGTCAGTGTAAATTTGATTATGAACCACAAGAAAGATCATGTAGCCTGTTGCTGAAAACACCTGCCCTGAAAAGAGGACAATTGGAGGCAGATTCTCTTCAGTGATGAGTCGTGATTCAGTCTGGACAGTGACTCGAGATGTATTCTCGTCTGGAGAAAACCCGGAAGTCAATATCGGCTCTCTAACATTGTCTAAAAGGCCCACTTTGTTCGAGGTAGTCTGATGGTCTGGGCAGGCATCCTGGAAGACGGGCATACCGACCGTCATATGTTCGATAAAGGTACTCTGACAGGTCAGCGGTACAGAGATGATATCCTTGCACCCTATATCAGTCTTTCCCATGGATAATATGGAGCAGATATCATAAGCCAATAATGCAAGCTCACATAGGGTTCAGTTGGTGTACGAATACCTCTAATCCGTAGATATTCAATGATTGGAGTGACCTGCGATGTTCCCTGTCCTTAATCCCTTCGAGCAAGTATGGGACGTCGCAGAACACTCACTTTCAGCTTGAAGACAAGCTCCAACGACCATGGATGATTTCAAGAGTGTCTTAGGGAGGAAGAGTAGGTGTGATTACCACAGTGGTTGCTAAGGTCCCTGATAAAAAGCATGAAACACCGATGCGAGAGATGTGTAGCTGCCAAAGGCGATCATACACCGTATTAGACATGTTTTTCTCTGATTGACAGGGTGTCGGTCTGCTGCTGTGCTAAACAAATGACCAGTTTCCTAATTTAGGTTGGAGGTTGTGCCCATTTTTCTTTTTCCATATATTGGTCTTATAATGCATGATATTTTTATTTGGGTTCATTTACTTTGTTAGTTTTCTTTTAGTAGTGGCTGAAGCATTGTCTCTTCTAATGTCAAATTGATATAGTAGTATATAAATTCCTCGTTTTATAACCACAGGGATTTTTCCCCTCCAACAGCTGTAAAATTTCAAACAGAAATGAAGTCAATACACATACACACATGTGGAGGGGGAATATTTGTGTCGAAGTAGTGACAAGTTCTATCCGCGCCTTTCTATTAATTCTCATGAGTAAATACTTCTTTTTAACTGTTGTTTGAGGTTAAAACCGCCTTCCGTAGGGAGAATTTGATTTTATGCTATTTAAAGTCTGGCATTAAGTGTTAGAGTTAGTCATTGTGCTATTATCAAAGTGAGATTAGAGAATTGCCTTTCGGAAACTTTGGTACAAGAGCAAAGAAGTTGAAAAGAGTCGATCCAGGAGAGATCAAACGACTGCTCCTCTTTCTAATCCAATTCAGGGAAGTGTTTAGTTATTTATCTTAAGAGCTTAAAATTGCGATCTAAATTAATTACTTCCTCCGTTTATAAACCCTGATTGATCAGAAATCGATTGAACTGAAATACAAGTGATTATTTTTATAACAATGTATGCTGATTCGTTGTCCCAAACTACAACCGTGACTTCAGGGTAACGACAAAGTGTGTGATACGTTATAATATTTAGCATCTTAAACACAATCTTTTCTTTAAAAGATTTTTCAGAAAAGGTTCACGCTGCAAGAGAGTATCTTATTTTTATTTCTCTGTTATATATATTTTTCTGAGTATATATATATATATATATATATATATATATATATATATATATATATATAAATATATATATATGCAGAGAGAAACACACAGAGAAATGTATATAAATTTCATAATTATACAATACAATTAAAGCTTTATAGCTTGCAAGAAAATTTTTGCCGACAATAAATGTAAAAGAATCTGCTTAAGGTATCCGACTACGTTCGGATTATTTTCAGAGGTACCACCAATTGAAATAATTATTGCCGTTTTTTTCTTAAAATTGCTCCCTTCTGTTGTTGTAAAATATAAATAAACCCACTTCTAAGTTATATATTTCAAAAATTTCCAGTTGAGCCTCTGTAGAGAGATCTGAGCTATATACAGGCAAAATATTAATATAATAGAAGCATTTTTCACAAAAGGAGAACATTTGGAAAAAAGATTATTCTAAGTTATTTTTCTGCCAAAATATTGTATTTAAATAAATGCTTTTTGTCAAAATGTCCTTAAAACAAATTTATGCATATATTCTAATCTAAGTGGCACTAAATATCATGAAAATTATCCATTTATGTGCTCTTGCAAAATCACGGTTCGGAGCGTAGTCGCATACCTTAATCAAAACGAAAAATGGACGAAAGAAAGTATCTTAGGCAAAAAAATAAAGTTCTCTGTTTAAAGAATGTTTCAGTTTAAGTAATATATTTGGCTCTAATGACATATATAATTACATATAATACTTTTAATATGAATTCTTACATGGAAATTTCCTTGTGGAGGTTTTTTCTCCCATTTTACTAAGAAATTAAATGAATAGATCTATTTTTAAGGACGATGAATGTATTCTAATTATCGTAAAAGTTTACATTTATTATGAAAAACGAAAACAGAAAAAAAATTATTCTTAAAATTTTTTGTGAAAATTGCTTTGAATATTTGAGGAACCAGATTTTTTTTCAAATTATCGGAAATTTAAGCTCAGCAATAACTGATTGGTACATGACTCCAAGATATATAAATTGCTCTTGAGAAACACAAACCAGAATTCACACACACACAAAAAAAGATTGTTAAAATATCAATGCCACTTTGTACATTCTAATAGGAAAAGAAAAAATAAATTCCTTTCAAACATTAATAAAATGACTAATAACAAGGTAACCAATCATCCTTCTTTTCTAAGGACGTTCTCTGTCCTTCTAGGAAAAGCGTGTGCTCATTTGCAATGTTTTAAAACTAATCGGTGTGTGTGTTAATCTCTGTATTCAGAGATGCCAGATGGAACTACTACGCATCATGTGCGAGTATAAGAGATATTAATGTATTTTGTAAATAATCCGGCATCTATTTTCCATAAAATGATTCAAGAGAGTGATGGTGAACATATTTCAGCCACAGAAGTTATTCTTATTTTGAACGATTTTATCCTTCAATAAAAATCACCATTTGAAGACAAATTTATTCCTTTTTAAGTAATAAAAAGGAAATTATCAAACTCAAAAGAATCAAATATGGTCATAACGAAAAAGTTTACAAAAGTGCAGAATCTTTACCAAACATATTTCCAATACATCCTTGGAAAGAATGGTCTGAAACAAATATCACAAAAAATAACAGTCTTCAATGGTGTTTTTCGGACTTCATCGCAGGTCATTTGGGCAGATATAGAAAATTATGTTGAATGCCTGATATTAAAATTGATGACAATTGTCTGTTTAAAAAAATTTGAAGACTGAATGCATGTTTAAATTCTGATAAATTAGAACAATGGGGAAATCAACATGTTGAAATTGTTAAAAGATGTGAAAATATTCTACCATTTCAAAAATGAACGTATTCCATGCGAAAATTTAATTATTCTAGTTGAATTTACGTCGTGCTGCCCTGGAACTAATGCAGCAGTTGTTGAAAGACTTTAACTGTAGCAATTACCGCAAAGTTCAAGATGAAGGATTTTTCTTGCTCCGAAATTTTCGATACATTAGAAAATGACATTTTGATAAGAAAATTAATTCAGTTGAAAAATACTCGTTTAAATAAATAATTAAAAGGTATGTAAGCGTAATTAGTATAGTTTTGTTTCAATTGATAAAATGTTTCATATATTTACGTTATAATTTTTCCTTAAATTTTTCATCCTCCTTATCATTGTAAAAAAATTAGTCACCTTACTAATAATGCTCTAAATTTTTGGTGCTTTCCAAGTCAGATTTACTGTACTAAAAGAAACGAAAAGTGAAAAATATGTTCGACATACACTTATTAATATTATTATTTATGATATTTACTCAAATATTATTTTTACAACTAGAATTATTTTTAAATATTTCATCATGTTTAAATAAGTTATCCTGCTTTTTGGATTTGTACCACTTTAAGTAGATTATTCAAAGATTCAATATTATTTTCGAAGCACTAATAAAATTAGCCACTTGGTAATTCTACTAGAAATTTTAAGAAGGATCCTGTTTGGCTTTTCCCTGTGATTGGCTGTTTTAAAAATAAGTTAATATTCAACTTAGGTATGTTTCCCTAAAGCAGCATTTCAAGAAAAGCCATTTGAGATTTTAAAACAAAACAAAGACATTCGTAAATTAAAAAAATAATGATAACAGTACTTGGCATGATGTCTGCTTTGTTCCAACAACACAATGATATTGTTTAACTGCATCTTTTGACACACCCGGTCTTAGACATTTTTTCGAAGATACTTCCTTCATCTCTCCTTCCTTAAGTACCTCTCTTGAACTATCGTCTGGAAAATAAAGATAAAATTTAAGATCTAAAATACTTAAAAAATTTTGAATCATTTGCGTGGGCTTCATGTAAATCATTAATAAGTATTAAGTCGATCGCGATCGACCAGTGAACCGCTAAGGCATTTTGAGTCGACTACATTTTCTAAGGCACGCATATTAAAAGAGACATATTTATGGAACACCAACTCCAGATAGACTGGATAATAGTCTTTTTAGCATTCGATGTGACTGTGTTTACTTGATTACATAGAAGTACAGACAACACATGACCCTTTATTAGAAGTGAACAATGATGCTTAACACGCTCACTGTCACCATAGGTGAAAAAAAACGATTACTGCTTCGTCAGCTGCAGAAAGGAATTTTTTCCCACACGCCGACTGAAGAGTAAAATAAATGTTGATGAAAAACTCTTCCCGCGATAGCACGGGATTGGATATTAAGACAACATCCTACATCTCGCTCTTCCATGCGATTGGGATCTCGTTTTGATGTCCAGTCCAATGATAGCGTGGCAACCGGCATCGAATAAATGTAGGGCATACGATGGTGTCAGATGCATTGGTTCACGGTTATGTTCTTTGCTCGCTGCATTGAATACGTTCTCGCAATACTATCCAGCAATCTCTCACAATTGTTGAAGCATTCAACTTGACAACATTTTGCTATTTGTGTTTTTGTAGTAAAAATACTAACATGACATCTACTAAAAGAGAGGTACAATGTTCGAAAAAAATATTAAGAAATAGAAAAGATAGAATTTTAATACAGAATAGCCCCGCTTACGCCACTGGGTGGACCTCAGCACCTTGAAAACATTAGAAGTAGAACTTACTCTGGAAAAGTACACTGACTCCTTAACTTAATGATTTTAACTCAGTTTGGAAGGGGAAAAAATCATGTCTCGGCTCAGGTTTTCATTGCTTCACACATATACATTCTTTGAGAAATAAAATTTGAATAAAAATCTCCCCCCCCCACCTGCAACTGAAAAGTGTGAATGATCTATATGATTACTTAGGATATCAGCGATATTTTTGTAATGCAGTGGTGGGCAACTTACTTTGGCTCACATGAAACATTGTGGGAATGGAGGGTATCGGAGTGCCACAGCTTTTAAAAATGATTGCACTCGTTATAAAAAAATAATTAATATAAGCTAAATAAAACAGTGACAGTTTTGTTCAATTTATTTACCGTGTGCTAATTTTCTGTAATTGCATAATTTAATTTTAGAATCAGTTTAATGAGACGGATGTACCATATCACACTTTTCTACTTTTTTAAAAAAAAATCGCGAGTGAGATTGCTTTTTTGAATTTTTACAACCTACAAGTTTAGTATATCATCTTGTTGCACCTACATCCCTATTTACTTTTATTTATCTTCATGCAACAAAACATTTCTCATAAATATAAATGTCAACCCATATATAAAGAACAATTTACCAGCAAATTTCTTCATACATGGAAATTTTTCAGCTGACATGGATTTGTAAAAGTCTATGTAATGTCATAGCAGTAAACATTTTCTTCAGACTGTAATCTGACTTCAAGTCAATAAGTTCAAGCTGCAGCTCCTCAGGGGCTGTATCCATATGAACAGTAATGGGATAAAACAGAGGAAATTGAATTCAGGCTCGATTTTCTTGTGAGCTCGTTCTCCAAACTCGCTAGATCAGGGGTACTCAACATTTTTTTCTGCTGGGCCGCATACAGATGTCAGCTATTTCACGCTGGCCGCAAACATTTGCTAGCAATTCCACGCAGGCCGTATCATGAGAATAAAGAGGCGGGGGGAGTATAATATGAAAAATTGATCAAAATATTTTAACTCTTGATTTGCTTTTTAATTACATTGCTGGCCACCGTAAATGCAACACCCTGAAGGAAGCATGCAAATAACATGAAATTACAACAGAGTGGACTGTCCGCAAGACGTCCATTGCTTGGTTTACCCTTGACGCAGAACCACAGACGTCTCAGCCACCAATGGTGCAAGGAAAGGAGGATGTGGGCGGCAGAATGGAATGAAGTTGTCTTTACTGACGAGTCCCGCATCGGTCTGCAACACCTCGATGGTCGGATTCGAGTCTGGAGACACCGTGGAGAGAGGATGCTGAACAGCTGTGTTATGCACCTCCAAACTGGTCCTGCACCGGGTATTACGGTATGGGGTGGTATTGGATATCACTCTCGCACTCTTCTATTACGCAGTGCCGGTATTTTAAACAGCCAGCGCTACATCTCCGAGGTGTTGGAGCCAGTTGTCCTTTCTTACCTTCAGGGCTTGGCAACAGCCATATTTCAACAGGATAATGCACAACCAAACGTGGCACGCATTGTTCAAAGGATCTTCGTCAAACAGCAGATTGAATTGCTTTCCAGGCCGGCTCGCGCTCCGGATCTTTCGCCGATAGAAAACATGTGGTCCATGGTTGCTCAACGACTGACCCAGATTATACCCCCAGCTGCCACACCAGATCAACTTTGGGAACGTGTGGAAGCTTCTTGGTCTGCTGTACCCCAAGAACACATCCAAAGTCTCTTTGAATCAATGCCAAGGCGTGTGGTAGCGATGGTCTCCAACAATGGTGCTACTCTGGCTACTGATTCTGGCAGGAACCACACTTCACAGAAGTCTTTAAATTTAATCATTTGATACTTGGTCAACATGTAATCTACAAAATAAATTTTGTTGTGCTATCTCGTGTCTTTCTTGGTGTTGCATTTACGGTGGCCAGCAGTGTATAATTTTTTACATTTTCCATTTTTGTCACTAACACTGAATTAGAAGCATTTAATAAACATTCCTACACATTTTCTACATCAGTAAACGGTTTATATGATAACCAATAATATAGTAAATTTCATAGGATGTTTTTGTGTTACCCCCAGTGATATTACCATTCACTGACAAATCACTTTGTTGCTGTTGCAAAGATTAGTCTCAAGAAATCTTATTTATTACCTCTTGAAAGAAATCTTCGAAAGAGATCTGTCAATGAATGGTTCCTGTTTATTGGTATTTTTTAAATACAGCGCTTTCGTGACAAATCAAACAATTACTGATCCATATTTGTTTTTCACTGCAAAATAGTCAACCTTCCAATCGTCTTGAAACGATACATTTTCTTCGAATATTTTTCGCTTGCAAAATATGAAAGACAGTTAAAAAATATTTCCACCCATAAAATTGTCACTACTCCACTGTTGTCGGTTATCACTAACCGTAATCGTTACATATAAAAAAGAATATCAATTCGCACTCGTACGACATCGACAGCAAAAAACAAAATTGATATATCCGATTCCTTGACACCAAATTTTTAATATATTGTTCTCAAATAAGTTAATTCTCCAGAGCAATAGGCACTCACCGGGCCACTTACAAAAGCTCGGTGGGCCGCATGTGGCCTGCGGGCTGCAAGTTGAATATTGCAGCTCTAGCTGATCTCTCAGTAGAAGCACTTTTTAATAAAGGAATTCTGTTTTCCTAATAGTTAAAAATACAAGACGAATCTTTGATCACAAACGGGAAAGAAATATTGGTGCAAAGCAGATTTTCTGATAAAAGGGCCGCTTTTGCCTACCACTGATGTAATGTTAATTTCAGAGCTGAGAGGAAAAGTATCCACATTAGTCTGTAATATTTGTATTGTAATAAAAAAATCGCTATCTGCTGGGATGACTTCCGATGTTGCAGGAATCTGTCATCTCCTTTACAACACGTCTGGTCTGCGACAATAAACAATCACGCTAATTGATTTATTTATTCATCACAGTAAAGCAAGTATTGGGGAATCATTGGTTCTTTCCCTTATACTCTTTTCATAAACCTGGGAGTAGGCGCATACTCGATGCTAACGTTAATGGTCGCGCGGGTGACTGAGTCACCACAATCCTTTTTTTTATAATTATTTTTATTTTACATGATAAAAATCATCATTTCAGAGAATAATTTAACTAAAGGAAGTGTATGCTTACCTACTTTTAAGGATTTTTTAATTTTTCTTTGATAATTTGAGAAAAAATATCGACTAAACTGAGCCAAGAAGTTTCATATGTGCGTGACTGAAAAAGGACATACATCACAGATACTTTTCACTAACATTACAGGAATGTTATTTGCTGACAAAACTGTCCTATTTTGTTCAAGTTATTGTAGTTTTATTGTCCTTTGATGATCGACAAATAGAATGTGGAACTTTTTCATGCTTGTGCCTTTTTAACAGGGCGAAGTGTGTCATGTGGTACACTTGTGGCATCATATTTTTCTTGAGGGAACTGTTTAGGGCAGCATTTGAAAGTTTTCTTTTCAATTCAAACGTTTCATGTTCATCACTTTTCTCAAATTTACTTTCGCTATCATGATTAATGTGCATTATTTCAGCAGATTATTCCCTTGCTTAATCAGTTGCAACTTAATCCAAAAGAGATTGCAGATGCCCATTTCTTTCCTCATATTCTGTTCATTTACATTAATAAATCATAATGAGTCGTACAACGCAGCAATCAAAATCACTAAGTTGTTCACAGAAGATAAATGTAACCTGTTCACAGAAAATAATATTCTGGAACAAAAGTAGTTGCGCGTGGAACTCAATCTCCACAAGATCTTAAGATTATTAAAAACGTTTGATATTCCCAAGAAACAGATAGAGATGTGACAAATTCATTTTAGTTCCATATAAGAAGATACTGACAAGGTCCGTAGTAACAAATAAACAGTTTTCCCAGAATTAAAGATTTCGAGTGCCTGGTGTTTCTTTGTACCAAACGTGACTACTCCCGTGTTGAAAACTCGGCATTCCGGAATACTCGGCCTCACCCTTGCATCTCGAAGATCCAGAACAATACCGAGTAGAGGATTATATCAGATGCAAGAACTTTTGCTGCTGTTACAATTTATGAAAAAAATGCCTTGAAAATGATGAAGACGTTAACAAGTTGAGAAAACAGTACAAACGTAAATATCAAATACAGTTTAAAGGCTGTCCGAATCGCCCTTTCCAGTGTTAGGAACAGCAAGATGCCTCGGTAATGAACTTAGTATACCTTTTTCGTCTTCGTGATGAAGCAGAGTGCACTAAGGAAGACAACCGAACAACACGCTTCCTTAAACAACACAATTTCTTTAAAAAAGCTTGCTATGTCGTCTATTTAATTTTCATTTTAGATAACTTCATGCCTTCTTAAAGTATCCGACTGCATTTGGAACCATGATTTTGCAAAAGCGTATAAATGGGTAATATTTATGATACTTAGTGTCACTTAGATTAGAAAATGTATATAAAATTATTTCAAGAATAGTATTACAATAAAAAAATTATTCAAGTACAATATTTTGGCAAAAAATTAACTTAGAATAATCTTTTTTTCAAATGTTCTCCTTTTGTGAAAAATGCTTCTATTATAAAAATATTTTGTCTGTCTATAGCTCAGACCTCTGTACAGAAGCTCAACTAAAGTTTTTAAAATATATAACTTAGAAGTGGGTTTATCAATGTTTTACGACAACAGAGGGGAGAAATTTTAAGAAAAAAACGCCGATAATTATTTCAATTGGTTGTAACTCTGAAAATAATGTGAATTTTTTAAAAATTATAGTTGAGCCTCTGTACAGAGGTCTGAGCTATATACAGGCAAAGTATTATTCTAATAGAAGCATTTTTCACAAAAGGAGAACATTTTGAAAAAAGGATATTCTAAGTTAATTTTTAGCCGAAATATTGTATTTAAGTACTTTTTTTGTCAAAATGTCCTTAAAATAATTTTATACATGTATTCTAATCTAAGGGATTCTAAATATCATGAAAATTATCCATTTATGCGTTTTTTTAAAATCGCGGTTCCGAACGTAGTCGGATACCTTAAAGTACTTTTCTGAGGTGTGTTTGAATTAGGTATACTGATTATTATGTATTCATTAATTTTTTCTGTACTTACTTTTGTTTTGATTAAGTGTATTTAGCCAGTTCATTTTCTGTTGTATTCTCAAGCAAACAATACATACAAGAGCAGTAGTATATCTTTTGAGAATACACTCGTACGTAATCCTCTTTAATCCCATTGACGATAGTCCGGCCTTTTTCAAACCCGGCCTACCTTTCGGACCACATTAGGCCAAGTTTTCGGGATTGGACTGTATTTCATTTCTCCGATTTTTGATTTTAATTCGCCAATTATGGCGATATTCATATTAGATATATGGAAAGATGTGCTGGGTGCTAAAGACTTTAAATCCGATGAAAAGGAGCGTACTAGTTAAAACCATTTATATATATATATATATATATATATATATAAAGTACTTTTACATGGGGTATTTAGGTATCATCGTTATACACCGAGTTATTTAAATTTTCTTTTTGGTTTGTGTTAAGTAATATTTATGTTTAATGTTAGAATACGGTTATGCCCTAACTTTCCCAAAGTTTCAATTAAGAATCCCCTCAAAATTTTATCTGCTTAACACAGCTCGAGTGGATTCAAAAGTAACTGGAAGCATCAACAATTTGCAAGAAAAGCTCAACTACTATAATTTAGTTTAAATAAAAAAAGTTCGACAACTGTTAATATAATCAACGCTTGATACTACACTGCTGGCCATTAAAATTTCAACACCAGGCTGGAATGATCTGACAAACGTCAAAATCAAAGAAAGAAGAAAATGTTGGTATATGTAAATGATTAGTAGTTCATCGCGTTTGGATGACGCAGGTGGGAGAATCTGAAGCACTGCATAAACGAAAAGTTGTGTAGGGGATTTCTCATTCATAAAGCACTTGTAAGGTCGGAGTTTACTCAGAATATCGTGTTATGCCTCGAATATGATGAAGAAATGCTTACCAGAAAGTGTGGAAATCCGATAAAGACAAAGTCTTGCCTATCGAGAATGCGGATTATCGTTCCGTGATATCACCTGTCACACTGATCAAAATCCAAACATTATCAAGCAAAAATGGAGTCAATGGGATGCTGAGAATTTCCATGTTCTCCAATGACAGAGAGGACAGACATATTGTGAAGACGACCCTGCAAAACCGTACACGGATCATTAGTCAGGAAATGGGCGTGTACGGTGCGGCGACATTTGTAGCAGAGTGACTTTCAGTATGGCGGCTATTACATCGGCTTCCCTTGACAAAGCAGCATAGAGAGAAATGGCGACTTTGGTGCACCAAACGAAAAATCTGAATTCAGGAGGGGCACAACGTCGCCTTTTCTGACGAGTCTCGGTTCTGGTACAGTATTCTGAAGGCGGCGTACGTGTCTGGAGACTCCGAAGTACCACTCGTTGCCTGCTTTCATTCAATAGCAGCATGGGGGCCCTGCACCTAGTGTGATGGTTTGAACAACTATTGGGTACAGATCTCTAGTTCAGATTGGAGGGAATCTGAACGCACATCAATACATTTCTAACATCTTACGTCCTATGTTTGTACCCTATCGTCGAGGCGTGCCAAGTGCCCTCTACTAACAATATAATGCAAGATAAGACAACTTGTTGCGCGTCAAGTTCTGAGCTTCATCGATGCACAGAGTATTTGATTGTTGCCCCCGCCTGTGCGGTCTCCAGATCTGTCACCCATTGAAAACATCTGGTACTGGATTGCTAAGAGATTGACTCGCCACCCCTCTGCAGCTTATCTGGTTGATGAAGCAGCATGGTATGAGTATCCTACTTCCGTCATCTAAGGCCAGTTCGACTCCTTGCCTAGCCGAGTAAAGGTCGTTTCCACGACCAGGGATGGTAGCTGTTTCTTCTAAATTCACACCCCTGTGAACCCCCAACTTGCTTGCAAATTTAATTCTTGTGCCTTCATACCATACTGTTTAAGTACAATAAATATCTTTTTTGAACTTGATTTCTTTCATGGTGTTGCAATTTTATATTCTAGCAGTGTACATAACAAAACGCAATATATATATATAATTGGTTTTTAAAACATAAGGTTATTTTTAAGGAAATGGAATTCTAAACTGAAATTTAAAGAGAATTGTGTAAAAAAATGATTAGATCCCAAAACAGTTTTGAATAAATTAATCAATAATATCATCAGCTTTTTCCCCCATACACACTTGCACACTTTTTAATTTTCTCATTATGGTGACTTTTCAAATGTCATTTGGCTTACCTTTGGCAGATTACTTTGTAAAGCAGGTATTAGAAATAACTCGAAATGACAAAAAAACGATGAAACACGCTACATTTTTTTTATTATTTACAAAGAGTTCTTAAATGTGTGCTGCTAAATTTATAAAATTTTATTTTCTTATTGTTTGTTTCATGCTCTAGAGTAGGGGTAGATGTCACGCATGCCACATGTAGAACGCTCAGGGGCACTCTGCACTACTCTACAAATTTGTCAATTTTTGAGTGGATGGAAGTTGATAAATTTGTAATGAACTTTATTTGACAAACATCTTTAGAATTATGGACATTTACGGAATTGCGAAAAACCCTGAAAGACAATTCTAAAAATAAATTTACAGCTATTTTGTAAATTATTGAATGACATTGCTGGAAAGATTTGATTGTTTGAAGAGAGAAAATTGAATCTACTGTACTCAGTTTTCCGCTTTTGGTTCTGCATCTCTAAGTAAAAAGTCTTTCCTTATATGAAAAAGTATTTGGAGTCCCCAAAAAAATTGTTTAACAACTGAACGCTGAAAATCGTGTCAAATTGAAAAAGTCACTCATTATAACCCTGATTTTGCGATTCGAAAGTAAAGCGGTGTAGGTAATCAGCGCATTAAAATTTTTGGTAATCTTTTTATTTAATTATACTTATATTTTATGTTGTCTATTTTTTTTAATAAATATGTTTGAAAATACACAATATGTGTACAACTTGAATTTTTCAAATTTTTGTTGAAGATATAATTATATTTTATGATGTTTATTTTACGTTGAAAATATCTTTAAATCATGCAAAAATAATATATAATAAAACTGTAAATCTATATTATTGACTTCTGTTCTCTAACTCTGCATGCATTGTTACGGGAATCGAATTGTATAAAAAAATATCTTCTGTGTGTAGTACGTTGAATCCTATTGGTAGATTGGCTTGGCACACCACAGCTAAAAGGTTGCCGACCCCTGTTCTAGAGCTAGTGCATTAAAATCTAATTAATTCCTTAACGCACACGTTTCTTGAAAAAACCAGCAAAAGAAAATAAATTTTTTTTAATATAAGAAAGCACACTTTTTTGGAACCTTGTTTTGGTAAAAAATAAAAAAAACATAAAAACAATCGTATTTTTTTTAAATTTTGTGAATTTTGATCCCCATTGCAGGAAAGATACGAATATTGTGATCTTGCACGTGCATCGACTTTAATTACTTTTTATTTTGAATCGCTCTTTCGAAAAAAATCATACTTTTATCAGTACTTTTTCAACAGAAGTAATGATAGTGGTGGTATCTGTTTTTAAAAGAATATTGAAAATGTTCTTTTGTTTGATATATTTGGAAGCAAGGTGCCATACACATCCCAGCATTGCAGCTATTACACATATGTAGTGACTTTATGTTCTTTTCCTTTGCTATCCTTTTTTTTAAAGCAACGCAGTACCTAGTGGGGCTTCTTATTTTGGTGTTGGTGGAACAAAACTGAGAAAATAACGTTCTTTTAGTCTAAGAATTCCAGCAGACTTTGGTCTACCCGATTTTATTATACTTATACTAAGGTGTTGTAGAAGTCTTTTCTACTAATTTGCTTCTGAAATTTAAAATTTTTTTTACCTCCATTTTTTTATACAAAGCACAGGCGTTCCAAATGTTGATGTCTTATAAAAAAATCGCAAAATATACGAAACAATGGCCTTTATATAAATTTGCGACAACCAGTTTCACGAATGCAAATGGCACTCGCTTTTATTCGAGTGGGAAAATTACAGCAGCATTAAATATGGTCGGCTCGAATTATCTCGAAATGGCAATGTCTGGCCTTTTTAACGCATTCACATTAACTTGTGTGCCCACGTTAAGAGGTTAATAATTAATTCTATTTTGTATATCATGAATTTAATGAAAAATCGCTTTAAAAAACAATATTTGTTTTTCACCTGGTCAAAAAAATAAAACAGTCATACTTACCTGGTTCACTGTCTTTTGTTTTGCCCCAGCCGGCAACTGTGACTTTTTGACCCTTTTTGTAGACCTCCTTATTGGTTGGTAAACATATAGGAAAAATCTCTTTGCTACATTTCAATGATTCGGCCAGTTCCAGAAGAGCAATATCGTTGATAATTTTCATATGGTCGAATTTAGGATGGGTTATAATTTTCTTAATTTTTACTACTTTTCCGAACTTTTTTTTCCCCAATAATTTAATAGATATATTATTTGCACTATAGTAGCAATTTTCTTTTCGCTTTTGTCCTTCACATGTCTGCTTATTCGAACTCTTTAGCCTAAAAAAAGTAAATGATAAATAGATAATATAAAAAAATATTTTTTTAAATCAATTCGTACTTCGTTAGAAAAACCTACTGGCGCCATCTGTTGCAGATAAATCCAACTTCATCAGAAATAATGCAGAATGAATTTAAAATTAAAAAATAAATTTAATTAATGAGTTAATACTTGAAAAAACTGTATTAACATTAACCCTTAACTTCCCACTGTTGCACTTCTGCAACATATGATTTATTTTAATTTAACAAATTCAATATTTTTTAATTACCAACAAATCACTTATCTGAGAAAAAAAAAGATTACTGCAACGAAATACATGCTAATTTTGTCACTAGATGGAAGTACATTTTTTCCAGAAATCACAACAATTATAAAAATCTCTGATGCCTCAAGAACTGTGTTTTTGCTACAAAAAGAAACCATTATATTTTATGCTTCCTCTTGTTTATTGACAAAATAAATTACCAAGTAAGAAATTTAAACATTTTATGATGAATAATAAAATCCTCATATAAAAAATTTTGCAGCACTAATGCGCAATGTTGCACTTTGCAACAAACAAAAAAAAATGACTGAAATTCAATTTAAAACAGCTTACTTTTTTTAAATATATTTTTCCCTTTTAGTAATACTTGAGAACTAGCTGATATAATTTTTTATAGAAATTTAAAAAAATTGGGAAGTTAAGGGTTAAGCGTTATCCACTACAAGCTTAAAAAAATGTATTTGAACTCGAATGGATCAATAAAAAGTATTTTATTAACGATTGAAAATTTGAACAAGATATGTATATTAACAAAAATATATAGAAGTGAATGAATTAATAGTAGGAATTAAAATAAAATCTGTCGTTAAATATAAGATTAAAAAAGGGGAAAAAATTACCTTTTTTCTATAAAAACTTAAACACCAGGAGATCTCAAAAATTAAAATAATTTGAAAGATTACTCGTATTCTTTAAACTTTGTGCATAACATGAAAATATATCGAAAATTATTCTCATTAGATCACCCATTTTAACCGATGAGGATAGTTCTCAAATTGAGACACATATTACCTGATATATAAGCAAAACAATAGCACTTTTTATTAATTATAAAAAATAAATCCTATAACTGTTATTATTTTATCACGTTGCTTCTGCTACTGCGAATCTCTTTTTTTTTTCTAAATTAAAATTTATCAAACATAAATCAAGCTCAAACTTAACTGACGAAAATCTGCAACATCAATTACGATACGCAAATACACATGCATTGAAATCGACTTGTAAAAACTAAGTTAAAAAGCTCAGAAACAGATATCTCAGTAATAAATAAATTACACATTATTTGATTATTTTTATTATATTATTTATGTTTGTATACATGAAAAACAATAAAAAACAATAATAATATATCAGTCTGTTTTAAATTTTCACTCCAACAAATGTTTTAAATGGATCCAAATCTAATATAAAGATATATATTTTTATATGCGGGCCCGTGGGCCCGTTCTTCTGAAGTGGCCCGTGAAGCCATTTGGGTTGGCCACCCCTGGTCTAGTGTATGCGATAGATGGCGCTAGGTAAGTAGATTGATTGATTGATTTAATATTAACGTCGCACTGTTCAGCAACACGAGGGCTTTTGGTAGGTAAGTAGATACATTGAAGGTCTTGTGCATTGGCCCGTTCGATCGCGAGATTGATTTCTTGATTACTTCATTGGGATTTAATTTTTCTCTTAATAAAAACATTAAAAAGTTTGCTTTAAGATATTTTTTTAAATCCGAAAAATTAAAACTAGGCTTCAATAGCAAACAACACTACAAAAAAATTAAATCTCTCTATCCCAATCTTCAAGAAGAAATTTTATTTAACTGCAAATGAAGAATGCAATGAAAAAAGGAAAGTTATAACCTTACTAGCTGGTAAACCCCTTCTTCGCACGGTCGAAGTGAAAAATTAAACAACACAGATTGAAGGATAAAGAAGTTTTTAATGAGTTAATTTTACGTGAATTTCAAATTAAACAAAAAAAGCTTTTTGCATATCTCAGCTAAACAAATATAAAAAAGAAAGAAAAAAACACCTTTGTTATATAAATTTTAAGTCTGTAGATCTAATAGCTGATAAAGAGATTTTTATTTATAACTCCTCGTAACATTTTTGAAGGTCGATTTTTGAAAATACCTCCCTAAGCTGATCCCTGCTCAGCAAAAGTAACACATTGTTAAAAGTTTTGTGTAATGAGCGCTTAAAATAGTGTAAATAATTTATACCTGAAAGTGTAATACATTAATATTACTTTCTGTTGTATTTATTTTATGTTAAAATTGTAATATTCGCAAGAAACGCCGTTTCTTAAATTATAATGGGGATTCAATAAAAAACATAGCAAAATGTTAACGATAGAGTCAAGTTGGCAAATGTCTAGCTACTTTCATAGCTAGAGCTTTATTAGAGATTTGTAAGAACCGCCGTGTAGGGGCGCGATGCACGTTAATGCTTTATCCACCACATTATGATTTACTGTACATTTTTTCATGCAATATTTTTTTTGGATCACTACATTGAAAATTAAGGGATATACATAAACGAAATACTCCACTTTGGGAAATTTAATCCGTTAGAGCTAATAAATTAATTAAAGATATTCCACTGTAAAAATTAATTATATACGCTGTTCACTTAAAATAAATAGTCAAATCATTTTCTAAGGTCTTCATTAACATACAAAAACATAAGACACTTAAGTTGTGACATAAACTATTTTTTCGGGACAAAAAAATAATCTTTGCAATCCACTGAAAACGCCGTCAGCTGAAAACGCAATATCTGCTACAAAACTATTCGCCTTCCCAGCTAAAATACTCAAAATAGAACCCGTGCAGTCATATATCTTGGAAGAGTAGATTTCAAAGGATATTCCTGCTAAGTATTGGTAGAATATTCTTACTAAGTTGGTGTGGTGTGGTGTGGTAATTAGGAGAAGGGTGTGCCAGCTCAGGTGTCGTCCACGTCACTTGACCATGGTTCATAATTACGTCGTCCGTTGCCAAATACCCTAGTGTAGCTGAACAGTGCGACGTTAATATTCACTCACTCCAAAAAATACAGTACAGTAGTTATAATTATTTTTATACTTAAAAATGCATTATCTGGCCTATTCAATTAAAATTATAGCGTTATAATTGACTACTAACCACAAACAAATTTTGAAAATTTGTCCAAATGATGTAGTGTGAAACAGAAAGTTTATTTACTTTAAGTACCGGAACCTATAAAAGCATTTATTTTGAAAAAAGGTCAATTTCTTACTACCAAATGTGCATAATAAAATCATTAAAAAAAACCATTCAAATAAAGAAAGATTTATAACAACCTCTTCCGTTCAAACTTCGTTTTATTCTGAAATAAAAAAAAATTAGGGATTATGCTGATCACAGGAATTAATTAGAAGCGAGTGCCTTGCGTAGACAAAACAAAAAGTGTTTCTTCACAAACAAAAGATAGATATATGCTGTCGTGGGCTTTTTTGCAGCGCACGCCAGAATTGCTTGCAGATGGCAGAATGTTTTCCTACTTACTTGACAAATATCGTTATATTTTGGACACTTCACACAATATCTTTATAAATTATAGCCTGTGCTATAAATTATAGCCTATGTGTTATTCTGATGTATAAGCTATATTACTGTAAAGTTTCATTAAAATCCATTCATTGTTTTTGTGTGAAAGACGGCCAAACATCCTCACAAACTTTCGCATTTATAATATATATCTAGATAACAAATCACTAAAAAATCGAAAATGAAGAATTAAAAAACTTCATGCTCCTTGACAAATGTTTAGGCATTATCAAAGAAATATTTCTCAAATGAGAGCATATGAATCATCTGTAGGGGAAAAAATTAAATTATAATCTATAAACGTGTAAGTGTGAGTAATTTTCGCTACCATTTGAAAGCTCTACTGATCATTTAAATTAGCATTTTTCAACCCAATTAACTTAACTCACTGGAAAACTTTTTCAGTTCTTTATCACAGTGAAAGAGTGGATATTAACGCCACTCTATTCAGCTACTAGAGGGCTTTTGGTGACGGACCTCGTAATTTTGAACCATGGTCAGGCGACGAGGACGATACCTGATCTTTTATCTTCTCTCAACTAACTTCCCTCAATTCCCCCAACTCTTCCCTTTCTTTACTAATCCCTCAACTAAATTCCCCCCCACACCAACGAGAGGACGTTTGAGCCTCGACATTTTTTTCGAGCATCGGCCCCACTTCTGCTAAGTAGGTCTTCAGTGGTACTAGATTCGAATTCGTACGCCGGCAATGAGTTCGTTACCTTAACTACTAGGCCATCGCGATCACCTGCTTTATCGCAGATCCATTAAGATTATTACTTTAGACTAGTTGCATAACCTTTACATATACAAAACTGTGGAGCTCTAACAATTTTTGGACCATTTTATTTTATTCATTTACGCATTATCTGCATTGTAGATAATATTCTCAATTTGAAAGTCAAGAAAATAGCGTTTATGCTTTGGCAACGGTCCATGGCTTAGTCAATATTTTTTGTAGGCTGGTTGTTGAGGAACACTGTTTAGAGGTGGTTGAGGTTTAGATTTTAAAACAGAGTGTAGGAATTACAAGGCAAAATATACTTGAATTTGACGTTCAGGTTAACAGTTACTATGGGTGTCGGATTCTATTCTGGACTCTAGTTTTATATACAGTGGTGTCCAAAATTGTGGATACTTTTTAAAGTTATTATGCAAGGGCCAACTTCGGCCAAACTGCGCCAAACACTTTTTAAAAAAGAAAAAGGCTTATTTTTTTAATTACATAAAAGTATATGCACACATGCATATGCATACATATAATATATTAAAAATCTAATTAAACACACAAATCAAATATAAAAATCCAATTTTTTAAAGAAAGACAAATAGATTTTGGTGGGGAGATTCTCCCGTCAAGTCAGATAAGGTTAAAACAGATGTATGAATAAATGTGATGCGATGATGGTTAAAAACTGGACAATCTATTAAAATGGGATAAACAGAATACGGGGCTTTACATGAAGGACATTCTGGGGCATTCTCACCCAATAAAAGATGTCTGCGCGTAAAACGAGTATGACCAATGTGAAGTCAAGTTAGCTTAACATCGGTTCTTCGCATCGGCATTATAGGCAAAGTTCCAATGACAAGCTTCACGCAATGCAGTTTGTTAGTAGTCTACAAATTCCATGATTCCAGCCAGGCATTATGAATTCGATGTTGGATGACGCGCTTCATGTCACAAAGGGGAACTGTTAGCGGTAATTCTGTTGTTGCCGACCGATCCGCAATGTCCGCTTGCTCGTTGCCTGTAATACCCACGTGACTTGGTATCCAGCAAAACTGTATATCACAACCCTTGCCATGCAGTCGACTCGTAATGTTTATTATATCACCCACTACAGGACGACACCGATCGTTGTAGTTTTCTATCGCTTCTAAGACACTCATACTATCAGTGTAGATACAGTATTTACGAGGTGTTTTGGGGTCAATTAATTGAAGTGTGCGGTACAAGGCAATGGCTTCGGCAGTGAAAATGCTGCAACAATTATCAAGCCGATAACCACGCATATTATCTTCCATCACAACTCCACACCCAACGTAATCTGTTCGTTTTGAACCATCTGTGTAGATGGGAGAATAATCACTATATCGACTCCGATGGTATGCAAAGATGCGTTGAAAAGCAACTGGGTGCTATGGCGGATTTACTGTAGGTAGCGTAAGGGTTGATGTAACGGAATCATGGTGTATTCCATGGTTGGAACTGCAAAAAGTTTTTTTGGTGGATATCAACATCAGGTAAATCGAGCTCGGATAACAGAAGCTTTGATCTTTCCATAAATGGACGTATGTTATGCGACCAAGCATCATAAATTCTTCTCATGCTTATAGGCAAATTCCCACTCCTCAGAGGATGTGAACGTACGGACAAGATCTTAAAATAATAAGCAAGAACTTGCTTTTTTCGTCTTAGGTTCAGAGGAAGTTGGTTGCAAGTGACGTAGAGACTCTGCACCGGCGATGTGTGAAACGCACCAGAGCAGAATGATATATTATGTCCAATCGCCTTAAGTCAGATGCATGAGCAGCACAAGCATAGCCCAAACGTGAAAGGATTAGTGTTTGATATACTCGGAGTAAAGAGACTCTATCGGCTCTCCATAAAGTGTTTGGCAGCACTTTTAAGATGTTGAGGGATTGTTCACACTTCTTCCGCAAGTAAAAACACATTAATTGGACAAATGAGTATTTTTGTCACAAGTTATATAGAAGTATGAAACTCTAAAATATCGTTATTCGGTAGTTATAGCCCAAATTATGTAAGACGTAGAATAGCATAAATGCTACATCCAGACAACTGTGAATTACGCACATAGTTTTATCAATTAGTCATGCATATCAGCAGATGGTATCGGTCGCCTTCATATCATCCATGGGACACTGAATGTCATAAAATACATTGACACAACTCTAGAAACCAAACTTCTGCCTTCCATCAGGAATCTATTTACTAACAATGCTTCATTTATTTTTCAGCAAGATTCTGCTCCTTGCCACACAGCAAAGTAATTGGAAGACTGGTACCATTCAGATATATTTAAGTTGTTGTCCTGGCCAGGAACAGTCCTGACCTCGAACCTATCGAAAACTTTTGGCATCGTTTGAAAGCTCTTGTCCAAATGAGGTACCCATGAAATAAAAAGGAATTAATTGAGGATATAATTTTCCTGGCATCATGTAATAACAAAGGAAGAACTTAAAACTATTTTCAGCTAAATGAAATATAGATGTGAAGCTGAAATAAAGAATAGAGGCGACTTCACTAAGCTCTGTTAACTACTGCTATCATCAGTATCTAATGTATATCGACAGTTATTGCAGCATAACTTTTTGCGTGTTGCAAATATTTGAATTTTCTTTTTTGTATTGAATTTAGTATTAAATTCTCTTTAAAATGATATAAAATACTTTGCATTTTATGCAACGTAAAAGTTTCTATAAGCATACAAACTTAAAAAACATAACAATTTTAAAAAATGTCCACAATTTTGGCCACCGCTGTATTTATATAGGGGGGTTTATGATTAAACACTTACTCTTCATTTCTATTAATTGTTTTAAAAATCAAAAAAAAGAAAACCCTAATTTTAAAATAATTTAAAATAAACTAGAAAACAAGATTTGATATAATGCAATACATTGGTCAAAATGTTTAATTTCCACTTTGATAATTTAAATCATACTTTAGTATTAGTACTTGAAAATGTAAATTAAACTAAGAAAAAACTTACAAATAGACGCAATGTGACGCAGTTAAAATGTATTTCTTGGATATTATAGCCCCACCACATCGTATCTTCTTGTCTATGATCACTGGAACCTTATAAAAAGGATATAATATTGAGAACATATAATGATATTAGATAAGCATTAGATTGAGAACATTAATGATATAGAGTATAAAGCAATTCTTAATATTAAAAAAAAGACAAATTTGTGGGGCTATATGTAATGACCATCCCATGCTCTTTAGATATACCTAAGACATTTTGACTTTAGAAAATGTATATCTTATATGTTTTTGTCTTAAGTATTACATTCAATCCTGTCATAAAGTTTATGAAATTTTTATTCTGGAAGATTCAGGTCCTGCAACATTTAATTTTTTTTCAAAGTTATAACTGCAAAATGTATTAGACTCTCAATTTTTACAAAAATTCTCATGAATTGTAAAATCTCTGCATTCTTTCATTTTACCTAAACTGCAACTCGTCTCATGAATTGTAATTCAGAATATTAATGTAAATTATATACAGAATTGTATTGAATAATTCTTCAACCTCATAGTATAGTCACAGCTAAGATAAATTTAAATTTCATACAAACAACTATAAAAAATGGTTTGCAGAATTATAAGCAACTAATATCAATTAGAAAATTAAGACCATCCGCCAGGTCGCAACACCAGGCCAATGACAATACCAGATAGAGGATGGAGGAATTAGTCTTGATTCCATATCCTTATACAAAGCAGCAGCAGAAAATTAAGAAAGCTTTATAAAAATCTTTCACTAAAATAATCCTACATCTAGTAATTAGCAATGATCTAAATAAATCTGAACACAAAAACACACAACACCCTTAATGAAAGTACGCCTATAAACTGCTCACTAAAATATAGAAAAGTAATTTAATAACTATGCTGTATCTACTTAATTAGCACAGTACCAAACAAAAATTAGCTAACAGCTAACATAATTATCTGTGATTGTTACTAAAACGAAATCATAAAAGCATTATAAGTAGAATTTTATTTAGAAATATATATATATATATATATATATATAATTCGTAGTTAAAAAATAAATGACAATAAAAACATAGTAAGAAAATTAAGCAAAAGACAGACCTACAAGAAATAACAATACACAAAATAAAGACTATATTACACAAAAAATAATACAGAATTACTTATGCAACTTACGCAAAATATATAAAATAAAGAAGCAAAATAAATTTTTAAAAAAAATATTTATATATAATAAAGAAAAAGAATTTTTTTCAAAAAAATTCTAATTCCAGAATAATATAATAATAATATGAAATTAATTACAATAAAAAATATATAAAGACTTTTTGGGGCAGATTATAAGCTTAAATGCTTAAAATTAATAATGTCAAATTAAATCAAAACTCAGTTATATTTAGGTGCAATGCAGCCACAAATATATGCAAAAATGAATTTATTATAATTACTCATGCACTAAACTGCTATAAATATATACGAGGGGTGTTCCAAAAGGAAGTTTACAAAACGAATGAAAAATTATCCATTAACAATGAAAACAAGATATAAATGGGAATTATGTGGCGGTCACTTTTCTACATATCACCAAAACTGTTATGACATTCATCAGATCGCTCGACCAATTTGCTTAACCCGCCTTGGGGATAGTCAGGTCCCTGACCATTGAGCCAGTTCTTCATAGCTGTTTGAACATCACTGTCTGAAATGAACCTTGTTCCGTATAAGTGTTCATTCAATGCCATAAACATGAAATAGTCATTGGGAGATAAATCGGGGCTGTATGGGGGTGACTCCATACCTCTCACCTAAACTTTCGCAGCAATTCCTGAGTCTGGAGAGCTGTATGTCTCGCTTTCATATCGCAGTTTCTCACTTGCTCTCTCTGCCAGCATCAAAAGAACGACCCCATTCAGCTGCCTGTTGTCTACACATTGCTCCTCCCCCTTAGACTTCCACGATTTGTATGGGAATGTCAGATGGGTACACATTCTTGGCCCATAAGAATCGTATCATGGTTCGCACCTCTGTACTAGACCGCTTCTCTAGACGTTTTGCCGTTACTGTCGTTCTTACAGGTCTGAATACTAACTTTATTGGGTCGCACAGCCGGTGTAAGACAATAAGCGTCATCTGCCTCCACTCTGAATATTCCCATCCACGATTACTACTATCCAAATACTGCTGCTTGTTCACTTTTTTTTATCACTCCTCGTATATATGTATATATATTAAGAACTTGTATTTCTTCATAGTGTGTTTAATTTTTTTCTCTTCTCTTTTCAGCTCTGTAGTATTTATTGGTAAGTATAAGAAAAGGTGAGCTGGCCTTGAAACTGTAATTAACCTTACACCAGTGCTTCTCAAACTTTTAATGTTCGTGACCCAATATTCAATCACAATTTGCATTGCACCCCCCACCCTCCATACAATAAAGATGTATTAAATTGAATAAGACTATATTTTGAAGCTGAACCTGTGCTATACGACTTTAACCTCTTAAGCCTCCTCCCAACGTATATAAACGTCTCGCTCAGCCAGTGTGTTAATTGCCCCAGACGTATATATACGTCTTTATGATGTTACATCTTTTCTGTGAACTGCTATCAATAAAATTATTCAGAAGACTTTGGAAAATGATCTTGACAGTGTTTGCAAAGGATTCACTTATTTCAGAGGATTTGATTATTTATCCCTTTCCTACCCCTCACCCCCCTCAATACACCCCATTTATCCACGTGCTAAACGGTGGCTTTGGGGAGCGCCATTTTTAATCGGTATTTAAGGGATTATAATTCTAAACCGTACAAATTATCAAGATAAGTATTAATGTTGGCATATAATTTTATACATGACAAATCCATGGGGGGTCACTGGTAATTATTAAACTTGTCCTTGACTTAGTATTGTTAAGTTAATTATGAAATAGATTGTGCTGTACTTGATACATTTTTAAGTGTATTATAGTGTAAATGAATATTTTATCTTTTATTATGCCAGAATGTATTTGCTTACTTTCAGCAAGTTAATAATTTTTTTAATAATCTTTTGTTTTCGACTTTTCAATATGCTCGCGCCCCCCTTGTAGAGTTATCACGCCCCCAGTTTGAGAAACACTGCCTTACAAGCTTCCCTAAAGCTAAAAGTTTTTATAACTGTGGCTATCTCCTTTTTAACTTACAATGCCCTGTTGTATTTCTGTTTCAAAAATGAACAGTTTAAAAATGATAGGATTAATTATAAATTTTCATCAATATTTTTAATTTGTGAAGGAAGGGTAAGTAATCGCAAGTAGGTTTTACAGGTACATTAATTTTGGACATCATCACACAAAAGAACATACAAATTATGCATTTAGAAAATACATTGTGTTTGGCCTCTTCTGTTTCTATCTATGAAAACCTTTCACAGTAGGCGTTGAATAGGCGTTTAATTTCGGGCGTCTGGACTGTAAACAGTCCTCAATCCCATATCGTGAGAGTCTATGATGCTGGGCATGGCAAAAGTGGTGTTTTCCATTCTGCTGAGTGGCATGACGGCGATTGGTCGAGCGATGGAATCCGGGAGGTTTCACAGTAGGATTATTTAAAAGAGAGAGAATTTCGAGAAAAAAATCAAATTTTTAACTTACAATCCACGGGTACTTATTCATTGGCTTAACAACTTTTCCATTTATTACTCTTCCACCTTTATCAATCAGGCTTCTCCCGCATTCTGGAAGTATAAAATATGTAAATAAAATGGTGATTTCTATAAATCTAATTTTTTCAGAATTTTTTTAAAGGGTTAGAGTGCTGACGCTTTGCTTTTCCTTTCTGAAACCGTCCCAATATATTTATAAAGTAATTGACTGAAAAATCAAAGAGTATGTTTTAGTTTGATGTACACTGTGTGACATTGAAAATGTAACACCAAGAATGGCCAAAAAGTGAAGAAACTTAGTAAACAGAGAGGCAGCAACGAATAAGTTATGATTATTTTGAAATGATATTGTTAACACAGAGTCCTCCCCCCCCGTTTTTAATCATAATTGAACCACATTTTTTTTACTTGCCTGACCTGAAGGAGGAGACCTCCCACCAATATTTGTTTGCTTTTATTTTGAATATTATTATTTTTTTTATATTAGATTTAAACGTTTACTATTACTACTGAAACTGTGGGTTTTTAGCGACCTTCTTAAATTCGTTTTACATTTTTAATATTTTAACAAATGTTTGGCGCAGTTTAGCCAAAATTGGCTCCTACGCCATTAAACCCCCAACTCTCTCACTCGTAACATATGGTTAGAACCACTTCAGCTCAATAAGTTCAAAGAGAAAAGTGATACACATAGCATTACATTTGTGAAAAGAACCAGTGAGAGTACAAATGACTTCTTAAAGAATGAACCACCATTCTCTATCAATGTGATCTGACTCTATCCTCATTCTGATCACTTCTTGGTAGGTATGCAAGTTATGTCCAATGGGCTCAATTTATGTGACGTCATAGTCACATGATAGTGAAAACCACGTGATTATAACCAATCAGTTCAAAAACTCGTCAGTCACACGATAAAAACTATTTCGTATTTCCAGCTAAACAGTTTACGCGTTTTGTTGTTGCCAACTTTTGCTATTTGTAGAAACTTACTGTTAAAAAGTACATATGTATACAAAATGCCTTTTGTTTAAAAGTATATGCATACTAAAAATATTTTTTTTTCTTTTTTTTTTTAATTTTAAAAAATCTTTGTGAAGAAATATTTTTTCATACCATTTAAATATATGTTTCCAATTACGAAATTTGTCTTAGGAAATTCGAAATTTTATCCAAGTTTTGCAAGAAGAACAACAAGTGCAATTAGTTTAATGTCTGTTTTGAATTCAAGTTTCTATCATGTGACCGGCATAAATTGAGCCCATTATGACCCCTGGACGTATGAATAGGGGGTAGAAAAGCCTTTCTACATTTTCCAGAGCACGTTGGCTGTTGCTTGAGGTGTATTATAGGGTTCTGGCTAAGAGCATTGGACCCTTTTCGTAGGATATGAAGTGTCACTGGCTGCAGATAATCATCCACTATTCGTTGTGGATTGTCTTATGCCCTCGATACTACCTGCTTAAGCCAAGAATAATCTGCTATCATACACGATGGTGCCCCAATTCCTGACGCCACATTATAGCATAATTGGGATTATGTGGCCTGATAGGATGTCACCAAGTGGGTGTCACACTTGGGCACGGGGATTATTTTTACATAAATAGAAGCGTCACTCATGAGAGAGCACGATCGTTTGCCACTTTGCCATCTACGGATACCTATGTTGTATAGTTAATTATACATATTCCATGAATGCATGCCATACAGGGATAATGACCCTTGTCGATATGAAAAAATGAAAAGTTCTATATTTGTTACAAAATGTTGGCAGAATTAACACTCGTCAGTTGATATATCAATCAACTCTGTTAATTTCATTCTTGCCGCACCGATATCCTTGAAACTTGGGGAGCATCATCATCTTCCAAAGAGCATTCCACAGCAGGTGAACCAAGGGTTCATATAGATAGGTGGGAGTTATCCGAGTTATGACGGATAAGCCAATCTGCCCGTATCATTTCAATATACATGAATACTTTTCTTTTGCTGGAACATCCTCCTTTGAGTGTGATCTGATATTCTCTACAGCTTCACCTGACCTCCGAGACAAGAAAAAAAATCCGCAATGATTTCCTTAGCATGGAAATTACCCATTCTGTGCAGTTTCCTTACCTTGCTTCCTGCTCGACGCGTGCCGTCATTTCACATGCGAGTATTTCACATCATTTGCTTTATTCGAAGTTCGCCAACCCTGAAATATACATAGTTCTCTTGCCACTCATTGTGTGTGGATGGAGGGTTCTTTTTAATGTCATGTAGTGTATGTATACTCATGGACAAAAAAATTAGTGCACCAAGAAGGAGTCGTCAAAATGAAACGAAATTTTACATTTGTAATAACTACTTTGATATAAGTAAATGATTAGAAAATAAAAAAAAGGATAATCTATTTCAGAGAAAAAGGCAAAAAAACAGAGTATTTAATACCCTGTTCAACCCCCTCTGGAATGCACGATGCGATACGATCGGGTACTAAGGCATACAAGTTATGCATGATGTCTTGAGACATTTCGTTCCATATTTTCTGTAACCTTGCATCTAGTTCATTCAAACTCGTGGAATGCCCAACTCGCCGTCCCAAATGATCCCAGATACGCTCGAGTGGAGACAGACTTTGGACACCCTTGCCGTGTGAGGCCAAGCATTGCTTTATTGAAAAATGGCTCTTGGGGCCATTGAATAAGTGGCAACGCATGTGGTCGCAGGATGTCATGGACATATCACTGGGCTGTCATAGAGCCATGTATCAATACTAAGGGTGACCGTGCATTTTAGGCAATGGCACCCCATATCATCACACTAGCTGTGGGAGTGGTGTGTCGCAGTAAACAAAGGCAAGATTGAAGCATTCACCACGGGGTCTCCACACACGAACACGATTGTCGTCACTACTGAGATTGAATCTGGATTCGTCGCTAAATACGACCTGGTTCCATTCCGCTGCAATTCAATTTCCTCGTGAGCGGCACCACTCCAAACGGTGGCGTCGATGGGTAGGTGTCAAGGGCAGCACACGTAATGGGCACCGCGATCCCAAATGTCCTTCAGTCAAGCGCTTTCGTATGGTTCGAGAAGACACAGGAACGTCTAGTGAAGGTGCTACCTGTGCCTGGATGGCGGTCGATGAATCAGTTGACTGCACGCGTGCATTTCTTACGATTTGGCGGTCTTCTCGGTGACTGGTCTGTCGAGGGCGTCTTGAGCCTGGTCTTCGTGTAAAAGACATTTCTCGGATCCCCTGGTCCAAACACCTCCTCACAACACAATCAGAACGGCCTAATTGATGAGCTACTCGCCTAGCTGACCAACCAGCTTCCATGATGCTGATGATTCTCCCCCTCTCAAACTGCGACAGCTGCTCATGTTGTCTTCGAAAACGGCGTAATGGCATGTCTACCTCAGCTCTTTCTTTGTAAGCGATTCAGCTCACACAAACAAGCTTTGGTTACCTGTTTTATATTCCACGGAAAACGACGTTAAACGCTGTCTACCGGCTATAAGTAATGCGCAATCACGCTGCATTTCTGATCATTTGCATATCCCCCCGACATGTATCTTCATGCCAAGTTTCATTGCAATCCCGCAATAATTTTTGGTGCGCTAATTTTTTTGACCATGAGTGTATTTATGAGTAAATTTTATGTCATTCAATTTAATCAAACTAGGACTTATGATTAGTAAATACATTAATAAAAAAACCTTTAATCATTCATTTACATTTAGAAAGTAATTTAAATACGATTTCCTGAACTTCTTAAGTGTTCCTGCCAAAGCATTACGTGATAAAGCCCATCTAAAATTGTTTGTATCAGATTCTAAACTTATGAGGAGCTGTGTGTGGGCAATTAAGTTCATATACATATATATATGTCACAGGTAAATACCGAAATTAGGAATTTTATCAAATCCCTAAGAGAATTTCACGGAATGTTCACGGAAGATGTTAAAATAACGTCTCTTCGAGGTCATTCCCCTGTTGTTTAAAAGAACAGATGAAATGAACAAGTCAAGAACAAGGCCTTATGATTGAGGGCGCCCCAGCACATCAAGAATTAAAATACTGTACTCTTGCACATGAAACCTTGACAATATTCCTATCGTTGTTAGTATAACGAGAAGTACAATTTATCGTAAACATTATTACTGTACATTGCTGAATTTCAACAACCTTAAGAATTAATTCTTGATGATGCAAATGTTTATTTTTTGTTATTTGATTCATTGAACTCCCGGGTATTCCCACCGAAATTAGACTTTTTTAGAAATATATAATTTAGAATGGACTTATTCTCTCATATTTTAATGCATCAAAGTAGAGAAATTTTTATAAAAAAAATACACCGGTTATTATTTTAGTTAATAGTCACCCTAAAAAAAAATGTGAATGCTTCAAAAATCATAGTTCAGGTTCTGTTGAGAAGTCCAACGATATATGTATAAGAAAAGTATTTTGTAGAAAAAATACCAGCTTAATTATCAAATTATTTTATTAATTAGTTTCGAATATATAATTTGTATTTCAATGACTATCGTGGTATTACTTATTTCTACCTTTAATATAATGCACCATATTTACTGAATAAACACTTTTAAACTCTTCATAATATTGTTTCATCATTTCACTGAAACAGTTTAGAGATTTGATTCAATCACTTACTTTTATTGGGGAATTGATCTTGAAGAGACACGCTACTTTAGCATCTTCCGTGAATTGACCATACTTAGGAATTTGAGCAAATTCCCATCTTCATCCTATCCCTGCGACATATACAGCTTTACCAATAATTCTCGTAATGGTAATGAGAGTTGCCTATTCACTTGAATTGGTTCCTTTCAGCTAAGCTGTCGACATGTGTAAATTGCCCAAAATACGAGGTATGTAAATTAAGTAATGAGACTGGTAGCGTAGTGTTTGATCTGACAACACTGGGGAAGTGAGACATGGATGGGAGGTAGGTAAGAATGTGATGCGTCATCAGTATGAGTTTGAGTAGGGTTTCTGATTTCCCGGGTTTTTCCATTCCCGGGAATGTACGGGAAATCCGGGGAATGCAATTGTCGTTCCCGAGATTCCCGAAAATACATCAAAATTCAAAAAAAATTTAAAAACAACTTATTTTTAAATAAAATCAATAATAATTATACACTGCTGGACAATTGCTAAGGACGGATAACACTATCATCCATAGTAACCACAAAATGAAAGGAAGCAAAATGTGGAAAATTAGAATAAGTGCGGGATATTAGTAAGAAGAAGTAAGAGTATGCAAATTTTTTTTCCACGTCTGTTCATCACGTGATAAAGTTCATAAGAGCTTTAAAGGTTTTGACGCGTGTGGACAGTTGTTGTTTCAAGTCAAAGTTTTACAGGAAAGATTTAATAGACGAACTTAAAATTTTTGGCATGTCTTCCCGACATCACATAGATGATTTTATGCGTGGCCGAATTATTGGAAAGATCGAAGAAGGGCGAAAAATAACAGATATTGCCAGGGAGTTCGACATCGCTCTCACAGCGTTGTTTCACGGCTGTGGAAGTCATTTAAAACTACTGGAATGTGTAGTAGACGGCACGGGAGAGGTCGTGTTAGAAGTACGACGCCTGCAGAAGACAGATATATCGTCCTATCAGCAAAAAGAAACAGGCGCACCACAGCTCAGCAGGTGTCAAATCAGTTTCTTGCTGCCTCAGGAAAGCAGATCCGCCGAAAAACTGTTGCCAGACATTTGAGGGGAGGAGGACTATACGCACGCAGACCTGTTGTGTGTGTCCCATTGACCAGACAGCACTGTACTGCCCGTTTGCAATGGTGTCGTGAGCATCACAATTGGACTGAACAGGACTGGGCATGCGTACTATTCTCAGATGAGAGTAGGTTCAGTCTGTCATCGGATTGCAGACGCCAACTGATCTGGCGCGAGAGTGGTACTGCTTATCGTCCAAAAAATATCCAGGAAAAGGACCGATATCCGACATGCAGTATCATGGTGTGGGCCGGCATCATGATCAATGGCCGCACGCGCCTACATGTGATTGCGAATGGGACTATGACGGGCCAACGATACATTGATGAAGTTCTACTTCCTCATGTTCGTCTTTTCCGTGGTGCTGTCGGTGATAAATTTGTTTTTATGGACGACAACGCAACATGTCATCGAACACAAGCTGTTCAGGATTGTCTAGACAACGAGGGTATTCAACGTCTCGTATGGCCAGCGCGTTATCCGGATTTAAACCCCATTGAAAATGTGTGGGATGCTTTGGTGAGGCAAGTTGCTAGTCGAAACTATCCTCCGACAAACAAGAATACCCTCATCCGTGCACTCACAGAGGAATGGGATAAATTGCCTCAACAGCTGCTGGATAATGTTGTGCAAAGTATGGTACGAGGTGTGGAATGTTGCATCACACTCCACGGTGGACATATCCCGTACTGATACCTTTCTTTAAGGTGCCTGCTGACTTTTAGAGAGATGTATTGTTCCATTTCTCCGTACGCAGATCAAATGAAGATTTTTTTTTCTTTCAGATGTTTCACAGCTTTTGTACCTTCCAGAACAATAAATATTCTTTATTCTAATGTCTGAACAGTGTGTCAACTATATTTTATCCTACTAGGCCTCATGTCTCGCTTAATATTATGCTACATAGCAATTTGTGATCCGTCCTTAGCAATTGTCCAGCAGTGTATAAAATAAGGATACATATAAACTCCAAAAGTAATATGTATTTATATAATGAGCTAAAAAATACAAAAAAATATACAATAAATTGATTATTCATTTTTAAAATAAGATTTCAAAAAGCGTAAGCAATTAATACTTTTATCACTCAACCTAGTTCTAAGCTTTGTAACGAACAATCCAGCAGCAGAAAATGATCTCTCGGCTTCAACTGACGTTGAAGGAATTGTTTTTAAAGCATCACAAAGTTTTATAATGTTTGGTGATGGATTTTCAGTCGAGTCGAACAACTGCATCTCTTGTTTCATGATTTTGTTGAAACTGGTACTTTTTTTGGTTGAACAATATAAAACTTTTGTTTTAGAGTAAATTGCTTTCTCTAATTTTTCTTCTAATGTCAGAGGTTTTTCTTTCAAAATCTCTATGCTTTCTTCTTCTGAGTGTGAAGATTTGGATATTGATTCCTCTTCTTCGCAGAAAAGCCTTGTCCCTATCATTTGGGCTTGTCTAACCAAACAATTTTTACCAGGCAATCGCGAAATATCGCCAGTAACTGCAGCTGCTTCGTATTTTCTCCCAAAATTCAGGTATTGCATTAATCCTATTAAATTAACGTTGCGTCTCTCATTAATTCTTTGGATTAGAGAATATTTCATATTTTTGGCAAATTCTGAATTTTGTCCGTTCAATTCTCCAATGACGAAAGAAAATACACCTTCTGCAGTTAGCAAAGTTGCATTTCGACTGCATAATTTTTCTAAGCCAATTTTTACTGGCTTTAAGCCTTTTACAATTGTATAGTCACAGTTTCAAACTCTACATTGACCATCATTTGTTCTTCTTTAATGTCAATTAATGCTTTTGAAATTTTTTTACTACTGAAATTTTTTTTTTGAACTTTTTTTCTAAAAATCTTTTAAGCATTGCCAACAAACTATTCCAGCGGGTTTTGGTATCCAAACAAACCATCTTTTCACAGCCAAACTCTTCTTTAACATATTTTTCTAAAATTTCATTCTTTATAGGGGACTTTCTGAATAATTTTACTACATTTTTAATCTTTTTTATAGTTTCATTTATGCTAGTTATGGACTTTTTTTCTGCATAAGTGACATGAAACAAAGCATCTGTTCCTACACCGCTTTCAAATTCTAAATCTAATGCTTTGTCTAAATCTTCAACAAGCTCTTCACTTTCTCCATTGTCTTCTTCATGCGATTTATCTTCTACTTCAACAGTGTGTTCTACCATATCTATTTGTTTATTATAAAGCACATCACACACGGCTAGGTGTACGGTGTGTGCATAGCACAGGTGATACTCACAGCTCATCATTTTTCCGAACTTAACCATCATACTAGCACCATCAGTAACACACGCAACTAAGTGCTTTTCTGTTATGATTCCGAATTCCTGTAGTTTAGTCTCAACCGCTTGAACACAATTTTCTGCTGAAAAGGATCCACTCATTCTTAGCATTCCTAAATTAAAAATTTCACCCTCATTGAAGTGAACGTTTATGTTCAAATATCGTCTATTTTTAAGCGATGTAAACTCATCGAGCGTCAAGCTACAACGAAGTCCTGCGTTTAACTTTGATGAAATTTCATTAGTAACCCGAGCTTTGATCACATTATATTGTTTATATACAAGCTTCATAACATCACTAGAGTTTGGAGGAAAGGAATAACCTTTATCTTGTAAGGACTTTCTAATAAAGTTACTTTTTGTTATTGCATTTACCGTGAATCCATCTACACAAAGAAGTTTACTTACAATTTCCTCTGGTGTTTCTTTTTTTCTTTAAGAAAATATGATAAAAAGGGTTTCTTTTGTTCAGAAGTAATTCTGATATCATTATCACTATCAATTTTTCTCTTAGTAATTTCAGTATTTTGTGATCCTGACGAAACGGATTGAGTTGCTTTCGATATATTATGCTGAATTTGTAAATGCCGAAGCAACCACTTGTAGACCAACCTCTACACTTATATTGCTACATTTCATGCATTTTGCACTTTCTTCATTTTTATTTTTTATGAAATATTGCCATACAAAGATCTTCGTAATTGAGGCAGACATATTTCAAATGGTTATGTTTAATTTTTATATCTGAAAGAAATATATAAATTGTAAGAAAAATAAGTAGATCTCAAATATTTGGATGTGTTACATCAACAGAACAATTAATTAATACAATATAATTTTTATGTTCAGAACAAAACTTGAAAGAATATTTTTCGTTTCGGTTCTATTAAATATATATACATATATATATATATATATATATATATATATATATATATATATATATATATATATATATATATATATATATATATATATATATATATATATATATATATATATATATATATATGCAGTCAGACCACCATTTTACAAATCTTTCTATACTGCAAATTTTTTCCTGGAACCTAGAACAGAAAAATATTGAAAGAGGAATCGCTATTTAACAAATTTTCCACATAATGAACTTTTCTTCTGGTTTTAGCGACTTCGTTAAATAGAGGTCCGACTGTATGTGTGTGTATATATATATACTAAAATACTATAAATCTAAAGAAGCAAATCAAATATAGGAGTATAAATATATGCCAAAAGTTAAGTATATATATATATCATCAGTTCCAGTTTTTGTTCTGGAAAGACTGTTTCTTTCCCCCAGTTTTCAATTCAGCCTCGACTGATTAATTTTCAGATATTTAAACGTTTGAATTTGTATTAAAAATGTGTATGTAATATAACTACCAATAAACCTGATAAAGGTTTAGAAAGTAAATATTGTATCAAATATATTTTCATCCATGTTCCCCGCAAAATTAGTATCATTTTGTGAGGCAAACATAAATTTTAAAATCTGCCTTTCTACTCAATGAAATTCCCTAGAGGTTTTGATAAATAATTTAAAAAGGCAGTTTGTAACGAAATCTACAGAAAAAAGTACTTCGAAGGAATAAATAATTATTCTGAAGAAAGAAATTATTAAAAATTCGAATACAAAAGAATTTGCTTAGTTTATAATAAATAAATGTCACAATATCTTTATTTTGCAGATGCTGTTACTGTCTCGATTTTTCATTTTCAACTTTATCATATACACAGAGGAAAAAATCTTTCCCCAAATTAAAAGTTTTTTTAAAAAATTTTTTTATTTATTTATTTTTTGCACTAAAGAAAAAAATTGTGTTGGCATGGAAACAATGTTACAATTCAAGATTTTATAAATTAAAAATCTCGGGAAAAAAAATTCACATTTGAAAAATAATTACTAAAATTAACCTTCCTTTACTGACTCATAGGCGTTTGAAAATTAACCAGTCTAAGGTGAATCAATTATTAATTATTAAAGTTGTTACTAAAAGATAAATATTAATAAATACGTGAAAACTCATTTGCTGCTGAAGTGCCGATTATGTGCGTTAAAAATTTTAATTATTGTATTTAAGGTATTTTATTTGTACAACCGATTTCTTGTTTATGGAATTGTTATATTGTAGTTACATAAATATAAACAAATATTAAGAATCTCACTCGAAATTTAGGTTTAGAAAAATAAGAAATATCGCGAGATTGTTCATAAAAATATTCTCCCCCCAACAGTTTGTGGGCTCATTCCCTTCTTCAAATTGCTCATTCAATTAAATAGATCATAATAAAGACAAGTATCCGAAAAAAATTTTTGAAAAAAGATTAAACAAATAATAGTTTTAAGTATTAGTACTTACGTTATCCACATAAATCAAGATCTTGGAACTTCGATCAGACAGTGCTAATTTGCTACGAAATGTGATTACTTTAAAAAACCAAATACTTCTTGTTAACGAAGCTTGATACAGAGATAGAAATTAATTTGGACAGATACTCCTACTCACAGCTAGCTGGAAAAATTCTCACCAATCCAACGAAAGCGTTAATCTTTCTTTCTCATATTATACTCTTACCCCACGAACATTCCTTCGTTCAGGAAGTTCGGGGTGAATGATCGCAAATTGTCACAGTAGGGTCAGCTAACGATGTCCGAGGTTGAAATCTACAGTCAAGTCAAAAATAGCTACCTCATAGATAATTGCGATTCCCGGGAAATCCCGGGAAAGAAGTATAATTCCCGGGAATAGAAAAAGTACAGAAATCTTATGATTTCCCGGGATCCCGGGTTCCCGGGAAAGAAACCCTAGTTTGAAGTCGCTGAGTCAAGTTAATTGTCTGTAGGGATTTGTTTAGTGAAACAGGTTTTTCTTGTGTGTTCTGAGGAGGGCAAGGTGCATTGACTTTTTGGAATCGATTGAGAATGATCCCCATTTTCTGGAACATGTCATTACTGGTGATGAGTCTTAGGTGTGTGTTTGAATACGCGACCCGGAAACCAAGCGCCAGAGCATGGAATGGCACACTTCAACATCTCCAAGACCAAAAAAATAGCAAGAATGAGCAAGTCAAAGATCAAAAGCATGCTGATTTGTTTTTTTTTTATAGCCAGGGATTCTTAACTATAAAAAAACAAAAGAGTTTGTGCCTCAAGGCCAAACGGTTAATCAACACTTTTACCGAGAGATTCTTGAAAGTCTTCGAAAAAGGGTCACGTGTGTGAGACCCAACATCAAAAACAGCTGGGTGTTTCATCATGGCAATGCACCTTGTCACACAGCAATTTCAATGAACCGTTTCTTGGCCAGTAAGAACATTCCTGTTGCTCCTCAGCCCCCATATTCGCCCGACTTCAGTCCTTGTGTCTTTTTCCTCGTTCTAAAATTGAAGAATCACCTCAAGGGACATCATTTTGAGACACTGGAAAACATTCAAACGGCAGTAACCGACCAGCTGAAGGCAATTCCAATATCCGAGTTCCTATGAGGAGTGGAAGAAACGTCTCCAGCGCTGTGTGGCTTCAGAAAGCAGTTACTTTTGTGAAGATCTTGGATCTCACTTTGAGAACGAGAATAATTTTGAGCCAAAGAAGAACCAGTAGCCATTTTTATGAATAACTTTCTTTATTTGGTTATCTTTCCCAAATAGAATCAAAGACTTTTAATAACAAATAATTTAAAATAGATATATGAGGTTTAAAAGGGACTTTCCTTTATATTAACTTAAATATTTAATGATCCAATTAATTAACAATTAGAATATCGATCACGCAGAGATTACCGCAATAAGAGATCCCAGAATTATATTCAGTAATGTCCCTATTGAACATTTAACTTTAATCTCACTCCTAATATAAAGCTTTAATGAGACTTTAATTATAAATCAATATTTACCACACTGCAGCTCAGCTCTTCCTGAGATTAATTTATCCACCTAGAAATCTTCAATAATAAATCTCTAACTTCACTATTATACCTTCCTGCTTCAATCTCTCTCTCTCCAACTGCTTTTTACTTTACTATTCCGTTTGACTTAAATACTTTATCTAATCTGCATATAATTAGGAATCCCTGTCTTCTTTTTGGAGCTGATTGGAAATAGGTAGGGAATTAAATTTCCCTAAAAAAATGTCTCAGAAGGTTAGTGATAAAGTTCCGTATAGATTTGTCACACTTTGAAGGAGACAATGTTGATTTGTAAGCTTATTGGAATAAAAAAGTGAACAAAAATCCGTCTCATTATTTAATTTACACACCTCGTACATGGCAGGGTGGTCAAATATGAAAATATACATTTGTTACTTGCTTTCATACCCGTATTTTATGCTAATTCATCGGATAGTAAGATACAACAACGTTATAAATTTTCCTATCAGTAGTTTTTTGAAACTGCTTTTTTTTGCCAGATCTAACTTTTTATTCGCTTCCTACTATTAGCTCACACTCTATATTTATTTATTTATTTATCTTGGTGGAATTTTCAATCCTTCATAAAATGCATTTTAAAGCGCTCAATTGAGCTGAAATTTTATTTACATGGTTATTTTAGATGACAATTTGAAAATTTAATTATAATTAATGCAAATTAATTGATTCAAACTAATTATTCAAAGAATTACAAATGCAACCACGTTGGTATCATTCTTGGCGAATTGTGTCAAAACTTGAAAAGGTTTTTTTCCCCCACGTTTTAAAGTATTCAGTTGAACTAAAATTTAAAAAACACGATTGTTTTGGATGACAATACAGTACTTTAAGAATAATTAATAAAAATTAATTACCACTTAATGTTGTGATTCTGTCCTATGTATATACATACTTATATTAATTGTAATTATTTAATAACAATATAAAAAAAATTTAAGTTAATTCCTACTTACATCAACAAAGAAAAATTTTACTTTAGCTACTTTTTATTAAATAATTACAATTAATATAAATATGTATATACATAGGACAGAACCACAGCATTGATTAGTAATTAATTTTTATTAATTATCATTAAAGTATTGTATTGTCATCCAAAACAATAGTTCAACTGAATGCTTTAAAACGTGAGAAAAAAAAAACCTTTTCGTTTTGACTCAAGTCGCCAAAAGGGTCGCTAAGTCGCCAAAAATGATGCTAACGTGGTTGTATTTGTAATTCCTTAAATAATTAGTTTAATCAATTAATTTTTAATAATTATAATTAAATTATTGTATTGTCATCCAAAAAAATCATGTATATAAAATTTCAGCTCCATTGAACGCTTTAAAATGCATTTTATGAAGGATTGAAAATTCCACCAAGATAGATAAATAAATAAATAAAGAGTGCAAGCTAATAGTAAGAATTGAAAAAGTAGCTAAAATAAAATTTTTCTCTGTTTATCTAAGTAGGAATTGACTTAATTTTTATATATATATATTACACACACTTGTGTCATTACTAGTCTCTATACCAAATATTTAATGTCATTGCAGTTGTCAGACCAAGCTACAGATGGCTCTGAATGATGTAAATTTAAAAAATTCTCCCTATATTAGTAGGAGAGGATAAGAAGGCTCTTAACAGAACAATTCAGCGCATCAACATGCCGGGGTGTTAACATTTTTACCGAAAACGAGGTAGTTGAAATGTTGAGCGTCTCTTAAAATAGGAGGAGTCGGTGTTCTTTTGGTAGCCATGACCAATATATATATTAAAACTTGGATGATAAACTATACATACCTTTGCAACTATCTTTATCAGAATCATCTCCTTTATCTTCTCCCCCGGAATCATCCTCTTCATTTTCAGGATATTTGCTATCTTCTTCATTTTCAGAATATTCGCTGTCTTCTTCCCCAGGATCATCATCTTCATTTTCAGAATATTCGCTGTCTTCTTCCCCATTATCATCATCGTCATTTTCAGAAAATTTGCTATCTTCTTCCCCATTATCATATTCATCATATTCTGTATCTTCTTCTCGTGGGTTTTCAAAGCTATTATCACTATCCGTCGGTGAATAATCAGATTCGGATTTCTTCAAATAAAAATAGTAGGTATTACATTTGTTCAAACAATTGCATAAAACCTTATTTTTTTTTAATAAATTTACATCAAGATAAAAAAAAGTAAATGTTTTTTTTATACCTAATTTTCTTTTCTTAAAATAAGATGCAATTTTTCTAAGCATAATTTCTACATGCATAATTGATATTTTAAGTGATTTCTTTCAATATCTTAATCAGAGACTGAATATCCTATTTCAATCGAATTACATCGAGTCGAATGGACATGATTACAAAAGTGACGGAAAAACTCTGAATGCAATTTGCACTCCTTTATTTGTAATTTTATTAAAAAACACTTTAAAAAAAAGGAAGAAGAAAAAGTGAACATTATTTTCTTGAGAGAAAATTTTTTTGGTTTATGTACCAGTATATCAGAAATATACATTTCTTAATTTCAGTTTTTAGTTAAATGAATTCATTATTAAAAAGGAACCTTACTTTATCAGTTATTGCAATAGTGCGGTTTAATCTGTTTCTTTATCATAATTTATACTAATTTATATTTCTTTTGTTTTTCACAATCCCTTATAACTGATATTGCATTGGTTTGTTTAATTTGTAAGAAACGACTAACTTTTTGACTAATTTTTAAATGATGTTAAACTATTTCATTTTGGCTTTTGGTTTCACTGTATTTGTTTGATCAATTTTGTGTTCAGAAACTAAGATTCGAAATATTTTCTAACATTTTCTTAAAAAATCTAAACTTTTAATCATTATTTAGTTACAAGAATAACGTATAATAATTATAACGATATTAAAAAAAAAACATTTTTCCTATTTGTTTCTCAATGCGCTATATATTTTTAAATCATTTACAAGCATCAAATCATGTATTTAAACATTTTTCAAAGAGTAATTTCTGTAAATATATCTGTTACCGTTGAAGTGTAAAATCCATTATTTCATAGAATAACTAGGTGTTTCATGAAATAACTAAACAAGTCATTTAAAGTATATAAAATTATTGATTTCTACAATTTAATTAGGTATTCCCTAGAATAACTATTACTTGATTGTTAAAGTAGAAAATCTGGCACTCGAAAGTTCTTTAAACCAATAGCTGCTTTTAGTCAGTTTGGAGCCTCTTGGCGAAGGATTTTTCCAATTAGGAACAAGAAACGACCGAATAATCTGTTCAGTATATGTGAGCGAGAATTAATTTCGATTGAAGAAGTTCTAAACAAGGTTGATCGAGGTCTGATACAAGGTTTGATCTGTTGCAACAGCTCAAAGTTGCGACGCTGGACAAGGATTTAAAAAGTGCTCGTGTAAAAGAATGTGTAATAGTAAAAAATGTGCTTCACAAAAATAATATTCACTGTAATTCTGAGTGTCATCACAGCAATCCTGGTACTACTAAATAAAGAAAAGTAAAATAAAGATATTTCATAAAATTAAATTAATATTCTCTTACATATTTGTATGAAAAAGTTTACGCAGTTCTTATGTGAAGCAACAGTTTTTCTTTCCAGCATTTATTTCTTTTCATTTAATATTTAAGTATAATATTTAAGCAAAGCTCACATATTCTTTTTTTTCTTTCTGTTAAGGGTACTTGGTACTCTAAAAATCACAAACCTATCGTTTTTTTATTTCCATTTAATCGTATTCTTTGCATTATAATCTTTTGATTGATATATCACTTGTGCATGTCGGAAAGTTAGAAGTTGAATAAAACTTCATTTGAAAACAAATTAGGTATTTCAGCCTCACCCCCTTTTTAGAAAAAAAAAGCTAAAAAATGCGTTATGATAAAAAAATCGATTTTATAAATAGAAATTATAACTATAAAAACGAATGTGTAGTATTAAACGCAGAATATTTTCGAGGCAATACAATAATGTAATTTTTCTTCCTTGTGAAATGTGTGCATGTAAAATTTTTAAATTAAGGCATTTTATATTAATAATTTTATATATAATTTCAGTTCTTATTCCTGATATATTTTTCATACAAATGTAATACTTTAATATTATAAAAAGAAAAACAGCTAAAATTTCTGTCGTGTCAGAAAAAAAAAATTTTAACGTTTTTCTTGAATTTTCTAGTGCAATTAGTACTCTCTAAAAGTTGATCATTTATAAAAATGTGTGGGTTGAAAAAATATGAAAATGCAATTATTTTAAAGAAGAACGTATAGCTAATATCTTAAAGTGGTATTTTAAGTTTAATTAAGCTTATAATAATTATTCTTTCAGAATTATAAACTTTAATCTGGTTTTTCTCAGTTTGTGTTTTTCCAAACCTTAGTGCATTCAAAATGCAACTCCTTCGACAATTATTTACCAATCACTTTCATTTTTTTTCCTGCGTGTTAAAAATAAAGCATGTAATAAAATTAGGGATCCTTTTTGCTAGAAACTGAATTATTTTTTTAAAAAAAAAATAAAATGTAAGACATGTTGGCTTTTTCTTTGATTTTTAGCCTGTATATCAACATTTTATTTTTTTTTCTCAAAAACGAATGAAGTGATTCTAAAATCGATCCCTAAAGTTAATTAGAATATCCATAAGAATGTTATAAAAAAAATTCAGGTCAAAAAATTCATTTTTACAAAAGGAGTAAGATTTAAAATCTTCCCAATTTTTTTCAAAAAATTTTAATTTTTAAAATTGTGTGAATAATATATGAAAATTTTCATCTGGTAACATTTTCTTAAATAGAAACATTGTATAAAATACTAAAATATAATTTTTAAATACGTAAATAAAGAAATTTGCTCAAAGGGTACCAAGTCCCCTTAAGCTAATGTTAGCAGCATGAACAATAATAAATTATATAATTTGTTTTACATTATTTATCAGTTAATCATCCGCAATAGGGATAAAATGTATTTTTAAAGATATTTTAACTATTTCCGAATAATTAATTAAAAAAAACTTTTCAATTGTTTATTTCTCACTTTAATGGTCTATCATTAGTTATTGCATAGAATAAATAGGAAAAATATAAAGTACTTAATCTATTATATACTTTAACTGACTTGTGTCTAGTTATTTCATGAAATATACGTTTTAACGGTAATATATATATAAATCAATTCATTGGCATAAAATATTTATCTTTTAAGTAGAAATTGTAACATTACAGATACTCGATTTTTAATATGTTTTTAACAAAATTTTAAAAATTTCACATTTTACCAAAACGATTCTTCGAAAAAAAATAATTGCATTTTTCAAAGAAGAACTTCACAAATTTTAAATAAAAAATAAAACGAGATGTTTAAGTTATGTTCTCGTAAATTTATTTCGAACTTAAATAGATGTATTTTAAATTTACGATTCCTATTTTAATTCAGATATATAAATACATAGATTTCAGAAACTTATTAAATTTGCTTACATGTTCTGCTGCAACGAATTGAAGAATTACGATGATTGAAATAGATATGCAGAAATGGCGCTTTGCGATATCCATATTCCAGCCCTATAAATTCAGAATCCAGATAAATGCGGTTTTAATTCATGTTATATTATTTATATACTTGCGCTTTTTTTTTAATTTCTCTAATTAAAATTTTTTGTGAGCAATTATTTTCATAATTCAATTTTTGCATGAAATTTATGTCAGATCATTATTTTTCTGTTAATTTGCCCTTAGCGGATTTAAATTATTTCTCGCATTATTGTAAGCTAAAATTTCACAATGTTATTGTTCTCCAATAGTTTTTAAATTGTAATTAATTGTAAATTTCATCATTTTGATAAATTATTTCTTCCAATTCTTATGAAATAAAAGTTGGTAATATTATTTTTCAACTGATGATGAACAAGATATATTTGACCACATATTTATATATTCTAAGGAAAATTTTCTTTTAAAGCTTTAAATTCAGAAACAGAAACTTAGCAAAATTTGATTTGAATAACTTTTGCCGAAGAAAATATCCAGTTATTCTTTAATATTATTGAAACATTTTGTTTTGAATGTATGTGCGAAGATCATTTATTATTTTCACAAGTAATTTTGAAAAAATTTGCAGGTTTACTTTTTTAAAGAAAATTCTAAGAACAATAGAGTTGACAACTTAAAACAAGGATTAAAAATTCAATAAGCTTTTGACATGTCATATACAGGCATGTAGCTATGTAATGATAATTAAAATGATATAAGTTAGAATTATTAATAATTAGTTTCTTAAAATAAAAATCTTGTTTATAATATAGCAGCAACCAATCCGCTTCGTTAGGTATTTCAGTATGCTGTGTGACTATATATTGTTTTCGAGAGAATTTTTGATATCTAAACCCTTGCGTTAAACTTTGGGTTCTATTGAATAGTATTCTTATAGCCTTCATCGCTTAAAAAGGACAGTGATTAGATTTCTTTAACGCTACCGTAACTCCCACCTTCAGAATAGATTTCCACTGAACCCATTCTTAACGGATCTCTACTCAACAAATGAAGCATACTTACCAAAATTCATGTCTGTAAGTCTTATAGTTCAAAAACGGGGATTTTTCTTATCTCTAACGCCTTCCTTTAAAGCCACATTTGCGAAACCCTTTCTTATTGGTTTACTACTCATGGGGAAATAACTTGCTTGTCTACCAAATGTCAAGTCTGTAGGTCTAATAGTTCAAAAATGGGATTATTTATCTATAGCGCCCCTTAAGCCCTCGCAACGCCTTCTTGGGGTCAGTTTTTTCAAACCCCCTTCTGTAGCGTATCTCTACTCTTTGAAAGGAACATGCCTATCAAATTTCAAGTCTGTAGGTTTAGTAGTTCTGAAGATATCGTGAAGAGTGAGTCGCTTTTCTCTTATATATATAGATAGATAGAGATATCTTATGACGCTCAAAGCCTTCGTATGGCACACTTGAGGTATGTGACAGTTCAGATCGAAGCTTCTTCTGTACGTGGTACAAAATTGCGAATCATAAAGTCACCATTTCCAACATTTAGCTATGACTTTTTTTTTACAATGAATCTTCGGAGTGATATTTACCATTGAAGACCTAGTACATTCCACACGAGTTGGTATCACTTTTAAGTGCGGCATCATATAGATGGTACATCTGTAATGGCCTCGCGCCTGGGGAAGCCATCTCTTCATCTACTCGACCTCAATCTGTAGGGGGTAAAGATTGATGACCAAGCTAGCCACGAGAAATCCAATTTATTATTACCAAATATAATAATCAAAGACAAGCCAACTGTAGAGGGAAAATCTAGAATGATATAACGTAGCTTAAAATCTTATGTTTATAAGCGCATGAAATCCTAATCGCTTAAGTTTACTACTCAAAGTTATCTTAAAAATCCTATATAACTTCCTTAACTTATTTTAAGGTATCCGACTAAGTTCGGAACCGTGATTTTAAAAAGGCGCATAAATGGATAACTTTCATGATATTTAGAGTCACTTGGATTAGAATACATGTATAAAAATGTTTTAAGAATATTTTGACAAAAAAAATTATTTAAATACAATATTTTCGCAAAAAATTAATTTAGAATCATCTTTTTTCAAAATGTTCGCCTTTTATAAAAAAAAATGCTTCTATAATAGGATTTTAGAATATAGGATTTATATAGGATCTTATATATAGGATTTTAGAAAATTCTCATTATTTTCAGAGTTACCACCAAATAATTATCGGCGTTTTTTTCTTAAAATTGCTCCCCTCTGTTGTCGTAAAATATGGATAAACTCACTTCTAAGTTATACATTTCAAAAATTCTGGTTGAGCCTCTGTAGAGAGTTCTGAGCTATAGACAGGCAAAATATTATTATAAGAGAAGCATTTTTCACAAAAGGAGAATATTTTGAAAATGGGTCATTCTATGTTCGTTTTTTGTCAAAATATTGTACTTAAATAATTTTTATTGTAATAATATTCTTAAAACAATTTTAAATACAGTTTCTAATCTAAGTGACACTAAATATCATAAATATTATCCATTTATATGCTTTTGCAAAATTACGGTTCCGAACGTAGTCGGATACTTTAATAACTAAAGCCCGTCCTATAATCACGTGTTTAAATTCCGATCCTTACCGTAACAGCACTGAGTTCAGCAACTCAGCTTCTCTTGCTTCTCCCCCCGATTACTAAACTTCCACTATATATATATATATATATATATATATATATATATATATATATATATATATATATATATATATATATATATAGGCTAATCTGCATATCATGGTTTCTGCTTGAGAGGGATGGCTGGGAAATAACTAAATTGATGGCCCCAAAGATTCCCCAAGAAAATTAATTGAAAATTCCGTAATGCCCCGTCGCAAACCAATTGCCGCAATAAAATTTGGGCACCCAATTTCCTTCCCCAGATGGCGGCACCTGAATTCTGAATTTAATTTTGCTGAGAGTACCAGACAGGCACTCTAGGGAGCTTTAACATGCCGCATAATCATACGACATGGACTCTGTCGATTTTCTGCATCATGAAAATTCACCGCCTTCGGCCGGGATCAAACCCGCAACTTTAGGCGTACAAGGGCAGCAACAAACTAATTGTGTCTCCCATCTGGAAGTTATTCAAAAATACGCAATTGGGAACGGTAAAGAAAGCAAGCAAAATATTATTTTAATGTTTTACCAGACGATGATCAGTAAAAGATTTCTCATGAATTAAAAACTTGCATTTATTCTGGATAATGAGCTATTTATAGGTAGCTTATAATTTCATTTTAGATACAGAAGGAATTTTGTATTATTGAAATGTTTCAATAGTTCCACACAGAGAGTTTTTATTTTATTTAAAATGAATTGGATTCATGTAATATTTCAAGCACATCACATAAAAAATGCTTTTCTCAGTGTATTTGTTATTTTTCTGTTATTTTGATTATAAAAATTTGAAATGGGTGCACAAAATTTTTAAAATTTATTTTGAAATTTTATTAAATACAATTTTTTTTCTTTTGCTTTACACAAGTAACAGGGAAAAAATACACGATCTTTTTAATGTACAATTATTAGTAATAATCAGTGCTTCTTAAAATGTTTACTGTATTGCATTTCTTAAAATATATTATATGTTAAAATAAATTAAGAACATTTTTGTGCTTATAAATATGCTCTTTCTACTGAATTAAAAAATAGATCCCACGTTTCGTTTTTTCTTGGCCCAGGACGTATCATTATTTCTGCAGCTTGACATGTAATGAAGGAATACTTTCAACATCATAATACTCTGAATTTACACAATGCATTTGTTATTTCGAGCGTAACCTATTCAATTCGTCTTCATTATTACGTTGCATAACAGTAATCGCTGAGAAATCCAAGACAAATTCCTTATCTTCTGTAAATTTTGGGTATTTCAAAAGAATTTCTCTTAGTTGAATAACTTTAAAAAATTCATCAACTGTGTTTCAATGATTTCTTCTGAAACGACTAGCAAGAAAACTTTTGTAACATTTATATACGTTACTAATCACAAACAGTGTTCAACGCTGAACTGCAACTCACCTTCACTAAATAATGCAGCAGCTTGATAATAAACTTTGAAATATTCTTGTAATAATTCTCAGAGTCCCTCTTCCGATCTCCTAAAAAAGATTAACCTTTTTTAAAAAAATTATTTCACCTTACTCTCATCTTCTCTTGTTCACTCGCTAGAGTTGAGTGGCAGTGGGCTGCATGACAGTAATATTTGGAAAAAGAAAATAAAACTTAACGGGAAAAAGTGTGCATGAAATTTTTACTTAAAAAAAAAACACATGCCTAAAAAGTTTTCAATTCGAGCGTCGCCGACTTGAGCATGATTGATGATCTGACTTGAGTCGAGTAAACTGGATTAAGCGTAACGCAACGCTTAATCAAGATTCATTCTTCAGCAAAACGCACCTAAAGAAGTTATCACTTCAAAAATAAAAATGTAAGTTAATATAAGTAAGAAGCCCATTGGCTGAGTGTTTAGCGCATCACGCTTCCAAACCACAGGTCCGAGGTTCAAATCTCGGGCTCGGCAAGGTTGACTCAACCTTTCAGACCTTCAATGGGCCGATAAATGAGTACCAGGCTTGCTTAGAGACTTAACACAGGGGTTTTCGCGTCAGACTGACCACCTGACCGGAACATCTGCTTATGCACCTCAGGGCCCATGGTCACAAAAACTGAGTTGGGTACAGTAGGCCTTATCCCTCATGGGAGGTCACGCCACTGCAAGCAAATAATAAGCAAAATAAAGTTCGCTGTAAGTGCTAATGTTCACATATTTGCAACCGTTTTGGGCTATACTTAGAAATATCTACTAACACGCTAATATATATATATATATATATATATATATATATATATATATATACTGCTGTTTGTAAAAAATGCAACACCATGAAAGAATCATCAGAGTTATATATACTTTGCAGTAAATATCAAATATAGGATGCTACGTAAAATAGTAAAGTTTCAGAGCAACCGCGCCTGCGTGGCGTGCACAGCGCCCTCTGAACTGATGCTGAAAGCGTATAAATAGACGGCTGTAGTGGGACTGTTGAAAATGGTTAGTGATTATTTGTTAGTGGCGAACGTTTAATGAGACCTAAGTATGCCTCCACGACGAAATAAGGAGAAATTCCAACAACTTAAGGAGTTTGAACAGGGCAAGATTCTCGGCCTTCGAGAAGGAGGATTTTCTTATCGCGCAATAGGAGTTCGTGTGCAGCGGAACAGTTCCACAGTGATGCGAGTTTGGAAGCAGTGGACCGACGAGCACCGAACAACTCGAAAAACTGGCGGTGGACGACGGAAGGTGACGTCAGCACGTGACGATCGACACCTGCTCCACGTGGTGGGGAATGACCCCCCAGGCAGTTGGACGCCAGTTGGTCTACTGCTACAGGTGAACTAATGTAAGCTTCATTAATTTGTCGACGTCTGCTGCACCAGGGATTGAGTGTAAGGGTGCCTTTATACAGGATCCCCTTCACGGCAAACCATCGACGGCTGCGTCTGAAATAGGCTCATGAGCACAGAGCCTAGCAAGCTGATTATCCCCAAGTTGTCTTTTCAGATGATTCATGCTTCACTTTGTAGGGTCATGATAGCCGCATTCGTGTTAGATACTATGCCGGTGAAAGCTGCCTTCCAGAGTGCGTTATCGAACGACATAGTGACGTAAAACCCAGAGTTATGGTTTGAGGTGCGATTTCGTATCATGGACGATAAAATTTGTTACGAATTGAGGGTAATTTCAATAGCAACAGGTACGTCCGTGAAGTGCTACAGCCCAAAGTCGTTCCTTTCCTTTAAGGCATCCCTGAAGCTATCTTTCAGCAGGATAATGCCCGCCCATGTGTTGCAAAGACTGTTCGGGACTTCTGTTCAGCCCAACACATGCAACTTCTTCCTTTGCCTGCTTTTTACCGGATATGTCACCTATTGAGCACGCGTGGGATTTGGCTGGTCAGCGTCTCACTCGTGATCCGCGTCCTGCAGCTTCAAAAGACGAACTTTTGTTGCGCATACAAGCAATATGGAATTCTCTTCCACAAGCAGACATTTAAAATCTATTTGCAGACATTTAAAATCTATTTGACTCTATGCTACGTCGTATAGCAGCACTTATTGCGACGCGTGTTGGTTGCACCAAATACTGATTTCGGACACTTACTATTGTTCTTTTATTTTGAAAATTTCGTCATTTATTTGTACGAATACAAGTCGTTTGTGTATTAAATTTCATTCAATTCTGATGACTACTTCATGGTTTTGCATTTTTTACAAACAGCAGTTTATATATATATATATATATATATATATACAGTCCAGTCATATTAATGTGACCACTGTCAAAAGCCAGAATAACCATCTTTCGCAGAGGGGAAAATAGTCATTTAGGATCCTCAAGGTATTCACTAGGATGTTGAGCCATGCCGACTCTATTGCTGCACTAGATTACGCGCGTGAGGATCCATGGCGCGAACAACCCGATCGAGATGGTTCCATAGATTATTGATTGGGTTTAAGTCAGGTGAGTTTTCTGGACACGGAAGAACGATAAACTGATCCTGGTGCTCTTTGAACCACGCACGTACGCTGTCAGTTGTATGACACTCCGCAATGTCCTGCTGGTAGATGCCACCATCCTGAGAAAAAACAATGCGCATAAAGGGGTAGACATGGTCTGAAAGGACAGATGCGTACTTCTATTGATCCATCGTGCTTTCCACAATGATGAATAAACACAGAAAATTTAAGGAAAACATTCCCCGGACCATAATGCTCCCGCCTCCAGTCTGAACCTTGCCAGCAATTGTTGCAGGGTGTTTGCTTTTAGACGTTTCATGCCGTATTTGCCACCAACCATCCGTCCGATGGAGTATAAAGCGTGATTAATCAGAAAACTCTACCTGTCGCCTCTCATTGGATGCCCAGTTGCGGTACCTGTGTGAAAATTCCAGTCTTCGTTGCTGATGAACAGCAGTCAGCATAGGTGCATGAACCAGGCGCCTGCTTCGGAGAACCAGACGCAACAACGATCGCTGAACAGTAGTTTGGAAGCCACTGCTGGTAGCCCCTTGGTTCATCTGGGTGGTATGTTGCTTAACGGTAGCACGTCTAGTCTCCCGAACTCACCTCTGCAGCCGTCAGTCACCTCTATCACCTATGGACCGTGGTACACCACATTTGCCACGTCACTGATTTTGGACGGTCCCATTTTTCCATGCACGGTATACTTTAACCACGGTGACACACGAACAGTCCACAAACTTAGCCGTTGAGGAAATGCTTCCAACCTTTTCCCGAAAGCCAAAAATTATGCCGTTTTGGACTTCGGATAACTCTTTACATGTTTGCATTACGCCAACGACTGTAGTGTTTTCCGAAGCCCTCACACATCCTTTATATACGCTCAATAGCACTGTGATGCCAGCATCCTTCTGTGATTGGTTATTTAATGTCAAAGTCGAAAGTACGTGGTGGTCACATTAATGTGACTGGACTGTATATATATATATTAATTAAATTAATTTTATCGAATTGTGAGTGGGCATTATTTTGTAAATCTCGCGGTTTTAGTTCACTAAAAATCGCGTGAAATAAAATTTTGGCATCCAGTACCTTTCAATCAAAGATGGCAGCTTACCACTATAAATTCAACATGAAAAGAAAAAAAAAGTATTCGTTTATTCTTGATATTAAAAGACAGTTTAAGAGAGTAAATCTACATACATTTTATAAGAAGCAAAAAAGAGTACTTACTCTTTTCTGAAAAATTACGTGGAAAAACATTAGTACACTAGCATTAAAAAAAAGAATATTAGGAATTAAGAAACGCCTCGAGGGCAGAAAATAATGTTGAAACCGGATTGCAGAAGAAATGAGAAAAATAAATAAAAGCTTGAAATAAAAGTTTTACAAAATTTCAACTCGAAAAAAGAAATCATTTAAATCCTAATCAAGAATAAGTAAAAAAAATCCGAACTATGTGAATGAAATAAACTAACTCTGCTAATTTTGTGATCGTTTTGGTCTGAAAGCGGAGACCTTATTTTTTTTTGAAAAATAATTCTTGTACTCACCAATAATATTCGAAATATTCATGTTTTAACTAAGCAAAAAAAAAATTGAAAGCTACAATGGAGACAACCTAAAGTTTGGAAATGGTCAAATTTGTAAAAATAAAAAATCCGATTAAAATCATCTAAAATTGATAGGATTACCTTAATTAATATAAAACAAACAAAACATAACTGTAATGTACAATTGAAGCCAAAAATCTTGAACGCACTTAAATGTTTGCCTAACTTTGAGTTTGATTTAATTTTTCGTGACGGAATTATCGTAATATCTATTTTTATTAATGTAGGGTTGGATATGTGCAATGGACAACCCTTCCCCCTGTACTTAGGGTGGAGCAGTCCACACTGACGTCACACCCCGTCAGGAATGTCCGACTAAAGGACACACGGGAAAATATGTGGACGGACGTTAGGGATGCTAAGCTTTAGACGTAGGAGAAAGACGTTCTCCTTTGCCGTTTAGTATACAATTTAGATATTTCATCTTGTTAAATAAAGCATTTATCCTCCTTATGTTGTAGTCATTTTTCCATATTTTGGGGGCTCGACCTTTCTCTTGCATATTAAGGAAAATCTCCTCTAGACGAGAGAAAATTTTTAAGACGCCTTAATATTTTTCTTCAATGGACGCTACATTGCAAAAAGTGTAAAAACGACTTGCTGCTGTTGGACTTTATTTTTCTTCGATTCCTATAGTGCCTCAACTAGTTCTGGATTTATTGTACGGTCTGCTCCCCAACCCCAGGTAGGCAAAATTTAATTAAACGTATTTTGTTTGTTTGTTTATTTTGGCTTTAAAATTATCGTATTTAGTAGTTTTAACTCAGAATGTGATAGGGAAATTTTGATTACAACCTTGCACCGTCTATAAATTTTTAAAGTGATTAATTTTATATATTAAGATGTCCTGTAAAAATATTAAATTATGCGATATTCCTATAATTGCTAATTCGTTGAAATGTGGTACAACTCGTGCTGTAAAAACATTAAATTCTATATTAGGATTCACCGAATTCGACCGTTCTTCGCGAAATAAAATAAGAAATTTTTCTACATTCCCTAAAGAGTTTAGAGTTGAAGAACACAAAAAAAAATTTAACCGAATTCTCATTGCCTGATTTTATCTCAGTCGCTAATTTATTGCATTTAGACGTAGAAACAAATGAGCAAAATTTATGCAATAGTATATTTAAAGCTTTGACAAACTTAGATGAATTCCAATTAACATTAAATAATTCGGAGGCATCCTTTTCTGAAGGCGAAAACATAGTTTCAAAAACGAATCACGTTAGACAGGAATTTTTCATCGGAAGGGACAGACCTGCACTCCCCTTTTCAACATCCGGTCAGTAATTCTCCCCTACCCAGCGTTCAAGGTTATTCTTTCAAGCCGGCACATCAAAACGTTTCATCTCTTTGTACACAAAATACTTTTCCTCCCTATTCAAACGATGCTTCCCTTACAGAGATGAATACCCAGTTTTGAACTTTATTGCGGGATATTTCGGCGACTAGTAGAAAAATTACCGGGGAAGATTTTTATCCTGTAAATAGTTTCTTTCGCGATGTTGAAGAAAATTTTGATTTATTCTCAGCTATCAGTTCTTCTCAAAAATTAATTTTCGCGAAACATCTAGTATGTGGAACTGCTAAATCATTTCTTTTTTCACAAAGAAATTTAAATACATACGAGTCATTCAAAAAAGCTTTAATTGAAGAACTTTCGGATTCAGTTACTTCAATAGAAATTCACCGTGAATTAGAAAAAAGGAAAATGTATAAAACCGAGACATTAATGCAATATTTTAATTCCATGCATGAATTAGCAAATAGATGTGATTCAAAAATTGACGAAGCATCAGTTATCCAGCACGTCATTAATGGAATTGATGGGCCTCGTTCATATAAAATAATCCTCTATGGTGCAACCTCATTTTCCGAATTTAAGCAGAAATTACGTACCTATGAAACTGTCATTAAAAACATGGGAATACATAACTCTAATTCACTGAATTTCGTCATTCATATGAAAGCCGAGGACGCGATTTTAAAACAACAAAGCTTCCAAAGAAAACCCACAAAATTTAACGTTTCCGACGCAGCTAAAAATCCCCAACGTTGTTTTAATTGTAATGATATAGGTCATCTATCAAAATCTTGTCCTAATCATTCACGTGGCCCCAGATGCCTCTCATGTAATCTTTATGGTCACAAATCATTTGAATGCCGACGAGCTAATTTAAATAACACTTCTACACCACCTTCTGGTGTAAATGCTGTGCATGAATTGCCTTCTCCTATTAATATGTGTAAAGACGTAACAATTATTTGGCGTAAACTTAACGGGTTAGTAGACACAGGCAGAAATTTAACACTATTAAGAAATTCTACTTACATAAATATAGATGCACCGCCACTGAAAACAAACCAACACATTATTAACAGGTTTTGGTTTTTCGCGAATTAATGTGATAGGAACTTTTGATTCTGAAATTACTATCGATGATCAAATTTTTCCTGTTACTATTTCTGTTGTACCAAATTCTTGTACAAATTATGGCTTTATAATCGGTTATGACGTAATTAAACAAGCACATCTAAATATATCACCTACAGGCGTAAAATTTGCACAAATTTTAAGGCCTTCTGATAATGAAAATGAAAATTTTATTATGACGATTTCTGACGGTTCACCCACATTTGATATTGGTCCAAATGTTTCTCAACATAATCGAGCTGAAGTCGAACAACTGCTATCGACATACACGCCTAAAAAAACAAAAACTGTAAACATTGAGCTTGATATCGCTCTCACCGACGACGAACCGATATTTCATAAGCCCCGATGTTTGCCATTTGCTGAACGAGATATAGTGGACGCTCAAGTTGATGAATGGGTTAAAAATGGAATTGTTGAGCCGTGTTCATCCCCTTACGCTAGTCAAGTTGTGGTAGTAAAGAAAAAAGACGGGAAATCAAGAGTTTGCATTGATTATAGACGCTTAAATCGCAAACTTATTAAAGATAACTATCCTCTTCCTTTAATTGACGATATTTTAGATTGTCTCCAAAATGCTAAAATATTTACTACTCTAGATCTAAAAAATGGATTTTTCCATGTCGCGGTAAATGAAAGGAGTCGTAAATTTACTAGTTTTGTTACTCACAATGGTCAGTATCAATTTAGACGAATGCCTTTTGGATTAAGTACTTGTCCTTCCAACTTTATGCGGTACATAAATGACATTTTCCAACATCTGATTTCGAAAAGTATTGTTCTCCCATATATGGAGATGATATCGTTATTCCCGCTGCTAATGAGTCCCAAGCCCTTGAATATCTAAAAATTGTTCTACAGGTAGCTTGTGATTACGGACTTAAAATAAATTTTTTAAAAAATGTCAATTTTTACATAATACAATTGAGCTTCTTGGCCATATTATAGAAAACGGTAGATTGTTTCCTTCCCCTTCAAAAACTAAAGCTGTTATTAATTATCCTGATCTTAAAAATATTAAAGACGTTCACCGATTTCTAGGTCTTACTGGCTATTTTAGAAAGTTTTTACCCTCATATTCCACCATAGCAAAACCTTTGAGTGACCTCCTTCGTAAAGACTCCTTTTTCCAATTTTATGCTGAACAACAGACAGCATTTCAAAAATTAAAATACTTACTTTCCCAACAACCCGTTTTAAGTACTTTTAACCAAAATTCTCCCACTGAGATTCACACTGACGCGTCAATCGATGGTTCGGGTGCAGTCCTACTCCAAAAATCCATACATGACAACCAGTTTCACCCTGTATTCTACATGTCAAAAGAGACATCAGACCATGAAAGAAAGTACACTAGTTTTGAACTAGATGTCCTTGAAGTGGTCGAAGCACTTAAAAAGTTTCGCATCTATGTACTAGGAACATCATTCAAAATTATTACTGACTGTGACGCCCTCGTCAAAACACTAAGTAAAAAAGAGCTTAATCCCAGGATAGCAAGATGGGCACTTTATCTCCAAGAATTTAATTATACAATAGAACACCGTACAGGCTCAAAGATGGCTCATGTGGATGCTCTCAGTCGACCTCCACATTGTATGCTAATCCAAAATAGTGTCCATCTTCAATTTCTCAAAGCACAACAGGCTGATGACCAAATAACAACGATAAAGACGCTTCTAGAAACAACGCCGCATGACAACTATATCGTAAAAAACAAACTTGTGTACACAACAGTCAATGGCACCGATGTACTAGTGGTACCTGACGCAATGCAGGCTAACATCATTTAAGGTATCCGTACACCTTCAAAACGTCATTTTCGTCAAATTTTTCGATTTTTTTAATTTAAATATTATTTGAAAATATGAACTTTTTTCTTTAAAATGGTGTTTAAATTTTGTTTCTATCTTATTTAGAACTTAAGTTATGGGGATTTGAGTTTCATTCGATAGCACCTTTTTGAACCCGGAAGTACAAGTCTGCATTGCGAAGTAGAAAAAATGTTTGTTGACATTTTTATTTTTCAAAGTATCGTTTAAATATGCAATAGTAAGAAATTTAAACTTTTTAAAATATGAATTTGAGTTTTCAGAATTATCAAGAATATAATTGGCAACAGGTTTTTATTTATATTTTTATCTAGAATCTGGCAAGAAAATAGAGTGCTTTACTGTTTGTTTACATTTGCTTATGATTGCGTAGCTCTTTATAAGCTTTTGTTTAATCCTTTTTATAGCAGAAAATTTTAATTTTTGTCATTTAAAATGGGTAATGCTAAACGTAGAGTTAGTGCAAAGAGAAAACGCCAATTTCTAGTAAATGGATCTACCATTAAACATTCAAAAAATAGCAGCGCAACATCTACCAACGCCAGTTCTTCAAAAATTAAATACCTGCTGCCTTTGATGAAGAAATAGCAGAATATCAACGTAAACCACTTACTGGTAACAGAATAATTGATATGGAAGTCCTTTTAAATTTGTTTTTACAACTTTGCTGCCCAAGATGTTTCGAAGAAGGTATCCTGCTTTCTGAGGATTCCACATATGGTTTGTGCTCAAATTTTGTTATCAGGAGTAAACATTGTGACTTTTACTCAGGGTTTCTAGTTCAAAGAAAACTTTAAACTGTCCTGAAGTAAATACAAGATTTGTGTATGGTATGAGACAAATTGGGAAATGTTTTTCTGCTGGGTTTAAATTATGTGGTACGTTAAATTTACCCAGGTTCAGTAAAACTGCGTACACTAATCATGAGAATAAACTCATGTTAGTGAACTCAGAAGTTAGTGAACTATCAATGCAAAAAGCAGCTTCTGAACTGTTAGTGCTACATCCTACTAAAAATAAAATTGTTGAATGTGGCATTTCAGTTGATGGAACATGGCAGCGTAGAGGTTACTCTTCCATGAATGGGTGTGTCGCAGCTTTGTCAGTTGACACTGGTAAAGTAGTAGACATTGAAATATAAATATATATATATATATATATATATATATATATATATATATATATATATATATATATAATGTCGTCATATTGTCCCACCTGCAGAAAGATTTCTAAAATGCCTAGAAGCATTGAGTCGGAAACTTTTGCAGCAGATCACGTGTGCCATAACAATTTTCAAGGTTCTGCGTTAAAAATGGAAGCTGTTGGTGCTACGAGAATCTTCCAACATTCTATTGTCAAACAAGGCCTTAAATATGCACATTATTATGGTGACGGGGACTCTAAGGGCTTTATCAGTGTCAAAGATACTTATGGGAAGGATAGCGTCATAAAATATGAATGCATTGGTCATGTTCAATAGAGAGTAGGTGCGAGATTGCGCAAACTAAAGTCTAAAAATAAAAATCTGTCTGGTAAAGGCAAACTCACCGACTCTTTTATTGACCGATTGCAAAACTATTATGGGATTGCTGTTCGTAGCAATGTTGGAAACCTATCCGGTCTTCAGCCAAATGTTATTGCGGCTTTGTTTCATTGCTCATCAAGTGTCAAGAAACCGATGCATGGGCAGTGTCCCATCGGAAAAGATAGTTGGTGCTACTACCAGCGAGCACTATCTTGTGGCAAAAAGCCAAACGAAAAATATAAAGGCTTATCAAATGAAGTACTAAACACGATTAAGCCTACATATTTAGAGTTGTGTACCAAAGAACTGCTTACTAAATGCCTGCATGGCAAAACACAAAATTCAAACGAGTGTTTAAATGGCGTTATATGGCAGAGAGTACCCAAGGAAGTTTTCGTGTGCCTCAAAATTTTAAAATCTGGTGCATTGGATGCTGTGATCCAATTTAATGATGGATACAAGGGTTGTGTTGAAATTTTTAAAAACTTAATATAACTCCTGGTTATTTTACTTTAAAAGCATACAAACATCTTGACATCAATAGAATTAACGACGCAGAACGACATTCAACACCAAATGTAAAGCAGCGTAGAAAAATTTTAAGAGCTACAAGGAAAAAAAAATCAATGTTTTAGAGAGTAAAGAAGGTGTTATTTATAAATCAGGAGCATTTTAAGTATATCAAATTGTGTTTAATATTAAAATTTGCAGTTCAAAGTTTATTTCTGATTTATCTCAAAATGAATTTGTTTAACGTATTGACATCTGACAACGTAAATATCAGAAAAAGTTGTGAACCAAATTAGTTCAAATTTTATAAATATATTTGTTTTATAGATTTAAAGAACCCCTACTACTTTCATAATTATATAGTTGATATGTTTTTAGTAACTAAGGTATATATCATGCTCGTAATAATTTTTTAAGGATTTTTCAATGTTCTTTTACTCGAAACTTGATAAAAATTGTAATAAATTGATTATCATCAAGAAAATAGTACCAGCCCTAAAAATTGTTATAATGATCATCATCAAATTTACAGAAAAGGGATATTTTTGTTTACATTTGAGTTATGTGCGTTATTCTAATAATCAATTTAATTACTATTTACACTATGCTTTACTCCCTAAAAATTTTTTATGTACTTCAAGTAACATATTAAATGTATTTTTCATAGTTTTAAGTTATATTTCATCAGTAAAAAATATTTTAATAGCAAATATTACAGTTTTTAAAAAAATTTTCTTCGAAGGTGTACGGATACCTTAAACTGCACATGAACGTGGACATTTTGCTGTTCTACGCACACAAGATTTAGTTAGCAAAAACTTTTACATCCCACGACTTAAAGACAAAGTGGAAAAATGCATTCAAAACTGTGTTCCATGCATTCTCACAAACCGGAAACGTGGAAAACAAGATGGCACGCTTAACCCGATAGAAAAAACGATTTACCTCTCCATACATTTCATCTAGATCATTTGGGTCCCCTAGCGACAACTTCTAAGAAATATAAGCATGTTTTTGCAGTGATTGACGCATTCAGTAAATTTACATGGCTGTATCCCACTAGATCTACGGACGCTGCAGAAGTCATAAATCGATTAGAAAACCAAAGACATGTCTTCGGAAACCCCACTAGGATTATCACTGATAAAGGATCCGCATTTACTTCCTCCGCATTTGAAGATTACTGTAAAAAGCAAAACATCCTTCATATCTCCATTACAACTGGTCTCCCAAGATCTAATGGCCAAATTGAAAAACAAAATTCCACCATCATTGCTGTGCTGTCAAAACTTTCTGTCGACGATCCTGAGAAATGGTACTCTCACGTACCCCACCTGCAAGAAATCCTGAACTCAACTTTTCAAAGAAGCATCAAGATGACTCTATTTGAGCTCCTTTTCGGCACCAAGATGAAGTCTTGCCAGGACATTGAGATTGTCGAACTTCTTAACGATGAGATTACAGCTTAATTCCAAGAGAACAACGTGATGCTCTCCGTCAAGATGCCAAAAAGCAAATCTACAAAGTTCAAGATGAGAATCGCCGCACGTACAATCTCCGGCGCAGACAAGCTCATAAATATAAACTACATGACCTAGTAGCAATTAAACGCACTCAGTTTGGTCCAGGCTTGAAACTTAAGCAAAAATACCTCGGACCATACAAAGTTACAAAAGTCAAGCACAATGACACTTATGACGTAGAAAAGTGTGATTTTGTCGACGGACCATCAAAAACGTCTACTGGTGCAGAATTCATGAAACTCTGGTCAAACCAAACTAACTCTACTTGATTTCTCCTTTAAAAACTGTTCACAATTTTTCTTCCTGTGAAAGACTTTCGTTATGGACATTAACAACAGACTTTTTATCTATTTATTAATTTTTGATTCCATTTTTATTGAATGACTCTAACATTTTCTTATTTCATTTTAGTACAAATTTAAGTGTTTAGAAGTAGGAGCAACTTGCTTCAATATGTTCCTGTTCCTTATTCCAGATTCTTATTTTAGCCTTGATCTGATTTGTATCGTTAACATAATTTGTTTTACCCCAGTGGTAATGTATGAAATTTTTTCTATTTATGAAATATTACTTTAAATTTGCTCATTTTTCAGTATTTTTGTACTTTTTCTTTGATGATATTTTGTGTTGTGTATAATTATTTCATCTACTGTGTAACTGTGTACATTTTTAATATTTCATTACTATGTACATTACATTTTATCATTGTATATAATCAGGTGAGGTCGCCTTCCCGGTCATGATGGCCGATGTAGGGTTGGATATGTGCAATGGACAACCCCTCCCCCTGTACTTAGGGTGGAGCAGTCCACACTGACGTCACACCCCGTCAGGAATGTCCGACTAAAGGGCACACGGGAAAATATGTGGACGGACGTTAGGGACGCTAAGCCTTAGACGTAGGAGAAAGACGTTCTCCTTTGCCGTTTAGTATAATTTAGATATTTCATCTTGTTAAATAAGGCATTTATCCTCCTTAGGTTGTAGTCATTTTCCCATATTAATTCTAATTTGTTTTTCATGCTGATTTTGAATCAATTACTAGTTTTTTAATACGACAAGTAAATTTTGCACGACAGCTGCCTGAACACAAGTATATGCACTATACACAGAATAACACAATATACGTTAGTATATAAGTAGAATAACACAAAACTTTACAAATAATTTACACTTAATGGGTTCACCTATGTAACGGGCTGTTTTAAGCTTAGGGACTGTCAGCTTAGGCTGTTTTTTAAGCTTTCATTCTTAGGGAATTTTTTTGACTACCAGTAAAATAATAGAGCTTTAAGTTTTTTATCATTTATTTATATGTATTTTAAGAGTATGTATATACATGTTTAGCCAAAAATATCCAATAGAACGTGAGTTACAGCGTTCTGAACACACCCACCTCGAAAAAAGGGACGCTCCCTTCCTCCACGATTCTTAAACGAACAAAAATAATGCTGTTTTAATCTATAAGCTTAAATACACATAATGGATTATACTCAACTGAAAATATCAAAAATTGGGTCTTTGGTAGACCTCTGAAGAAAAAGTCTCGAATTTCATGGGTTGTTTTGTTATGTTTTTGTTTTAAAAAATAGAAATATTTTGAATTTTGGAATAATCGTAGTCCACACACATTTGATGCCTATATATGTGCTGAGTCTACCCTATAATTTTTAAGGCATTTGGTCAAACCGTTCTTGAGATATGATGGAGGAAAGTTTGAAAAACACAATTTTATAAGAAAGACGCGTTTAAAAAGTTTGAAGTTTGATTAAAACAATGAAAATCTTAACTTAGAGCTACGAACAGCTGTTCTTCAAACACCTGCTTCTTTATAACGACTTCGAATTTTTCAAAATTCACTTTATTATCGTATTCTAGACATGTTAAGGAAAAAAATTTAAGAAAAAAAAATTTTTGAATTTTTGAACCCATCACATGGATGAACCCTCTTAACAAGTCTTTTGAAAATTACTTCATTGTTACATGTTTGTGAACATCGATATCTTGTGGGCCATCTGTTTGGCTTGAAATGCACCAACTTTGCCAGGAGCTCTTTTGCGACAACATGGTTGAAAAAATTACTAAAGCTTCAGTAACTAATGGTACTCCCAACAGGAGGTTACCGCCACAGAGAAACGACACCTACACAGGATTGCTACTTGACATTAATTGCACGACGACATAGGCGGACAACGTTTCTTCAGTTTGCTCGTGAATTTCCAGGCAAAGTCTACAGACGTCTAGCAGAGCATGTTCCTTACGCCCGGCGTGTGTGTAACTTTGACTTTATCCAACAGAAAAGAAGGTGATTCCACAAGAATGGGGGAGTATAGACTTACCAGAGGGATTCTCATCGAGTCGTCTTAAAGAGAGAAAGTGGAGCTTGTCTTCACCACTCCGACGTAAAAGAAATCGGCAATTTGGTGGCAAATGAATTCTTGTCTGGCGCGGCATATTGATGGACAATCGTTCACCACTTCATTTCGATACGTGTAGTGTCAACGCATAGCACTATATAAAGTCCTTGAAGCCTATGTCAAGTTGTTCCAAGGTGCTATGGGCCTGGAATACATTTTTATGGACGATAATGCACGTCCACACAATGTCAAGTTCTTTAGATTCTCTGAGCATCTTATCTTGTATAAAGAACTATTTATTTATGTATTATTATCCCATTAAAAAGTTACATTAATGGGTTTATTGCCAACTATATATTCTACGCACATCTTTTTTAACATTAACAAACATATATCTGAGGTCAAAGCAGTAGTACCTATCTTCAGTTAAAGTTGCAGTAAACGTAGTTTTATTGCGATACAAAATAAATCACAAATATTATAACAGGTGTTTTTCTCTCTATTTTTGAACATTTCAAGTTATTCTCTCTTTTAACACATTTCATGGTGGTCTCAAATCTTGAACTGTTTTTATTAGTGCCTAACTCACCGAGAGCAATAGAATTCTTTGCGTCTCATTCAAGAAGTGTATCCTTCAACCCCCAATGTTCAGTTCACTAGAAACATCTTGGATATCCCCTTTCTCCTTTAGTGGAGTCGTCTCGTGTCCTTGAACTAGTCTCCGTTCATTTGTAATATTGGTCATTCGTACTGGGTAGCTTTGTTTTTTGTAGCTCGAAAATGTCAAAACGTAAGTGCTTGGGCATCAAATAAAAAATTTTATTCTTCAGGAAGTGGATAAAGTTGTCAAGAAAAGGGATTTCACTTTAAAAAACTTGGTATTCCTCTAAACAGCTTATCAACTATTATAAAAATTCGAGATAAGTTACGAAATTATGATTCATCGAATTCTTGTTTAAAATGATTGAGAACATATGTCTATGAAGATTTCGACGAGGCAGTTTTGAAATGGATACACACAATGCGAGATAAAAATGTTCCGATCTCTATATCTTTCGTAATAGAGAAAGCTGTGCAATTTGCAAGGGTATTGGGATACGACCAGTTTCTATGTAGCAATGGACGGCTCGAAAAATTTAAGAAAAGACACGGAAAAAATACACCTGAAGGGATTTTGAGCGCATTGCAAAGATGTGAGGCGTATTATGAAACAAAGCATTTTTTCAAACAAAACAACTCAAATAAAAGTAAGAGGTTTTACAAGTAATTAAATTTAAAGATACATGTGATAATGTATGTGTATGTGTGCTTAAAATTACACTTGTATGCTTTAAATTAGAAAAAATGTTCTTACATTAATTTTAATATAAAATTATTTCTTCTTTACGTTGAAAACACAGTATATTGCTCGACATTCTTTTTTCATGTTTTTTTTTCAGTTTTCTTTCTTTCTTTCTTTTCGATGGGTAAGATATATAAATAAATAAATATTAATTTACAAAAATATATTTATAATGACTTGTTTTTAATGCATAGTGTTTATGAATTTAAAATTTATTTTATCTAGTTTATAAAGTACATCGAAAGATGAACCTCTATATAACGAATTTTTCATATAACGAACTTTTTCTTGGGATTTAGCGACTTCGTTATATAAAGGTCTAACTGTACTTAGTTCATTTAGAACAGCAATCATATCTGTTAAATAACATATATAAACTACTCGACCATATTTTATCACATAATTATAGCGCATTGTTATGACTTCATTCATTTCAAATTAATCTGAATTCTAAATGTAAAAGCAGGGTTCTATATTTTCTAGATAATTCTGTAGATAATAAAGCAAATAATGTGGAATTTAATTATCTTGCTTTTATAAAATTTACCATTTTCACAGCATCGTTTAAGACATTTTTTAATGCATTCTTTATTCATTTTACTACTGTGATACTCTATTCCAAATAAGATTCTATGATTAAGCTGCATTTTTTAATTGCTCTATTCTTTGTATGCTTATTACAATAGGAAATGGGAAATTGCCTTTCCTGTGCAAACAACAAACAATTTCAATATAATATTAGCTGCTTTATTATTGACTTGGGGAATCTCAGTTTTCTACTCTTTGGTCTCGCATACAACTTCTTTTTGTAGAATGGCCTTTTAAACCAGCTGATCTGAGTACTTGTGTAATAGTTTCAGTTGAAATGAAAAAAGAAAACAATTGATTGAATTTTATAGAAACTTTTATAGAGCGCTCAAACGTAGATTCTCCACATTTCTTTTAACAATAAATATTTCCTTTTTTTTTGGAATTAGCTTTATCGGATGGACACTTTTACTCTTGTTTTAAATTTTATTTTCCTTTATCAAAAGCACTTTATAAACAACAGTTCAGCTGGATAAAATTACTAATTTAGCAGGTGTTATTCCATTTTTATAATAAAAATAATAAATCGAATTGCATTTATAGTTTCCTTACTTTATTAAGCAGAATATTTTTGCTGCATAAGAAAACAAAACTACCTCAAACATCAACTGAACACAGCAATAAAAGAAGTTGCTAAATATATTAATATTTAGTAATTTATTTAAAAGTATGGGAATCGAAATTCGAAAATGAGATGTTCCATTACCTTTTTATGTGGCTTTCTTTTCTCTTATTCTGCAGTGTCTCTCACAAAAATGTTTGTAAACTTGCAATTTCCTTAAAAAAAATTATGTTTCCGACTAATAAAAATTAATGTATCGGAATTGTAATTTTTGAAACAATATCTGCAACTTGCTCTCAACGAATAATCAATTTTCAAAACATAGTATAACTATTATTTTGAAAAATTTTAATCAAAAACTACTAAATAATTACGCAACGAAATTCATTGCACACTTAAAAAAATCTGATCTTATATCTTTTTACCAAACGTGGTTACTGCAGCGAATCCTTACATTTTATATTTACTGGAAAATAATATAAAAATATTTTTTTATTCAAAAAATGAGCGCAAAATGATTCAGTAATTTATTCGCAAACGATGTCCGAAGACCAAGTAAAACGATGTTAATGCAATAAAAACGTCAGCTTCCTGTAAGAAAACGATCTCCGAAGACAGGGTGAAAAAGACACAGTAAAAAAAGTCAGCTTCCTAATTTAAGACGGTGTTTGTAGACAAGGTAAGGCATCGGGCATCCTAAGTAAAGACGATTTCCTAGACAGGTTAAAGCAAAGCGTCCGCATCCTAAGAAAGGACGGTTTTCTAAGACAAGGTAAAGCTGTGCGTCAACATCCTAAACAAGGACCATTTTCTAAGACAGAGTAAAGCTAAGCGTCAGCATCCTAAGCAAGGACGGTGACTTAAGACAGGGTAAAGCTAGACGTCAGCATCCTAAGTAAGATCGGTCTCCAAAGACAGGTAAAGGTATATGGATATAATAAAAACGTGAGCTTCCAAAGTGAAGACGGTTTCCTAAGACAAAGTAAAGCTATGTTAATACAAAAAAAAAACCCGCCAGATTCCCGTGTTTTCTCAGTAGGGCTTTAATGATATAATCAATACACAATCGTATAGTATTAGTGAGTTTGAAATTGTGTTTTATTTATTTCTAGACAATTTCAAATGAATAGACAGTTTTTGATGTATCTCAGTAGTAGTATATTTTATGATTTGATCATAAGTAAAAGTGATTGAGCTATTGAAGGCTGTATATGTTGTTAATGTTCTTTGTCTAATTAAAGAGACACAAAATATTTAAATCTGTACCTTCAGATGTCATTTCAAATCTTCAAGCTACTAAGGGTTCCAAGGAATACTTGAAATAGAAATATACCAAATTTTATACTCCTTTTTGTGGAATATGTTTTTAATATTTCTAATGGAACTTAGATTTTTTGTACATACCTATAACAAAGAGATACTTTTGTTATTTTCCAGAACTACAACAATAACCTTTTTTTTAGCCCAAAAGTTTTTTCTTTCTGTTTTTAGTTGCTCATGGATATAAATTTTAGTATCTCGCAATACATATTTTCAATTAGATATTATCTATTTTTTTTACTAATATTACTTAAATACATAAAATATTTTACACACACATATATAAAATAATGCACAAAAAAATATTTAATGAGTTATTTGGTGAAAATCACTGGATAATTTCTTTGAAAAAAAAATATAGAACAATTTTTAAAATTCGAAATATTTTTTCATATGTAGAATTATTTTTAAGACATAGGGTACTATTTAGAGAAAAAAATATTTTGATTCGTTAATGCACAGGCATCTTTTACAGAAATATAACATATTTGGAAGTATATAGTACAATTCAATTGTGTTCGTATAAGATGCTAATTTTATATCAGATCATTACCCGCCAAATTGTTTCTAATTTTCACCAAGATGGAGGATAACATTGCAATATGGTTATAATTATTTTTATCGTTTGGTAATATGTTTGCTTAAGAGTTTAGTATATGAATCTTTACTTTTTTAGTTTATTTTTACTGTGGTAACCTTATTAATTTTAAGCAAAATATTCGATTTTTTTATGTAAAAGTATATATATTTAACCATTTTTATATTAGACCCTATTTTGTTGTAATATTTTATTTTTATAATTCTCGTTGGATAATGGATATCTCAGAAATTACTGATGAGAGTTTCAGGATTATTTTTTAAAAAGAGTATGAGAGTTCTGTGTTAAATTATTACGGATTACAAAATTTTTGGTCAATTTTATTTTTTTTTAAGGAACTGAATTTCTTTTTTTCAACTTTAGTTAAGATTTTACTATTTTCGCCCATTGAGGGAAATGTGGTAAATCTGGTATAAGTGAATTTCTCTCTACTGTTTTATTTTTAATAAATGGTTTCCTAACTTTTTTTCTCGCTTCCCATAATAAAGTCGCTTTTTTAGTATTTAATTCTTCTTCAGCCCCCTCCCCCCCACTAAAAATTTTTATTTTTTATTTTTTACTGCTTTCACTTTTTTAATTTCTTTGTCTTTCGACATTTTGAAATTCCTCGCATTCAGTTTCTTTATCCTGCTACTTATACTCTTTTTACCACTATTTTACATGAAAAATGAAAGTAAATTTCTTATTCCACTTTTTAAATCCTTTTAAATTGTCGCCATTGTAAAGTTCTCAGTTGCTTTATCAAGTTTCAGTAATACCGGGTGGGCAAAAAGTCCGTAAAAACTTTAAAAATTCATAAAATCCGGAGAAATGAACGAAAATAAAACTGTTTGCAGGATCAGCATTAGTATGTCACGGGTTTTTTTTTAAGCTAGAAAAAAAATAATTCGAAAATCATCCGATAGGTAGCGCTGTTACAAGCGTCTGTGGTGGAAATATGCAAATTAGACGGCTATAAAAACCTTTGCTCTCAATGAATCCACATTCATTTCACCATGTTGCATTCTGAGGAGAGCACGCCGTGTATTTTCGAGATGCAAAACGAGGAAAATTTTCCCCGCTACCCTCACTAAAACCGCCTGACCCGCCCGATTCCAACATGGACACGGGGATCGCACCCATTACTGACCGTGAGAAATGTGACAGGATGTCAATCCTTGAGGAGAAATCTAAACTGCAACTTGACCGACTGAAATTCCTAAATCTGACCCTGGCCAGAATGAATAATGGCAAATTCAAAAAGCCAAGAGAGGACTTTGAACGAATCCTGAACGAAAAAGAGTACGAACAGAGCCTTGTGGAGCAACAAAAGGGTGAGTTACTTTCACTTGGTTCTTGCCCAATACCGGATTGCCAGTTTCATAGTAATTTGAACGCAGTGCAAATAATTCAGCAAAATGAGGAAGAAGCTCTTAAGCTTCAACTTTTCCTCACAAGTAATATCACAAATTTAAGTAATAATGTTAACGATAAGAATGCTTCTAAAACTAATGAAATTAAAAAGAAAACCAATCGTGTCGAGGGTTTTACTTCGCCCATTAAGGTGGCGAAAAAACAAAAAATCCTCCAAAACTATTCTATTGGCGTGGACGCACCTGTTAACGTCCACAATAAATTTAATGCTCTAGCTGGAAGCAGCGCGATGCCGGTCTCGGTCAGCGCAGCGGTGCCAGTTGCCCCCCAAAACCCCCCAAGATCCCTTTTATCCACCTTAAATTTAAAAGTAACTACAACCTGATAATGCAGGAAGTAACGAGAAAGTGGCCGAAATCCAAGTTAAAACTGTCAGGGGAGTACCTGAAGATCCTCGCCTCTACCGCAGACGAGCACAGAGAGATTACGGCTTTCCTCACTGAAAGGAACGAAGAGTTCCACGCCATTGACCCAATAGAGGTCCGCCCCCAGAAGATCGTAATTAAGGGCCTTCCCATCTCAACCGACATTGACGCGATACGCGTAGACCTGACTGAGCGGGGCTTTAATGTTCTTAAAGTCGCCCAGCTCACGAAGGCTAAATCCAAACTCAAACTCCCCATTTTCATGGTAGAGTTAAAAAAAGCTTCCGGGCTCCCCTGACATTTTTCAGCTGGAGACATGCTGCTTTCTCACTGTAAAAATAGATTCCTTTAACCGAAGACCTGGTGCGACACAGTGTTACAACTGTAACCTGTTCCACCACTCTTCGAGTAATTGCCATATCAAGACCCGTTGCCTAAAGTGTGGTGAGCCACATAAGACAGGTGACTGCCCTATTAAAACTAAGATCGAAAACCCCACCTGCATCAATTGCCAGCAGAAAGGACACCTGGCAAACTCGCACCGCTGTCCTAAATTCCCCAAGCCAAAGCCAAAAAAGGGAGAAGCCTCCCAAAACAGAAATAACAAACCTGTAAATAATAGCAATATTTTTAGTACTTCTTCTGCCACTGTACAGAAAGGAGTTTCCTTCGCAAATGCTTTAAAAAATGACAAGCAGATGGCGCCACCCCTCGACCAGTCCGAGCCGGCCCAATCGAAACCCGAGGCAACCCCCAACCACCCCCTAAAGAAAATAGAAACAAAAATAGCCCAAAGACTATCGAGTCCGAAAACTTCGGTTTCATGGACGCGATACTAGAGCTAAAAAAATTCTTTACTGACTACCCATCTCTCTTAGAGCTGGGTAGACAGTTGAGAAATGCTCAAGGAAACGAACGGGTCGATATATTCTACCGCCACCTCATCAGCTTGAATTAATGGACCCTAGTTGCTTCGGGTTTAGATTAGCATCCTGGAATGCGAACGGAATAAAGTCACGCATTGTCGAGGTGCGTGACTTCATAGATAAGCACCATCCCGATGTATTTTTAATACAAGAATCCCACCTGGGACCGGGCGACACCATTCATATTCCAAACTACACGGTCTACCGAAACGATAGACCACGCACCACCAGCAATCTTTCGAGAGGCGGCACGGTAATTTTACTCAAGTCTTTCCTCCCCACCACCACACACCGACACCGCCGATGGGTACGGTGGAAGCGACCTCGGTCACTCTCACCCCGCCCGGAGGCGACCCACTAGTCATCACTTCGCTGTATATCTCACCCAGCGTGAGTTATCAGCACATTCACACCGATGTGGAAGCACTTTTCAGCCTTGGCGGCGCTTCCATCATCTGTGGAGATTTCAACGCCCACCATACTTCCTGGGGTTGTCGGAGAAACGACAACCGCGGCAACATTATCAAAAATCTAATTGACAGTACAGATACGCAAATTGTTGCCCCAACCACACCTACACGCTTTGGCCACAACTCCGCATCCATCATAGACTTTGCTCTGACGAGAAATATTCACTGGCTCAGCCAAGTGGAATCGATCGCAGAGTTAAGTTCAGACCACAACCCATTAATCATTTCTTTCGACACAAACAGACGTTTCGCCTTTCCGAGGCGAATCGTGACTACAGACTGGGCGGCCTTTCGAGAACTCCTAAGCCCCGCCCATTACACCTTTCACCCAATCACTGCGCGCACGGGGGAAGACGTCGAAACACAAGTTGCCGACCTCACCGACGCGATCGTAAACACACACGCACTTTCTTCCGAACCGATTCGAGGTGGGAACTCCTACTACGTTTCGGAAGAGATCCGTCAGCTCATGATCGAACGGAACAGAGCCAGAAAACTCTGGCAGTTCACGCGAGATCCGAGCGACAAGAGAGTGTTGAACAACATTCAGAACAGAATACACAGGAAGGTCAAAGCCTTCCAAAACAAGACCTGGGAGGACGAACTTCGAGCTCTCGACCCCGACGACGGATCCCTCTGGGAAATGTCGAAAGAGTTGAGAAAGAAGAAGTCCCCAGTTTACGCCCTTAATGGCCAGGGCGGGATCGCACACACGGACTCTGACAAAGCCGAGGTGATTGCATGCTCCTTGGAAAAACAATTCCAAGAAAATAACATTACTCACCCCTCTGATTTTATTGTTAACAGGGTGGTCGAAAATTATTTCTTGAATGAGAATAATTTCGACGCCCCCCTCTCCCCCCTCCCATGCCCTCGGAGGTTCTTAATTATATTACGAAAGCGCAAATTAAGCGCGCCCCAGGCAGGGAAGGGATAACTAACAAGATTCTTCGAAATCTCACCCTTCCGGTGATTTTTCAAATAACTAACATTATTTCTAATATTTTCATCACCGGACATTTTCCAGAATCCTGGAAACATGCTTCGGTGATCCCAATACTAAAACCTGGAAAGCCCCGTGGCGCCGCTGACAGCTATAGGCCGATCAGCTTGCTACCTGTGCTTTCCAAGCTAGCAGAGAGACTAATTCTCTCTAGACTTAATGATTACCTCAATACCAACAAAATACTAATCTCGCAACAGCACGGATTCAGGCCTCAACTATCCACATCGCACCAGTTGCTCCGGGTAGTTGAATATGCCAAGTCTGGATTCAAAGAGAAAAAATACACCGGGGCCGTTTTTCTGGATATCCAGAAGGCCTTCGATCGTGTATGGCATACGGGCTTACTCTACAAGCTCATAAAAATTAATGCTCCTCCTCAACTAATACTGATTATAAAATCTTTCCTGAATAACAGATCCTTCGCCGTCAGAGTCAACGACACTCACTCCTCGACAAAGCAAATAAGGGTGGGAGCGCCGCAGGGCGCACTCCTTTCCCCCACCTTATTTAATATATACATTAACGACATTCCAAAAACACGACAAACGACAGTCTGCCTTTACGCAGACGATACTGCGATCCCCACACAGAGCGCAAGCAAAAATTGCATCACCCACTTCCTCCACAGACACCTCGCAGAGCTAGAGGACTGGTACAAAAAATGGAAAATTTCCATAAATCCTGAAAAAACCGAAGCAGTCTTCTTCTCTGCAGGACACGGCACTCACAAGCCACCGCCAGTATACGTACAAAACCACCCGGTCCCCTGGTCAAAGTCAGTAAATTACTTAGGTGTCACGTTGGACCAACATCTCTCATTTAAAGATCATATTACTAAAATTGATAATAAATTCCGAGCCTTAGCTTGTCTTTATTACCCCTACTTCACTCGGAATTCTCCGTTGACAATTAAAAATAGGTTTCTTATCTATACTTCCATACTCAGACCAGTACTCCTTTACGTTTCTCCCGTGTGGGGGCATGCTGCTAAAACTTATATTAACCGACTTGAAACTTCCCAAAACGTACTAATTAGAAAACTAACAAACTCCCCATGGTTTGTGAGAAACGCGGATCTCAGATTCGCGCTGAATCTCACAACTGTGCGGGAGTTCATTAAGAAAATAGCTACCAAATTCTTCACTAACCTAGAATTAATCGATAATAGAACTCTCAGAAAAATTGAAATTTACACCCCAGATCCTAATTTTAACAGACCCCGCAATATCTTATTATAACATTATTTATAACAGGGAGACTCGTCTCCCACCCTGATCTCTAACAAATTTTTTCTCAACCCCCGACTCCACCCCCTTCTCAGTAGCTGCCTCCCCATTGGACGAGCGTAAAGTTACACTACGATCTTTAAAACCGACCGCTTCTGCGGCCACTCCATTGATTCGGACGGTAAAGGAAAGGAGAACTGGTTCGCCGGTCTCTCCCTACCCCAGCCGCCCAGCGCAACTGACTTATGCCGCCGGTTCCAACCCTCTTCGGAGGGCGAGCCGACAGGCGCCTGAGACATCGTCTCACTCCACAACAACAGTCAAACGCAAACATACTGCTTCCAGTTCCTTATACACCTTAGTACTATTTTTTAAAATTATTTGGCAATCACTTAAATTATTTATACTGCATTATTTTTTAAATTTAAAAATGGGCAAACAACCAATGTGAAAGTACCATCCATATTGTGAACGACAGGAGATGAAGATCTCAGCACGAGATCAGGAGCTCCAGCCCCATCGATTCAACACCTTTCACCATTACAAACAGTGAATGTGAACAAGGATGCTCAGTGCGCCGGATAAAGCTTTGTTGGTGAAGTTATTTTACATGAGCGAGGAATCAGCGACCATTGCCTTGTGTTGTGAAAGCACCGAAGAGCGAAGGGGTGGTTGACCCGAGGAGCGGTGAGCGCCGGCGAGTTTCTCTTCTTTTGAGTGGCAGCAGGGGGAGGAAAGGCGCTCCGAAAGGGGATTCCTCTAGATGCGTTTGGAGGAAGCGGACGGCTATGAGCGTGCGCGATAATATTTAACCTTTTTTATATGCATCCTTGTAAATACTTAATAAATGTTTTATTTAAATTGAGAAACACTCGTAGCAACATCATTTATTTCGCACTTAGTTTAGAGATTTTTAAATAAGTTGTGAGAATTGAACATTTTCTGGCGCCCCCGGGTGGGCTACGAGTGTAAGAAAAACATTTTTGAATATAAGAAAGTGGATCATGGATGCTTTAAAATTGAGACGCACGCCGTTGAGGACAGCCTTCACGAAGGCTGTAAATCATCTTCAGGAAATTATTGAAAACGATCCTGTTGATAAGAATGCCGTAGAAACAAACGGCTTTTGAAATACTTGATGCAAAATCCGTTAAACTGAAAAAAATCGACGAGGACATTTTAGAATTAATGATCGAGACAAACTGTACGCAAGAAGCGTACAATATTGAATTTGAAGCCATCGAAGGCTATACGGAAAAGATGATTGCCTGGCAAGTCCGTGTGAAAAATATCATGAAAAGAGATGCTTTGGGACAGAAGGACAACCACAGCCTGGCCACATCTTCGTCTTCATCTCTGCGTCTTCCTAAGATTCAGTTCCAGCAGTTTTCTGGAGAATTGACGGATTGGCTGCGATTCCACAACCAGTTCAAGAGAATTCATGAAGATGAGAGCATTGATGGAGACAAGTTCCAATACCTTATCCAGGCAACAACTCCAAAATCCCGGGCCAGGGATATAGTTGAAAGTTTTCCGGCGACACCTGAAAACTACAGAAAGGCTTTTGAATACTTGAGGTTCGGACAAGAGGATGTCTTGATTCAAGTTTATGTCAGAGAACTATTAAAACTGGTTCTACAGAACGCAGAAGTCAATAAAGTCAATTTGTCTTCGCTGTATGACAAGATTGAGGCCCAGCTACGCGCCTTAGAGTCCTTGGGAGTCACCAAAGAGAAATATGCTTCCATGCTGTTACCGCTGGTGGAATCCTGTCTTCCCGCTGAAATTCTGCGCGCCTGGGAGAGATACGTAGGCTATTCATCAGATGAATCAGGTAAGAAAGACCTTGATTCTCTTATGAAATTTTTATCGATAGAACTATCGAGTGAAGACAGAATAAAACTTGCTAGGAATAGTTTTGATTCTAAGAAATCTAATTATAAGAACAAATTAGGAAATATTTCCACTACTGCAACTGCTGCAGATTTATTTAATAGTAACTTTAAAAATAGGAAAGACTTTAAATTTAAGAATAATAATAAAAATTGTATATTTTGTGAAAAAACGCATGCCTCTGAAAATTGTTGTGAAGCATCTTCTATGTTATATGAAGTTAAGAAGAATGCTGTAATTAAGAGAGGGCGTGTGTTATATTTGTTTAAAAAAAAAAAAGGTCACATGTCACATTCATGTAGATCAGATGTTAAATGTATAATATGTAATAAACGGCATTATGCTGTATTATGCTCTAAATTGCCTTTGAGATCGGGTTTGGAAACCGAAAGTGCAAGTATTGAGAATAGCACGACTGCTAGTCCATCTAGCTCTAATGTTTTGGCTAATCAAGCTTGCACTTCTGAAGAGTTCTCTTACAGACTCTTGTGGTTATGTTGCAAAACGGAAACCATAAGAGTTTAGTAAGAGCTTTAATTGACACCGGATCTCAAAAAATCTTATATTTTAAAATCCACTGCTGAAAATGTTCAATTCTCACAACTTATTTAAAAATCTCTAAACTAAGTGTGAAACAAATGATGTGGCTACGAGTGTTTCTCAATTTAAATATGAAAGAGAAGAAGAGTTTGTTCATTCTTTATTTGGTGGTTCAAAAACAAATGTATAGGCATAAATGTTATAATATTTGTTTAACTGTGTGTGTGTGTGATATCGATAATTATTATAGTTGTAATCTAAATGTGTATGACCAAGAAATTATATGCAATGATGTTCCGAGTATCAGACATGGTCCTTGGATAAATGAATTAAAAAATAGAAAAATTAATTTGTCAGATAGCGGTCATAAATTGGAGGGAAAAATAGAAATATTATTAGGAGCAGATATATGTAGCTGGAAAACTGACTGGAACTATGTTCTACTTAAAATCTGGCCCGGTAGCAATAAAAACTAAATTAGGGTGGACGCTTATGGGGAAAAACCTATAGAAATGAAACTAAATTTGATAAAAATCATTTTATGAATGTTACTTCTATGTTTGTAAATGATATGTGTGTTTCCGATTTGTGGAAGCTCGATTCTCTTGGTATTACAGATCCCGTAGAAACTAAGACAAAATTAGAAATACAAAAAGAGACACTAAATCATTTTCAAAAACCATAAGTGTAGATATTAGTGGTCGATATGAGGTAGCTTTGCCTTGGGTTCTGGATAATAAACTTTTATCCTCTAATAGGAAATTAGCTGAAAATAGACTTGAAAGTACTAAAAGGAAATTAATTGCAACGGGTAAATTTGAAGAATACCAAGATGTTTTAGATCTTTGGTTATCAGGAAAAATAATTGAAGAAGTTGATGATGACAAAGAAAATTTTGTTCATTATCTCCCGCATAGGCCCGTCATTAAAGAAAACAGTACAAGTAAAATAAGACCTGTTTTTGACGCGTCCGCGCGAACAAAGGGCTCCCCTTCTCTAAATGATTGTCTGGAGAAAGGCCCCGACTTTATAGAAGTCATACCGACTATACTTAATCGTTTTCGAAAATATAAGATTGGGGTTATTTCGGACATTGAAAAAGCTTTCTTACAGATAGGAGTAAGGGAGCAAGATAGAGATTTTTTGAGATTTATGTGGTATGATAGAGAAAATAGGGACCGTCTATCGTCACCGTCGTGTAGTTTTTGGAGTAACATCCAGTCCTTTTTTACTGGGTGCTACATTAAATCACCATTTAGATAATGCTCATGGAAACTTTGATAATGCAGCTAAAATTTTGAGAAAATCATTTTATGTTGACAACTGTGTAACTAGTTTTGAGACCGAAGAACAGTTGCAAAAATTTATAGTTGAATCTAAAATATTATCTTCAGCACATTTTAATTTAAGAGGCTGGCAGTCAAACGTTTTATTAAATCCTGAAAAATTTTCAGAGTTGGAAAGCCAACCTGATAACTTTGAGACTATGGTTTTAGGATTAATTTGGAACCTCAAAGATGATTGTTTATCATGTACTATTAACTGTCAGAAAAATGAAGGTAAGGCTATAACGAAAAGATCATTGTTATCCATAGCTAATCATATATTTGATCCAATCGGTTTTACGGCTCCTGTGACTTTAAAACCAAAATTAATTTTACAGGAAATTTGGAAATTAAAATTAAAATGGGATGAAAATCTCCCAAAAGATATTTTAAATCAAGTTAAAAAGTGGTTAGAGCAACTCCCTATACTTGCAAGTATTAAAATACCTCGATATTTGAATTTGAGCTCTAATGGAATTAAACGGCTAACATTACATGTGTTTTGTGACGCTAGTAAAAAAGCGTATGCCGCTTGCGTATTTTTGAGGGTAGAATATGAAGAAAATGTTTTTGTGAAACTGATACAGGCAAAAGCGAGGGTAGCTCCTTTGAAAGATATTTCTATCCCCCGTTTGGAATTATTAGCATGTGTTTTGGGAACCCGACTTGCGGCTTCTGTTAAAAACGACTTAAACTTGCCAGATGTGCGTATTTATTATTTGACAGATTCTATGACAGCGTTAGCATGGATACAACGTACTAGAGATTGGGGCGTGTTTGTTTCTAACAGGGTGAAAGAAATCCGAAACCTTTCCGATGTTAGTAGCTGGGAACACGTGCCTTCGGAAAAGAATTTCGCGGACATTCTTTCTCGGGGTTGTAACGCTCAACAGCTTGTTTACTTAAGATGGTGGGAGGGGCCCTCCTGGTTATCCGAAAGCCCGGTTTAATTCCCCTAGATCAAAACAAGTCCCCGATGAAGAGGAGGTAAATTTAGAGTTAAGGAAATCTGTTTTGGTTAATACCGCTAAGAGAATAGAGGAGTTTAACTGGCACTCGAAGTATTTTTCATCTTACTTAAAAGTTGTTCACATGATTGCTTGGATATTTCGTTTCTTTAAAAATGCCAAGAGAATCTATGTTTGTAATACTTCGGAAATAACATTTTCTGAATTTGATCATGCGGAAAAAACTGTAATTAAATTAATACAAATGGAAAAATCAAAAAACGGAAGTGGTACCATCTTTACCGAAAGATAGGGTAAGCAACTCTAAAATATTTCAAATTGTAGGAGTTGATCTTGCAGGCCCACTTCATTTAAAAGATAGACGTAAGGGCTGGGTAGTATTATTTACTTGTGCTGTATTCCGTGCAGTGCATTTTGAACTTATTACATCTCTTTCTACCGCAGCATTTTTACAATCTTTAAGGGGATTTATTTCGAGAAGAGGCCGACCGACCATTATTTATTCGGATAATGGAACAAATTTTGTTGGGTCTAATAGCGCACTAAATTCTATTGGTCGCTTGACATCTTTGGGCACTGGAACGCGAAGCGTTCCTCCGTCCCATACTTAACGTATTGGGCGCTTAATGTTGGTTGGCCTGCTTTCGAGATGGTGTTTCCTTATTGGTGGACATGGAAGGAGACAGTGGGCGGGGCGAACTGGCGATTTCGGCGGTCTCAGAAAAAATCAAGTCCAAATTCGTGCAAGCAGACGAGAAGCTCGTCTGCTATTGGTCGTCAGGAGTCGGTGAGCGAGAACTCTATTCACTGCGCCTGGTGTCGAGAATGTAATTAAGAAATTAGAGATGGGAACTTAAGTGGGTGCCTGTGTGGGTAATTGAATTTAAATTAAAAATTAAGAATTAAACTAAAAGAGATAAGTTAAGAAAAAATAAAATTTAGCAAGGGTGGTCATTCTCCACATGGGAATGACCGGGAATTAATGTTATGGAGGATTGTAAGAGTCCAGTAATATTCTTCTGGGTCTCTTTATAGATATTAGGATCGTAGTTCTCTAGATTTTGAATGTTAACGTTATTTATATTCGAAAGATTGTCAAAGAATTTTTGACCTAATTTTTTATATGAGCTTTAAATGTTGGAATTTTGAGAACTTTATAAATATTTCTATTTCTATTATATCTATAGGCTCTGGTGATATTTCTAATTAATGCATTTTTGAGCGTTATCTAAAAGTTTTATATTAGAATTGGCTGCATAGCCCCACACAGGACAACCATACGCGAGGATGGGCCGCAGGACGGCAGTGTAGAGAAGTACCTTATTGTAAATATTTAAATGAGAATTCCGGCAAATTAAGGGATAGAGGGATCGCATTGCGTTCCGGAATTTGTCACGCGCGTGTAATACGTGTTGTTTCCAGGTGAGATTTTTCTCTAAGACAAGTCCTAGGTATTTAGTGCTCTGAGACCAGTGTAGTGGTGTGGAATACAGAGTAGGTGGTGTGCATGGCTTTCTTCTCCTGGTGAAAAGAACTGCGACTGTTTTATCTACGTTTATTTTAATTTTCCATGTATTGAAGAATTCTTCTAGCAGTATTAGGTGTGCATTAAGTGCTTTAGTAATTGTGTGGTGATTTTTGTAGGTGGCCGAAATGGAAGTGTCATCAACATAAATGTTAGTCATAGTTAGTGTATGAGAGGGAATATCATTAATATAGATGTTGAAAAGAATGGGACCGAGGAGGCTTCCTTGAGTGACCCCGTTTTTGATAAAAACGGTGCTGGAAAGAGTGTTATTGGCTTTAACTTGAAAAGATCTATTGACTAGATAGGAATTAATTAAATGAATTAGTGCAGGAGGGAAATTGTTAATAATTAGTTTGTAAATGAGACCACTCACCCAGACCCTGTCAAAAGCCTTCTGAATGTCGAGAAAGACGGCTCCAGTGGATCTGCCTCTCTGAAATCCAGAAGTGATTTTTTCAGTCAATCTGAGTAGTGGGTGGTAGGTGGAGAGGTGCCTGGTGAATCCATATTGATTGGGATTTATGTAATTTTAATACTATCCGTAAAGTTATGAAGTCTATTAAGAATAATGTGCTCCGTAATTTTACTGAGAATACTTAAAAGGGAAATGGGTCGGTAGCTCGAAGGAGACTTGCTATTTTTACCTGGTTTCTTAATTGGGAAAACAATGGCAATTTTCCAGTTATTTGGAAAATGTCTTAAAAGAAGAATTTTATTGATTAAAAAAGTTAAAAGCAGAAGAATTTTAAGAGGGAAATGCTTGACCATTTTATTAGTAATATTGTCTTTACCTGGGGCTTTATTGTTAGAAAGAGTTTTAATATAGTTAAGAACTTCATCTGGATCAGTAGGGGTAATGGGAAGGGGTGGGGGTGAGAGAAAAAATTTTCAAGAGTAGTAGTAATCGTGTTATCAATAGGATAATCACCATTAGGCCTTTCATTTTCAGTAAAGTTATCTTTGAGGGTTATAGCAAGAAGATTAGCTTTCTGATCGTCGCTGCAAGCGGGGCCAGATGAGCTAATGAGATTAGGAATGGAGGAGCGTTTTTTGCGAAAAAACTTCTGACACTGCCAAAGGCTGTTGTCTGTTGTATTGAGCGATTCAAGTCTAGTTTGCCAGGATTGATGTGAGTGTTTTTTGAGTGCTTTTTTTAAATTTGCTTGTGCTTTGTAATAATTAGTTCTGTGTATTGGATTTAAGATGCGATTGTACAATCTTTTTTCTTTATTTTTGATGTAAATGAGTTCGTGTATGTGGTTTGGAGTGAAGGAGTGTTTCTTGTTTTCTATTGGCTTAGACGCTTGTTGGTGGGCGGAGCAAATGGCTGCGGTGAGAAAAGAAATTTTATCTTCCAGCACATTAGGATTTCGAATGCCCGAAAAATCGGACAAATGAACAGAACTTTTTAAGTTATTGCGAAAATCAGACCAACAGGTGGTAACTGCTCGAGCGTTGTCTTGATGTATAGGCGAAGTAAGGGAAAAATTAAGGAATACTGGGTTATGGTCGGAGGAAAGCTCCGGAATGGAATCCATAGTGAAGGGGAAATTAAAGTTATTTATGACGGCAATATCTAGAGTATTTGAAGTCCCGTGGCCGAAGCGGGTGGGGAACTGGGATACGCAATAGTTAAATTGAGTGTATCCGTGAACGTTTTTAATTGCTTTCCTCTCGTGGAGTTGACTAAGCAGTTCCACTCGTTGTGTGTGGCGTTTAGGTCGCCAAAAATCACACAATTACTGTTGGTCTGAAGGAGTTGTTCAAAATCCAGGGTGAACAATCTCTCGTCCGATTTAGGCGGAACGTATACGGAGGCAATAGAAATGGGATTGAAGTTAGGTGGAGTGAGAACTACGATCGTAGCCTCGATGTGCTGGAGTGGGGGAGTGGGTAGATTATAGTGGGGAAAATTGCGCCTGATGAGAATTAAAGTACCGCCGCACGCTCTCTCGCCCGTGTCTCTGTCATTGCGGTAGCAGATGTAATTTGGTATATTTATGTTGTACTTAGGTCTCAGATGTGTTTCCTGAATAAGAATTAAATCGGGAGCGTACTTCTCTACAAAAATTTTAAATTCCATAATTTTATTTAAAATGCCGTTTGCATTCCATGAACAGATGTTTAAACCAATCAAATTGTGTCTAATCATCATCATCATCAATAAGAGCCTCTAATAGGGCTTGCAATTCTTTTTAGTAAGTTTACTTTTATTTTTCTTAGGCTTGGGGGTTGGGTTGTTAAAGTTAAGGTTTGAAACTTGCTGAGTTAAGAGTTAAAGCTTGTATAGTTTGTTGCAGGGTTTGAAGGATAATATTTTGTGGAGAATTATTTTCATTAGTAATATTATTATTCGTGGGGGGTTGGAGTTACAATTTGATTGGTTCGTTTCTGAGAGAATATAGCAGGATTTCTGCGTGTGTTGGAGGGTGCTGCCATCTGTTGCGGATTTCTAGAGTTATTTGTGGATTTAGTGACGGCCTGTGCAAAAGAGGTATTTGGTCGTATTAAATTATCTAGAGCGGTGGCATAGTTATTGGGTGTAATGTTGGTGCCTTTGCGGGGCTTTGGGTAGAGGGGACATCTAGAGTAATTTGCCATGTGTCCGTACACATGACAATTGATACAATAAGTTTTTTCTAGTTTTTTAATGGCACATTCGCGTGTTTGATGTGCATCTCCGCACTTGAGGCATCGGGGTGTAAAGTGACAGTTCTCGGCTGTGTGATTGAATTTATTGCACGAGTAGCATTGGGTTACCCCTTTTGCCGTCGTACCCTTCGACTCTTACAGTTAGGTAGCAGAGTAGTGTGAGGTGAAAGATTTTTAAATTATGAATATTTCTAGGTAGATTAATAAGGAAAACTGGTAGTGGTTGTTTTGTTATTTTCCCAACGAGTTGGGTAACCTTGTCGACGGTAAATCCGAGTTCAATTAAATTTTGGTGTATGTCTCTTGTTTCAGTATTCTTTTTGGCAGTCCTTTAACAACGACTTTAATGGGTCGTTCGTGTTTAGGTTTTATGGTGAAAAATTGATATTTAAGTTTTTCTACGGAGTCTTGAAGGAGTTCGTAATCGTGAGTTGTTTGTGTAGAGCTTAATTAATGTTCCGGTTTTTTTGCTACTACGGAGTGTGGGGATGATTTCGTTAAGTGTTTTGAGTTGTTCCATGTAGTTATCTTCGAGATTAAGAAAGACCGGAGGTGGAAGGGAGTTGGTTTTGTCTGTTTCAGTTGTTTTAGAGGGCGCGAAATTGATTGTGTTTTGAGAAGTTCCTGCTATATTCTCGTCGTTTTCATTAATTTTTTCAAATCTATTATTAATGTCTATTTCAAAGTTTCTAAATTCTAATTGTTGGCGTTTAAAGGTTTGCTTAGCGGTAGGCGAGAGGAAACCATCTGCGCTTTCCTTTCTTTTAGAACTAATTTTCTTAGGGAGTTCAGGGAACTCTTCGGTTTTATTTTTAGTGGGAGAATTACATGGGGTAGAATGAACTCGACAACCAGGGGTATCGCAACGAGGAAGAGAACTCAACTCACCTAAGGCTTGTTGGTGTCTGTCATCAAAGTAGGCCTGTCGGGAGTACAAGGCAGCCAGGTCCGGATCGTCATCAGAGGTAATGGGCGCAATGCATTCGATGGTGTGTGAGACGTTGCTCAGCATGATCGAAAATTTTTTCAAGTCCTGATTGACCAGTTGCAGCCTTTCGCAGTTGGTCAGTGAAGGAGTAGAAGATCTCGAGGATGGTAGAGAGGCATTTACTAATTCCATTTCCGTGGGGTTTTCCATTGTCATGTCCAAGTCGTGAAGTAGTTAAACATCTGAAAGAATTGGGCGTAAAGAGCTGTACTAAATACAGCTCAGGTCTAAAGTAGCCGGCGCCCTATCCTTTAAGCTCTGAAAAGAGCTATAGGAACGCCTGATTGATTTCTATTTAGACCTGGTGTGCAATGTGGGAAATAGTACGGAGCGTATAGACGACGCGACCGTACTCGAGCTCGCCAAGAAGGGGATTCTTTCTATATACTAAATTCTATTGACTGGGATGTAGTAATTTCTAAAGCTAATATCCAAAAAATAAAGTGGAAATGTAACCCTCCCAGTGCCGCGTGGTGGGGAGGATTTTGGGAAAGAATGATTCAAATGCTAAAACAAATTTTGAGAAAAATGTTAGGGAGAGCTTCGTTATATTACGAAGAGTTACACTGTATTATGTGAATGTGAACATGTGATCAATTCTAGACCCTTAACTTACATTTCTGAGGATGTTAATGATTTATCACCATTAACACCAGCCATGTTTTTACAAGAAATAGAAACGTCAGATGTAACTGACACATAGATTGTCTAGATCATCAAGAAATCAATAAGAGGATTAGACATGTTCAAACCATTCGGGAACAGCTTAGGAAAAGATTTAGAATTGAGTACCTAGGCCAACTCAGAGAGCAAACGCAGCATCGCCGTAAATTAAGACCCTTAACGGTGGGAGAAGTAGTTGTGGTGGAAAACAGTTTGAAGAATCGAACTCTGTGGTCTCTTGCTAGAGTAATTCAACTGATTCCTGGGAAAGATGGACATGTTAGAGTCGCTCGAGTCAAAACTGAGACTGGGGAACTGATCAGACCTGTGCAAAGACTTTATAATCTAGAACTGCAAGAGCCAGAGATTACGTTACCAAAAGATCTGACTGATTCTGTCATTCGCACGAGGAGAGGCAGAAAAGTAATTTCTCCTAAGCGTTTGACATATGCCTAAAATATATTACGTAAAAGCTTTGTTTACTGTACATTTTGCGTTATTTTAACACCAGCATTCTGTACCAATATTGTTAATATTACGGTTGTATTTTATATGTTGTGTTTGAGTTTTTTTTACAGCAGGAAAACTCAAAGGTGGGAGAATGTTGTGAAAGCACCAAAGAGCTAAGAATATTTAACCTTTTTATATGCATCCTTGTAAATACTTAATAAATGTTTTATTTAAATTGAGAAACACTCGTAGCCACATTTATTTCGCACTTAGTTTAGAGATTTTTAAATAAGTTGTGAGAATTGAACACCTTGCGTAAATTCAGAGTTCAGAAAAATGTGAAGAGTGGAAAAGGCCCTTTAACACCTGCAGGTCTCAAAGCTTCTTAAACGTTTTGAGAAAACTGGAAAGTTGGAGGATCGAGCACGAGCCGGACGACCATGCTTGAAAGAAGCACGTGCACCCTGCATTGCTGTCGAAATGAAAGCGATTGCATCCGAAGCAGCTTCAGGGACCAGCAGTGCTCGTGAAGCTGCCAGACGATTGGGCTTACCACCATCATCTGTCCGCAATATTCAATCAATCAATCAATCCAGCTGTACCCATACAAATTGCAATCGTGCCATGAACTTTTGCCAGCAGATACCGCACAGAGGGAAGCATTTGCGAAGTGGGCCTTCTCTAAAATGGAACAGGATCCTACCTGGGTTTTTAACATCTTGTGGACAGATGAAGCTCATTTCTCGCTTCATGGTGACGTTAACAACCATAACTGTCGCATTTGGGCGACCTCTAATCCACGTGAGTACACACAGAAGCTATTGCATTCCCCAAAAGTGACAGCATGGTGTGGTTTCACGGGTTCATTTATTCAATCTTCTTCTTTGAAACGCAGTGCCCAGTAAATGGATGGATAACGAAAACGGTAAATGCTCAGCGTTATCTAAAGCTTCTGCGGGAGACTGTCGTGTCATGTTTAATGCAACGAGGTCAGATTTCGAATGTCACGTTCATGCAGGATGGAGCAACCAGTCACACTGCTAACCCGGTTAAGGCATTCCTGATACAGACGTTCGGGGAAGACAGAATCGTTAGCAGGCGCTGCAGGTACCCATGGCCTCCTCGGTCTCCAGATTTAACACCGGCAGACTTCTGGTTGTGAGGATATTTGAAATCTCGCATGTATCTATCCGGTCCATCAAGTCTGTCGGAACTGAAAAATGCGATCCGCAGAGAAGTATCCTCCATAAATCCGGACATGTTGCACTCTGCCGTTGTTGGATTTGTCACTCGTCTGGAATGTCTTCTCCCCTGTGGTGGTGGTCATGTGGAACATGTTCTGGTGTAATAAAGTTGTGAAAGTTTTCTGTTCATTATTTATGCATTGTTTCTTTGATTTGCGTACATCAGCGCCCTACCGGATGATTTTCGAATTATTTTCTTTTTTCTAGCTTAAAAATCCTGTGACATACTAATGCTGATCCTGCACAAACAGTTTTTTTCCCTTTCATTTCTCCGGATTTTATGAATTTTTAAAATTTTCACGGACTTTTTGCACCACCCGGTATTTTTTTTATACTTCACAACTTGTTCTCTTTCAGTGAAAGGCGGTCATCTTGAATAAAATCTACATTACAACTGAAACCTATTTCACATGATTTTAATTGCGCATCTATTTGGCCTATAACGGAATACAAAGAAACTGTCGTAGATTTAGAATAATTCAATGTTGCATTGCAAAAAGTACATGTTTATTTGAAATAAACGAATGACCTAATAACTACAATATTTAGGTGGCTAAGTGAGTGAATATTAACGTCGCACTGTTTAGCTACACGAGGACTTTTGGCAACGAGCCTCGTAATTTGGAACCATGGTGAAGGGATGAGAACGACACCTGAGCTCTGACACCTCCTCCTTAACTACCACACCAACGGGAGGACGTTTGAGCTCTCGACAAATTTAACATGCATCTCCCCCCCTACACGGAGGGTTTTCAGTGGTACTAGGCTCGAACTCATGATAGTCAGCCACGAGTCCGTTACCTTGACTACTAGGCTACCGCAGTCACATTCAGATGGACAAAACACAGTAATTGCGTTCAAAATCGCGACAATTGTATTTTACTTATGTAGAAGCCGCCCCATGAATTCGAATAAGTACGAATCTATATGTTGTAGTGCAGTTCCGTCAATTTTTTTATTTCGCTAAATTCCATAGTCCAGTGTTTCTCAAACTGTGGGGCGCACCCTCTTGGGGGCGTGATAACTCAACGAGGGGGGGGCGAGCATATTGAAAAGTCGAAAACAAAAGATTATTTAAAAAAATATTAATTTACTGAAAATAAACAATACTTTCTGATACAATAAAATATAAAATACACATTTACACTGATATAATACACTTATAAATGAATCAGTACACTATACACTGTATTTTATTATTAATTTAACAATGCTAAGTTAAGATCAGGTTTGATTATTACCAGTGTCCCCATTGGCTTGTATTAACACTTATCTTGATAATGTGTGTAGGGTTTGTAATTCCTTAATTGCCGATTAAAAGTTACATGATTCGTCCCCAATGCCACCGTTTTCCACGCAGACGCGTGTATTTTGATGTTTTTTTTGGGGGGGGAGGAGAAAAGGAAGGAATATAAAGCAAATCCTTTGAAATAAGTAAATTCTTCGTAAACACTGTCAAGGTTCTTTTCTTGCATTTCAAAGCCTTAGGAATAATTTTATGGATAGCAGTGCACAGAAACTATCATTCTTCGGAAAGACTAATATATATATGTCCAGAAAATTAATGATTTGACAGAGAGATAGATGTTTATATACGTGGGTAGCATATAGGAGGTTAAAGTCGTATTGTAGCTTTAGTGTCAAAGTTATTGTGTTTTATTGTACTCTATACATTGTTATTGTTTGAAGGGTGGCGCTATGAAAATGATTGAATATTGGGTCGCGAATATTAAAAGTTTCAGAAGCACTCTCATAGTCTTTCGGGTATACTTACGTATTAGACCATACCTTTAGAAATATTTCACTGCGTTCGCTTCCGTAGAAAATAGGTACCCACTATACGTGAGCACTCATCAAAAAAATTTATTTTAAAATTTTGGAATCACTATTTTGTACGGCTTGAACCCTCCTTAAAAAAATACTATGCTTCCTACAATATTTATTAAGGAGCACCTGTTATTCGTGCGAATTACGTTTACTTCAGCGATTTGGAATTAAAAATGGAAATCGACCCTCACCTGCAAACAACATAAGGTTGTAATAGAATAAAATATTAGCTTATTTATCAATCGCTTGGAAATCTCAATTTTTTATCCCTAAGATTAACGGTTTTTTTTTTTTTTTTTTTTTTGGCAGAACACACTTTTTTAAATCAGCTGATATGAGTACTTGTAAATAAATTCTTTTTTTTTTCATAAAATTAATTATAGTACCAATTATTTTTCCTCAGTTGTTCTTTCTAGAAGAAATTTGTACAACGACTTATTTTCTTGAACTGTATGACCCGCATAATAATGAACCGAAACTATCAAAAAATAGGCTATAGAAGATTCTTTGAAATGTGCATGCTAAACTTATAGAATTGATTTGAAAGGAAATGTGTAATTTTTCTTCTTTACACGCAAAATATACGAATGTCTCAATTATTCGCACGATGAATATATTAGAGAATGACAGAAAAATACAGCAGTCTCTTTGATATTTATCAAATTTTCCAAGATATCCCGTCTTTAATATACAACTTTATTATCTTTACACCAATTGCAATTTCACCAATTATTTACCAATTCGATAATTGATGTGAAAAGAAACCTTAAGAAAAAGTTTATTTGTTGAAATGCAAAACTATGTTGAGGATTTTTTTTTATTATTTATATATAGTTTTTTTTTTTTAAATATTCCTTAACTTCTTACGAAGTTGTGAATGATGAGACCCCAAAAACTTCTGATCACATACACGTATACATATACATTTTTTAAGTTAGCAGTATTTAAGATATTGTTCATGATTACTGCTTCACACTCGGCACACAATCTAGTACCGGGATGGGCATTAAGTCGATCTCGATTTTGCATCATGATTAAGTGACGAGGACGACACCTGAGCTGGCACCCAATCTCTTAACTACCACACCACACCAACGGTAGGACGTTTAAGCTCTCGACATATTTAACGTGCATCGCTTCCCTACACGGCGGGTCTTCAGTGGTACTGGGCTCGAACTCGTGACATGCCGGCCACGATCCGATACCTTGACTACTACCCCAGGATTGCGCGGAACACTGGTCTACATCAACAAACAAATATTTCTGGAGCTGAAGCAATACCAAAAGACAAAACTAAAAATTGATACCTGCGAATGGAGTAGTAAAAGTACAGAGGTTCTCCTCTAATGGCACTTGCAGGGACTTCTTAAAGCATGGGCCGACTGGGCCTTTGCTCCAATGGGGGCCTCGTCTCGTTCTCGATTCATCCTTAAAAAAAGATTATTCGAATAATTTCAACAGTCAAATGTTTTTTCCTGTTGTATTTTCCGAAAAAATGGGAATTTCGAACAGTAGATCAATTAGCTACATGTGATGACAGTCGTATATCACCGTGTGTAGACTTATCATACACCATTTGGCATTTCGTCCAGCCGGTTTGTGTGATTGTAAGTCATGCTCATTTATTTGTTTCGGGTTATTGTTTGTACGAGTATTTGACAACGTATGCTATGTACTGTCTACTGTGTAAGGGTCATAGGTGGAGCCTACATTCGTGTAAGAGCCTAGGGCAGGGATGGCGAACCAATGGCATGCGACATATTTTGGGCAAGCCACCAATCAAAACGGTTTGCCTTTTAGTTCAAAATAACATAGTTCACAATTAAGAATTACGCGAGTGATTGATCGCGGTGTGGCAGGGAGCACACTCGTTTGTTATTGTTTTGCCTTAGTTACTTCAGGGACTGCAATTGCTAATGATACGAAATTTGTCTACGCGAAGCATGGTAAATTTCGTTGACACTACTGCATTTTAAAGATTATTTGTGCTATAATTACGATTTCTAGCCGTTATTTAACATGGCTAGTTCAGCAAAAAAAAAAAACAAGTGCTATTAAGTGTAACAGAGTATTTCAAACTTAGTGAACTGAGAAATATGGCATGATTAGTAAAGTCGACAAAGCAGTGTATGTTTTAAGTTCTTGGAACAGTTGCATGTAGAACATCGCCTGTAAAACGGATTCCAGACACATTTAAATATTTAAAGAAGCTTGCTCATGCTATTTTAACTATATTTTCATTTACCTATGCCTGCGAGTCATTAGTCTGAGAGATGAATAACATTAGAAAACAGTTAGAATGAATAGATTAGAGACCATTTAGCAGATTCCAATTCAGCATGCATTCTGTTAAAAGTAACATCTTACAATCCTAATAGAAGTTATTTGTAATCTAGATATAATATGCAACAACAGAAGTCACATTAATGTTATTTTATAATATGAATTACATCTATAACTAAAACATTTATTACTTTTCAATGCAAAATGTACTTTTGTGTATTAAATAAAGAGTTTTGTACTAGTATTTAATTTTATTAATTTCCTAAAAATCACGAGTCAAAATTATTTGACGGCATGTCTATACTTCATTAAACATTTCTTTAGAAAAAATGGCACATTCATCTATAAAGGTTCACCATCCCTGGTCTAGGATCTACTTTTGCAAAGGAGCCCAGGGCCTAAGAAAATCTTAAGACGTACTTGGGCACTTGCAAAAATCCATCTTTAAAGTCAAGGACTGAGAATATCACCTTCCCTTCTAATCTACTAATTAACTCTTCTGAAGTAGGGATAATATACGGTGCTCTCTTTTCATCACCTTGTTGAGATTCCTAGAATCTAAACAGAGAGCTTCACATTTAGTTCCTCAATAACCACAAGGTTGTTGACCTAACCAGCAGGTTTGTTTTTACCTTCCTTATAATACCCTGAGACTCTAAATTTTTCAAAGTCTCTGTAAGTTTACTATTAGGCGCTAGAGGGACATGCCTGGGAGGATCTACTATAGGTTTAACTTCAGGTTTTAGTTCAATATGGTAGGGATCTCCTGGAAATTTACCCGACCCTTTGAAAAGTTCACTATTCACTCACAGGTAAATGCTTCATTTCTGATTCATTATTTCACACTTTTATATGCCCTGTATCTTAATTCACAATTAAAATCCTTTCCATATTGTTATGTTGCTATATTTTTTCTCATGTATCTGTTGAATTTTGTAGTAACACAATGAATAGCTCATCAGTTATATAACAGATTTTGTTTCTGACCCTAACTTTCAACATGAGTGCAGTAAAAAAAATTGTATCATAAACTACAAATTTTTCTGTACTTTAAGAACAAATAAGATTTACTAATAAAATTTAGCTCCTGACATTTTAAGTTAAACTAAGTAGTTTTTGAAAAATTTTATAGCAAAGAATAAAATCTAAAAAATCTAAACATATACTATATAAAATAGTCCTTTCATACATCGAAATTCAATAAATTTTTACAACAGGAAGAAAAAATTTGTATTCTTACAAGATAGAAGGGAAAATGAAATTTGGCTATTGCAAAACACATTTAAAATTTGAAATGAATAAATTTGTTGAAACACTTTTAAAAAAATGATCACCATTTTTGGCAACAAAAAACAAAATTTTTATTTTTTCATATAAGGAGCATAAAATTGGTAGAGGTAAAACAATAATACAAATTGTAAAATAACATTGGTCTCAGTTCTTGGTAAAAAAAGATCTAAGACTGGAAACGTAAGCTTCATGGATTTTGAGCATCACATGAGGATTATCCTGGAGAGAGAAAATATAAATTATGTTTATTATTTTAAAACATTTCACTGATTTTAAGTCAAATCCTTAAATTTCTTAACTCTTGTTTCTTTTATTTTCTTAAAAATAAGGAACAATAAATAACTATTTTTTCTGATTTACAGTGGTAGTTTAATTTGGCTTAAGAAAAGTACTTATTTTTCACCCTTTTTGTTTAATTAGTACTTAAACTTTGCTTTTTAAAATTTCAACTTTAAAAATAATTAAATTTGTTTCATGATCTGCAGAAGGTAAAAAAAAATTCTGATGATTCAGGAGATCTGTACCAGGATGCACATGCAAAGATTTCTAAGGAAAGGGAGTTATAATCTGGGGTCAGAATACTCTTTCAAGTTGAATGGATAGTATTAAGAATCATATGTTTTTTCTTTTTCCAAAAAAAGTCATTGGAAGCCTTGATTTTGAAATTAACCTCCAATCACATTTGCTTTAAAGCTTTAGTAAATCACATTAGCTTTAGTGGAAATACAGTTGATCTACTGTTCATTTTAGCAGTAAATATGGGTTCTGCCAAACAAAGCAAATAAGACTCCAGTCTCAAAAACAAAATCATTCAATTTTCAAAATAAAATTTAAATCATGCTGCAGAAAAACTTTTAGTGTTTATGAAATTTTGATATGTTAGTAGAAGAAAAATAAATATGCCAAAAAATAAATGTGCTATGCAACAAAAAGTAACAAAATGACATATTTTACAATAAAATGTTGTGAATTGGGTCCTAAAGAATCACCAGGATGGATTAATTGTAACAAGAAACAGTGTACATTTATTTGAGTTCAATAGGGCAAAAAAGAATGAAATTAAAATCTTTAAAGAAACTTTGAGTTGGTGTAGTCATCTTAGAGAATGGAATAATTTAGTTCTACAAGGAAAAACAAGTCTCTTAAAGGCTTCCCAAAGATTTGGATAACAAATTGCGATAAGTTTCCATTAGTATGCTATTGACTTACACAAATGCAAAAAGTGTTTACTATCCCAAACTACTTCACTGTAGTGTTATTAGAAGGTAGAACAAAATTTTAACACATGCTTATTTTTAAAAGAAAGATGATGCCAAAATGTAATTTCACAAATGGTGTTCATGTATGAGAATGATGGATGAAAACAGTATGAAACTGTGGATAAAAAATGTTTGGCAAAGGCATTCTGGTGCTTTAACAAACCCATAAAATCTTTTAGTTTAAGATGTGTTTAGACTTCATCACAGACATGGCAGTTATTCCATGCAGATTAATATAATTAGTTCAGCTTTTAGATATGTGTAACAACAAACCATTCAAAGGACATTTAAAACAATAGAGGAATACATGGATGCTAGTACGTGAAAAAATATTTACAAAAGGTCACCAAATGTGTCACACCTCTCATGATATGTGTAAGTGGATAATAAAAACAAAGAATGAAATTAATTTCATTAAATGCATCATTTTTATATCTCCTTTAAATTTTAATGATATATTTTGTATTAAAAGTGTGTGTTACATGTTGGAATATATGGAAAAAATATTATTTTATTTTGAAAGTATTCAGTTAAAAAGTAAGTAAACAATGCATTAACTTAAAATCAGAATGAAAAGCAAAATTAGTACAATTAAAAATGTTTTTCATATACAAAAATGTATTTCATGATTAATTTAAAATATAATTAAATTATGCACACCAACACTGCACAAAAGTACTAACAATGATTGTTAAAAACTCAAAACTTCTCCACTTACAAAAATTAGCATTCAACTTTGTATATATATAAATAGTCTTGAAAGTTCCTACTTTCTTTTTCATGCTTAGATTTAAGGGTCTTCTAAAATAATGTAATGCTTAACATATGGTCAGACATAAATAAGATACATAAGCTTTTTAAAAAATAAATGTCTTTTACTGTTTAGAATTATGTAATGTTTAACACCTGATTAGACATAAATGATGAAAACTTTTTTTAATATGTTATGTGTTTCAGAATTTTTTAAAAATAGTATATAGCTAAGATATGCTCTAAATGAATAATGTAATGAAAAGTAAGAGGATAAAAGTTACATTTAAAAAATATTCAATACTTTTTTTTAAATGCAACTCCATATTTTTTTTTTCAGAATGTTACATTGGATTTATTTCACAAAACTTTTAAAGAAGGAAAAATGTGTAAGAGCAATAATCAATCCATATTGTGGTAGTAAACAAACCTGAATATGTGATTTCAGAACTTCTTTCATGTTTGTAAAATGCATATCACAGTTTGGACCTAAATTGGTTTTACGATCCAGCACACCTGGAAAAAAGAAACTAGCATTATTAAAACTAATATAAAAGCTTAGAAATATATATAACATATATATATATAAATGCAAAGTTAAACAGTTTTCTAGTTGAAAACTGTTTATGAAACAATGGTAATGTAAAATGTGTGAGCTAAAAATAACTTTTTCTGAACCATTTTGGTGAAAATATATTTGACACTATTAAATGTAAAGTAACAAAAGCATATTCCCGATATAACAATTAAGATGGATAGCTGAATTAACATCACCAGTCAGCTCTAGACCAAAGGAAAAGGGGGGGAACTGCCTCATAGTTATGAGCTATTTTCAAACAAAAAGGATATTTTTTTGCATTAGTATATCAATCTCTAAATTACTACATAAAACAACATGAGAAAGTCTTGTTAGATTTAAATTTAAAACAGTAAGACCCCGCTTAATGCAGGGTATACGTTCCATCAAAGTAGAGCATAATATGAAACAGAGTTAAACGAGGTTATCTCATCATGTAAATCATGGGGTTAGGGGAAGATGGGTAGAAAATTGGTCAGGTATTTTACCATTAAATGTATTAATAATTTTTTTTATAACAATAAAACAAAAATTTATTTCTTACAAATATAGAAACATAATAAATGCATATGCATATAAAATAAACAAAATTCTAAGTCAGTATGTTTACATTTCAGATCATTCAGTCTCTTCTGTATTTCTAATTTTCTGTCATTTTATCAAGAAGGTAGATTTGCTTAATGGCATTTTGCGTTCAATTTTGTCGTCAATCCACATAGAAAGTCGTTTTTCCATTTCCTCTATTGTATTATTTCTAGAACAGGTAATTCTAGTTGCAGAGCTTGTCATAGTTGCAGTTACTGATGACAGTATTTTTTCTTTATTCTTAAGAATAGTCCTTATTGTTGAAGTTGCTAAATTAAATGCAGCACCAATTTGAGATTGACATTCATCAGTATCTAATCTTCTAATCACTTGCATTCTAGTTTCTAGTGAAAAGCTTTTTTATGCTTTTATTTTCGTGTTTTTTTTATTATCACCCATGATATAAACTAAAAATCATAATATTTGTCACTAAGCAATTGTTATTGACCATGGTTCAAAATTACAAGGTCCGTCGCCAAAAGCTCTCGTGTATCTGAACAGTGTGATGTTAATATTCACTCACTCATAGCAATCGTTATATTATATAAATTTATACTTACAATAACATCAACAAATGCTTGAAATGACAAAAATACTTTCGTATAATACCGCCGGAAAGAAGAAACACAGATAAACTGCTTTGGATATCGGGAGGCTTAATGCCGCATGCTATTTGGGGAGAAATCCCACAATTCAAATAAAAGAGCATTAAATCGAAACAGCACTAAATGAAACAGCGTTAAGCAGGGTCTTACTGTATGCTGCAATATCAATTACAGCACACATTAATATTAGATGAAATTAGGTCTCTAAATATTAAACATGATTTAATCAATTAGATTAAAGCAGAAACTTACTTATCTTAAGTGATAAATTTATCAGGAATATTAATATTGTTTACAAATTATTACTTTACTAACATTATGACAACATCAAAAATAAGATATATTAATAAAATACTTCTTTAATGTTCTTTTTCCATTTATTTAAAAAAAATCAATCACTCCCAAAATTATTAATCTTCAAAAAAAAAGTATATTCACACACTTGTTTGAGCTAAGAATTATATGGGATCATAATGACAATTCTCAACTATGCTTCAATTTAAAATTATTCCCTGAGTTTAAAAGTTTATTTTAACTTAAAAACATTATTATCAAATACCATTAAAGGCACTGAGATCAATCTTAATAGAAAAAGCTGAAAATACTGTTCTTTCTTGACTCTAAATTTCAAAAAATGTTTTAAACAATTTCAATAAAAAATTCTAGTTTTAGTTGTGGAATATCTAATGCACATATTAGACTTCAAATTAATTTTTTTAAATATGTACAATACAACATATATTAAGAAAATTATATATTACTAGCTGGTATAACCGTTATTTGCATGGGTGAATTAAAAAAATTAAACAATACAGTTTGAAGGATAAAGAATTTTTAATGAGTTAATGTTACATGAATTGCAAATTAAACAAAATAAAAACCTTTTTGGATATCTCAGTTAAACAAAAAAGCCCTATTTGTGAAATTTTAAGTCTATAGATCTAATAGCTGATAAAAAGGATTCTCTTTTTTTATTTATAACGTCCGATAAGGTGATTCGATTTTCAAAAACACCTTTCTAAGCTGATCTCTGCTCAGCAAAAGTAACACATTTTTACAAATTTTGTGTAATGAACGCTTAAAATAGTATAAATAATTTATATCTGGATGTGTAATACATTAATATTACTTTCTGTTGTATTTATTTTTTGTTAAATTTGTAATGCAAATAACGCCATTCCTTAGATTATAATGGCGATTCAATAGAAACAGTGAAATGTTGGTGATTGATTGAAAGGTGCAGAAGTTGATATGCTGTAGAGCCAACTGGTGGGGAGTCGTAAAAAAGAAGACAGCACAAAAACCTTCTCCACAAAAAAAATACATATGCATGCTAATTTTCATGGTGATAGGTTGAACGGTGTTGGAGTGAAGCGAGGTCATACATACAAACATCCATTTATATATATATAGATATTAGAAAAGCCCTTTGATAATCTTAAATAGTTAAAAAGAATACTAAACTTATATAAGAGTTCAAGAAAAAAAAGCATTTGGCATTTTGAATTTGATGAATATATTACAGAACATTTTCAATAAATCTTCGATAATAACCAATTAAAAGATACTTTAAATATAAAATAAAGCAACTTTAAATATAAAATGAAAGGTTTCCTTATTTTCAGGCATATATAATGTTCAGATAATTAGTTGTCTATTAATAATGCATCATGATCTAAGGGAACAAATCTGTATTTACATTTTTAACATAATTATATACATAAACTAACAAAAGTTTGAAAATTTATATATAATAAAAGCATGTCAATTACATATATACATTTTATTTCAGTGAGTTGCAGTAATTACTTATATTTAATATATAATTTAAGTCATAATGGTAGTTTTTATGTTTACATTTATTAAATGTAATGCAAAACTGAATACATTCAATGTTAAATCGTTGAATGGAATACAAAAATGTTATCAAAAAAATCTGGAGTATATTGAATTTAAGGATTTAGAAAAAAACTGCTGAATGTTCCTAAGCAATTTGTATTACATTTAGTCAAAAGTATAATATGGAATGCATGAATTCAAGTATAGGATCAATTTTTATTGAGAAAATGATGAATAGAGCAAATCCAGAATATACAGAGAATAGAGAACAGTAGAAATATAATGAGTTACAATGAACAGACAGCAAGTAAATAAAACAAGAGTTTTTTTAAGGAAATTGATAGTAAGAGGAGATAGGGAAGAATTCACAAAAAGAAACTGAGGGTTTTTCAAGTACAAACATTCTTCCATCTTAGAACAGAGTAAATCCTAAATAGAGTACTTGCTCTGAAATTAAACTAGAAAAATAAATTTTTTGGCACTCACTCTACTTAGTAATAATCATGTTACACATTTGTATAAAGACAATTTTTAGTTGAAATAAAAATTATATTAATGTATTATTCATATCAGTTTAATATGAACAAGCTTTTGAGAAAATCGTGAACATATTTTTGCTTTAAAACAAGTTCAAAATAACACAATATTGTTGTTTTTCATTCCATAATGGATGATCTGAGACAGGGGTGGTCAACCGTTATGGGAAAAGTGCCACTATTTGATAAAAAATAATTAAACATGCCACTTCCAACTTTTCCAACAAACAAATGAGGAGAAGTGAAAAAATGTTACTTATAAGCTTATTATGGGATTTTTACGCAAATATACAGAGATGGTGCAAATCTATGTAGTCGAAATTTAAAAATATGATAAATAAGATGAAAGTACAAACTTAGTTTTTTATTTAAATAAACTTTTAACAAGTTCAATCAATTAGGTTGAGTATCAAATAAAAATGAGTAACTTGAATCATTTAATTCAAAATAATTATTGAACACTCAGTATTTACTTCATGTGGTTTTTGAATTACTACTTTTTTACCAAGACATCTATATTAGCATCAGCTCTTACAGATGCCTACATAGTTAGGTTATTATAGGTGCACAAGTATTAGTTTTGAGTATATAGTACAAGTATTACTTATTTCATTATATGTTCATAGCAGAAAACATTTATCCACAAACATATTTTGATCCAAATTTTGAGGGGGTTTTTTGTCTGAGACACCCCACTTCAATAAAGATGTAAAAAATAGTTATTTATAATCTTCCCAAAAAATTTTAAAATTTTCAGTAAGTATTAGCATGCTACTGTTACAAACAACTCCAACATGCCACACTGTAGCATGCATGTCACAGGTTGGCCACCCCTGATCTAAGGCAACTGTACACACAAAAAAAAAAAATACTCATAGGAAAATAAATATTTATTAACTTACCAGAAGATTTAACAGGTAAAGAATTTGTTCTGTAACAATCTGGGATAGGCTAAAAGATTATATATAACATATTATATATATACATACATACATTTAAATATTGCACAACGAAACATAAATTAGTGTATATATTTTAATTTTTTTTTAAAATTTCAATTTCATTTTATAACATAATTCTTGTTAATATCAAATTGAGCTGAATTTTAAAAAACTGAATATTGATACATAAAGATGCACTAAATAATTCATTACTTTATTTTAACATATACTTTTGTCTTTGAACAAGACATAAACACTCTTTGATCGTCATCATTCTATTTCAAGAAAACTTGTATTTGCCATTATTCAGAAAATAATATATCTTAAACTATTGATAACATTTAACACTAAGTAATTTAAAAAATACATTCTAATACATAAAAACATTTAAAGTACATTCCCTCCTTCATACATTCCTGTAGCATGCATACATTGTAAAGCTCATTACAACAACAATAACAAAATCGAAAAGTTACATACATAAAATGTCAGGGAAATTTTTTTTCAAAGTGGAAAATGTACAGTTCATTTTAATTAAAAAAATTTGCATGAAAAAAATACAATAAGTCACTTAATCTGTGTGAACAAATTCTATTTCTCAAATGACCAGAAAATTTTACAGACCAGGTCTTAGCATGGTATAAGAAATAGAGTTAATTTTAAACTAGCCCATTGAATGAAAGGATTTTCAAAAAATTATGTGAGGGTATGACAGCCAAATAATCACCAAACTTATACTACAGTAATGCACAAAAATTCTCTTGTGGTAATGTTGTATCATGTGCATTTTAAACACAATAAGCCACCTACATTTGACTAAAAGAAAAACACAAAAATAACAAAAATTTTGCAACTGTAAAATATTTACACAATATTTGGTAAATCAAGAATATTTACAATGTACTTTTAAAAAAGTTGAATGCCCTTGAGTACTTTTAAATTCAATGGAAAAAATTTTAATTTTTAAATTAAAAAAAATTTTAAGATCTGGGAAAGAAAAATGAAAAAGATGCTGGCAAGGATTGTTTCTGCATATTACAAGTCTGTGATAAAAAAGCAAATATGAAACAAAAATCATTATGAAAAAGGAACTGAAAATGCTGTATCCAATTTTATTCCCATACTTGAGAAAATGTGTAAAGATCTGCAGAATCACATCAGCTAATGACCTGTAATTTTTTATTCTGGTTCAACAATATATATATATATATATATATATATATATATATATATATATATATACATATATTAATTCAGTTCCAGTTTTTGTTCTGCAAACATAACAGTTTTTGATTCAGTTCTGAATGAATAATTTTTCTTTATGCACATTCTTATTTGTGCAAAAAATATAATTCTATCACAAACAAAAAAAATGTAATGCAATCAAAATTTAGAAGATGTTATTCTTTTTTTAATTAGTAAACTATGCAAATTGATAGAATTAACCAGCATGTACAATACAAATGGTGAGCCGAGAACAGCAAGCATAGGCATTATTATCCATTATCAAAATCTCATTTGACAACTAGGTTCATGATTATGTGGACCATCAACACTTCATGCTTGCCCTTGCAATAAAATTATGTAAAAAATAAGTTTATTTGTTTAACATATGAAAATTTTCTCTAATTATTTATATATTTTAAGGTGGTTTCACTGAGAATACTTCTGTTGTCTCAGAGAATAAATTTCACACCAGAAAGTGCCCTTTCAACATTAACTTGTGTAGATGGAGCAACCCAAACCCCCATTGATATCTTACACAAGTTTGGGATAGGTAATTTTATTCTCTTCCAAGAAATCTAAAATATTATTTTTCATATCAAGCCTTCATACATTGCCAAAAACATTTTAATTCAATGTCAATCTTGGTAGAAATAGGGGATCTATGTGTTTTTATTGCCAATTCTTTACTTTTTAAGGAAGTCTCCAAATCCCCTTCATTTTCATCACTTTCAATAGAAGATTGTGTTTCCTCATTTAGGATTGAAATGGATATTACCAAAAATTGTAATTTGTTCAAAATATTCTTTAAATGTTCCACAGCTTAGTCTACCTAAATAGTCTATACAAACATCCATGGATGATATCAAGCTGAGATGTAAAAAATATAACAGTCTATTTTTTTCCTTAAAAAATCCTCTATACTTCTAGTTTATTCATATGAATTAAATTTGCCTTTAACAAGTAGTTTCATGCAAAACTGAAACAGGAAATTGAGAAGCAATATACTTGTAATGATGATAATTATATGTTAGATATTAAATTAGAAAATATTGATAAGTTCCTTACTGTAACAAAGTGACTGAAGATATATCAAACACCAAAATAAACTGATATCTTTTTTGGTTTAGTTCCAGCTTTTGCTCTGACCAAAATAATGATTTTTTCAGTTTTTGGTTTAGTTCTGGTTCAAAGCCTTGCTTAAATTCCACTCAATAAATGGATTCTTTGTAATTAATTTAGCAAAAATTTTCCAAGATGTTTATATATTATTATAGATCAAATTTTAAAAGAGAAAAATGTGAAGCTCATCTTTAATAATTAAAAGTAAAGAGATGCAAAACTAAACACAAAACACTTAAAATTAATGGGCAGATTTTTTTGACAAAGTATACATTGTGTGTAGTAGTTGAAAAGAAGGTTTAACAGCACCAATGATACAACTATGTATATGCAATTTAAATTGTTTTTCTTCTCTTTCTTCTTTCTACATGTTTTGGTACAATGCATGGATGGAACAGTACAGAAGAAAATTATATAAAAGTGTATACATATACACAGTAGCGCACACAGGAATTTTTCAAGGGGGAGGGGTTGGGGTCGAAAGTTCAACATTCTTGTATCATGCTCCTTTTGATTTTGTCGATTTTCGGGAACAAAACACAGTAAAAACTAATTTTTGAATAAATAATTAGCATTAATTAATAAAATTAATCATTAACAGCAAGTAATTAATATTTATGTACTATATACTTAGAATTATAATCAATCGAAAAAAAATTCAAGGGTTTGGGGGTATTAGCATAAATAATAAATATATCTATATTTTTTATTCACAACAGTTTATCAGGATTTATTTTTTAGGCAGCACATATAATTTCAAATGAACATACTTTTTAAAAGAAATACTTACATTTGTAAATTGCAGCTGGAATGTTTTCTTAATGGATGTAACATCCGAAATTGGTGAAGAAATCTCATTTTGACTGAAAAGAGGCGACAATCGAGTTGGTGCCACCCTATCTCCTACAGAGAGATGAGATCCATTGAAGTCTTTGGTCTTCTTTTCTTCTTCTATGACTTTAGTGCTCTGGTTTTTCTTGAAAGGTGCAGCAGGAAATGTAGAGATTCGGTCTGCATCTAAGGATCCAGTGGACATAAATCTTCTGCGAGGTGAGATTTGGCAATTTTCTTCAGAAGTAGAACGGACAACTGAACTTTTCTGTTGTTTTTCAATAAATTCAACAGATTTTTCCAATGATTTTTTGTCGGAATGAGCATGAAGGCTGTTAAAACCTATATCATTGTTCACTTTATGAGAGTCAAATACAGCTTTCTGAAATATGCAATATAATATATTAATATACACGTCACCAAAATAAACTTACTTTAATTTAAAAAGTAATGTTTTTTTATTCCTTCTGATGAATACAGAAACAATAAATTTTATTTAATAATTTAATGTATACATAAAACTTAGAGTTTATATTTATATATAGATAGATAGATAGATAGAACTTTATTTTTTTACAAAACTTGATGCAGTACATCAGATTAACTTTACCTCACGGCAGTCTGTTAATGATTACTAGTTTCACACAGAAAAGTGCTATAAAACAAACTTTTTATTATCTTAACATAGTTAAGAATCAGAAAGTTGAGAATAGTCATCCCTTGCATAGCATGTCAAAACACATGGTTTCAATATTACATGGTACAGAATTTGAAATTATCATAACACGGATTCAATTATTTTAACAAAGCACAAAGCGAATTTAATACAACATGATTTTAAAAAATTGAATATCCTTTTTATTTATATAAGGGGAATTTCTAACTTTATTGCTACAGAAAATCTGATTTTTTCTGACAGTATGAGTCGAAAATGTATAATTATTATATATTTATCTTTCAGATGGAAACATTAAATTTGGAATGTATATTTTTTGTTGTATTTTTAATTTTTATATTTCATATTTTTGTTTTTGATTAAAAACTTGACGTTAACTTACTTTTTCATTTGTATGCTTACTTTTATACACATTACTTACTTTTGCACCTTAAGAATTCATTCCAATATAACATGGTACATATTACTCTCATTTATATTATGTACATATATAAATAATTTAATAAATAAATAAAATAATTTAAATAAATAAAATAATAACTTAAATAAATAAAAATGTCTCATATAACAAAGCTTTGATATAGCATGGTAGGAATTAACTGTGTTATATGAGGGACGCCTGCACATACTTTGATTTTTTATACCGTGTCATTAACATTGTTATTCATTAATTGTCATAAAACCTCTATTGTTGAATTTCATTTTTGATCTAATTACATAAAATTTATTTTGACTTAAAGATAACACACACACATATATATATAGCCTGGAACTAATTTTTAATTGATTTATAAAATATTTACATTTATAAATCATAAGTAATAAGATCAAAAGAAAATTGATACTAATACTGAAAAATAATTACAATAATGGCTCATAATTTTAAGAGTTTTCATAAAATCTTAATTTATACTATATATATATATATATATATATATATATATATATATATATATATATATATATATATATATATATATATATATATATATTCACTTACACAAAATGTTTCATATAACACTAAAGTTTTATATTTTAAAACAAATCAAAATTAATTCCTTTCTCATATATTTAAAAGCTCATCATGAAGTTTATTTTTTAAATGACATAAAAGTTCTAATAAATGCTGTTTCAAATTATTTCATTTAATAACAAAATCAGAATAATCCCAAATAATAAAAAGGGATAATATTCTGTATTAAAAGCATGCATCATGTCAAAAAATGTAACCAATCCTTAAATCTTTCAAAGCCAAGGATATCAGAGCAATAATTCCAAAAATCTCACATAATGATATTAGTATTAATGGATTAGGACTAAGTCAATAAGAGTAAATTAAAAAAATTTGCAAATTTTCTACAGAAATTAAAACTTTAAAAGTCTTTTGTTATACAAATATGTATAGTTTTCACTTTATCCTGTTTCTGATTCAATGCAGCATTGAAAAACAATTCCTCATACTCAATCTCAATCGAAAAAATATCCATGTATTTCTTCTTGGAACGGTCATAATCTACAATTGTTGTGAAAAGATTAATAATTTCCACACAAAAAAAGATATGTCATTTTTTTACAAAAATCCTAGTCTCTCAGTTGAAGAGGTCTATAATAAGAGAAATATATTTAACACAAAAATGCTTTAGACCTGTCTTTCCCAACATGGGACCCAAGCCCCACCCGTAGGGCATGGCAATATTTTGGTGTGTCATGGGCAGGATGTGCACACTTCATCTGACTATACCAAAGACTATGGGGTAATTCAAGAATGAGTTATTAACAGTGAATTGTTTTCCAGTGAGTCAGTGGATGTGTACATGTGTAATTGGTACACATTTCTGGTTTCCCCAGTCATATTTCTCAGTCGACCAAGAACAAGGTGGGACTCATGTCATCAGAAGAGCTAATATTTTCTCAGCCAATTAGCGTGCGTGACATTCAGTTTGCTTCTCTGCTTGCTTACATTTAGCCCTGTGTGTCCACCATAATACCGTGTTGCTCTGTTTTTGTTTATAATAATATGTGTGAATTAATGTGCTAAATTACTATTTGGAAAACTGAAGAAAAGGAATATATTATTATTTTTATTTATTTATATATAATTTGAACTCAGTAATTATGTAAATTAGCAGTATCTTGCATTTATACGACGCACACTAAAACTGGACTGTTTCTACTACATTTCGTTTCCGTCGATTTTCATATTCCTTATTCAGAAATATTTGTCTTAAATAGCCTACTTTCTTAATTAATGATAATTTTATTTATTTTAGTCACAAACCCTATGCATAAAATGAGTAGTTCAAGTAAAAAAAGTTCATCAATATTCAGAGGAATATTTAAAATTTGGATTCATATGTGCTATGCATGATGAATGGTAACCTTTGTGCCTTTTATGCCAACAATGCTTGGCCAACGAATCAATGAAACCAGGTCGTCTTGAGTGGAATTTGAAGTCGAGCCATAGTGCGTAAGAAAAATGAGATTTAAATTGCTTTAACTGTTAGCGTCAATCGTACTCTTGAGGCTAGTTATAAGATATCTTTAATCATTGCCAAATGTGGAAAAAATCATACTATAGGAGGATTTAAAAAAGCCATCAATATCAGCATTTCTTAAAACAGTCCTAGAAAAGGATGACAATGCTGTTAAAGCCATGCCACTCAGTAACAATACTGTTAGTAGAAGAATAGATAAAATGAGTGATGATATTGAAACAGTTGTTGAAAAGTTCAAAGCCAGATATTTCTCACTACAAATGGATGAATCAACTCTGAGAGACAATGAGGTTGTATAGTTAGTATATGCAAGATATATTGATAAAGGAGAATTTGCTGAAGAAATGGTATTCTGCAAATCATTAGAAACTACCACTTCAACCGAAAATGTACCAATAGAAAACTTAACATCTTGTGCTGCAGATGGTGCTCCTGTTATGATGGGCAAAAAAAAAAGCTGCTTAAAATTGATGAAAAATGAGAATCCAGAAATGATTCCTGAGCACTGTGTTATTCATAGAGAGAACTTAGTGGCCAAAAATATTACTCCTGTTCTTAATGAGGTACGATGCTCTGTTATAAAATGCATCAGTTATATCAAAGCTAATGTAAAATGTGAGGGTTCAGACAATTTTGTGGAAATGAAAATGCAGGCTATGTGGGACTTTTATTTCACACTGAGGTAAGGTGGCTTTCAAAGGGGAATTGCTTGAAAAGATTCATGGATCTATATGATGTTCTTAGTGACTTTTTAAGTGACAAGCCTGAAATGAAGCACCTGAAAACTGTTGGTTGTAAAGTATTTGTGAGTTATTTAACAGATATTTTTGAAAAACTAAATCTGTTGAATAAACAACTTCAAGGATCAAATAAAACTCTTGTGGATGCAAAGATGAAGATATTTGGCTTTGTTACATTAAATGAGGTATGTCAAAAAAATATTTCTTACAAAAATTTTGACCAGTTTCATTGGCTTAAAAACTGTGAGGTGACTAATGCTTCTGTACTTGTCATTGTGGATCATTTGATTTTAAAGAACGATTTTCTGATTTAAAACAAATTGGTTTTCCAACATGGGTGACACAGCCAATGCTAGTGGATATATCTGACATTTCAATGCTGTACCAAGAAGAGCTCTTGGAAATGCAAAATGATGAGTGCGTTAAAACTTTATTCAGTATAAAAGGAGTGATGGCATGGCTTTGTGATGAAACAGAAACTGAATACCTACATGCAACCAAGTCTGAAAGAAAATTGTTGTTACCCTTCCCATCTTCATATTTAGCTGAATGTGGCTTTAGAGCTATCAATGATCTGTTATCAAAGAAAAGAAATCGACTTGATATCACTAAACGAGGAGACTTGAGATTTAAGCTGACTCATTTGGAGCCCGATATAAAATCTCTCTGTTTCAGACATGATGCATAAGAATCCGACTAAGAGACATTTTTACATGAGCTCAATTTTTATTTTTCATTATTATTTAGTTCAATAATGAAAATGATCAAAGTATCTCAGAATAATGTTTCATTCAAATATTTGCTATATTTCTGCATTTCAGTTCTCTATTATATGTTTGGGAACTTTATTTATTTAACTGTTCTTTCATTTTTTTTTATTTTTCTCTTTCATGGATGACTTATTTTTTGGAAGCTTGTTTAGATACCAAGTTAATGGTCTTTTAAGCTTCCTTCAGGTGAATAACCATAAAATTTTGAATAACAAAATTTAAATAATCATGAGGGGTGCATCAGGATTTTAGAAATGCGTAGGTGGAGCATGGGTCAAAATTGGTTGGGAAGCACTGCTTTAGACGAAATAGCAGTTAACATGAAATAATATACAATGATCCCAACAAACTACTGAGTATTTTCATGAACTTTTCTCTTAACCCGTAACGAAAATCACCTAACACAAAAAGATATCTTCCCCTTCTAAGATTGAACAAAATACAGAAAACATCAGAGATTTCAGAGGGGTGTAGTGGTAGTTTCCCATTATTTTTCTGTATTATTGGACTGTCCTACTGTTTCACTGGAAGAATTGGTTGCAGTTGACATTGATAATGTGTGTACAGCCCAAATTATGACAGACAAAGACATTCTGGAGTTTGTTCAAAGCTAAAAAAATATCATTGATACAGTTTTCGACAGCAGAAATGAAATAAATAATCTTTTTCTCACATCCAAAATGAGGAACATAACAAAAAGTATGCACAGTTATTTAGACACCCATTCCAATGGTGAAATGAATAACAAATGAACGACATTGAACAATCTGTTGACAAATTGATGCTAAAAAAGACAATGCAAAGAAAAATACCAAGTTATTTTATCAAAACTCAATAAATGTTTTGTTCTCCAAAAACTTGAAAATGCTGTATAAAATTTCATTAAGTTCTTGTGAATGTAATTGTTTCATTGATTTTAATTAAATACATTTAAATTACTATGTTTCTTAGTCCTTTATTATTGCTAATGCTCTTTTTTGAATTCCGTGATAAATTCAATAACCTCTCTTTTAATACTGTACTTGTAGTACACAAAATACTCTTCCAAACCAATTGAAAAAAATAAACAGTAAATATTTTCTCTTCATAACAAATTTTGCAATAAAAACATGAATGAATCTAAAAGACAATTCTAAAATTGTAGAGATCTTGTCCACGAAACTGATCTTAACATAACCCAAAGCAGACTTGAAATTAAAAAATTCACACAGGATGGCTGATCTAAACACCAACAACTTCTTAACATAACTGGTGATGACAGACGCATGGACAAGTATTCCATAATGGTAAAATGACATGATTTGCCCTATATTTGGGTCTAGCTATGATATATCATCGAATATGCTCCTTACCTGCGAAAACGTAAAAGGTCTGTATATTGGCATTTAAAAAAGAAACGAAGCAAGAATAGTGTCTACATCTACACTTTCCACCTCCAATGAAGATGTAAATAAGTAAGAAGAGGTCTGGAAAAATGTGCTCCAATCCTAATAATTGATCAATACAGCATTTTGAGAAAAAACATGTTCATGCCACCCCAAATATCGTGCTCTTAAGCCTTGAAAAGCAAGAAAAGATATTGAAAGCCGTCGCAAGCAAACTGACACTTTCTGAAAGAATGCAAATGCTCTATTTGATACATGTTAACTACTTATGTATCAGTTGAAAGTTGTCACTATAAGAAATAACAAAGTATCGATGAATGAGCAATAATTTCTAGTAGACTGGCGAACTGAAAGAAAACCCCTAACTGGTTCTTCAGATTGGAAAGTTGTTTTCCAAAATACTAAGGCTGTCAAATGACAGTATAAGCAAGAGCATATATCTGGAGAGAAACCAAACTCTGATTGATGCTTCTTCTGGCTCAATAAATTTGAATCATGGATGTAAGCGAAAGCAGTGCATGTGCAAGTATATTACATCATCAACTATCATTATCACTGGCGTAGCTAGTTCTGAGTGGGCCCTGTACCAAAATTCCTTCGGGGGCCCTTTTTCAGGTATGAGAACTCTGTTAGTTGGACTGTAGTTACACATGTCGGGGCCCCTGTATCATTGATACAGCTGATAGGGTGGTAGCTACGCCCCTGATCATTATTGAATGCAGAGTCCAAACACTGAAGACTTTACACCTTTTGTGACAAAACTTCAAGCCATTTTTCAAACACATAATAGATATGCCAAGCAGACGCTACCATTGCTTCAGCTGCTCTTAGAGATAGGGGAATCATCTCTCAAAGCAGTGTATAGAAAGTGTTGTTTATAGAAGTAAAAATAAATCAGTGTGTGAGAATAAAAGCAAGAACCACTGGGTCGTCTGAGTCAATTGAAACAGATTCTAAGCAGATTAGTTTTTATTTTGATGTAAAATTTGAGTAAAAATCCCAATTACTGACAGACATGTGCTGACAAGATGGTCGCCAGTGAAAGAGCACACTGTTATGCGGCATGAATGGGCATGTAGGACTAACGTGTCCGTTATCCATGAATGCCTGCAGACCGTGTATGGTGAAGAGATCATGTCTCGTCAAGTAGTTAGTGTCGTTTAGGCTGTTTTCGGTTAATGTTAAAGAATAGGAGCCGAATTTGGAACATTTTTTCATATATAAAAGAAATGAAAAATTAATATGATATTCTGGCTTCACTATCCTTTAGAGAGCAGCGTTTTTTATCATACTTCCTATTTTTAGCTGAGTTGATTCATTTTTTCTGGAATAAAATTTGTTTTGAATTTTTTATCCTATACCGCAATGTTAAATGGGCTTTGCCTTCCCATATTAAAACAGAAAAGAAAGTATTCACGGAATATTTTGAAATTTTTAAAAACTCTATACTGTTAACAGCGGTACGAGTTATAATATTGCAAATTTCCATGTAAATTCGGTCATTTTCCTGTCTGAAAATATGTGCTTCGTATTTAGTTAGAGCTCTCGTACTTTTACCGAAGACAGCCTTAATGTTGCATGTACAAAAAAGGAAGGCAGACTGGAAGATGAAGGTCGAAGTAAGCATCCCTCCACATCCACGAATGAAAACAACATTACCCCATCGGACTTTTTTCCCCGCACTGAAAGTCCCATTCTCAGGACGTAACTCCCAAAACAATGCTGAGTTGGGGCTGGCTTTTGACAATTCCTAGCATCGCAGGGCACCGGGTTTTTACTAGAGTGATTTCTTCAAATTTATTGCACTCTACGATAAATGTCTCAATGCCGGCAGCGACTATGTCGAAGAATTGTGCAAGACGCGTAGTTCATGTTATTCATGTCTCACGCATGAGCGATGTCAGATGCCCAGCATTACGCCTCATTATTCGAAAGGATCCTGTCTCATTCAGCCATCAATTGATGCTCTTGAAGGTGGTATGGGGCGAACATTGCCTCCTTTGAAAGTTGTCTTTAGTTGAATATTCCTCTTTCAAGTAACCCTATATTGTTACCAAACGCTTTTATTCTCCCCTGTCGAATGCAGGTTTCTACAACCCTTCCAGGGCGCTCCAAATGCTGCCATTCATTTGGCCACTCCCCTCGCCTGGCACATCCCCCTCCCAACGACTACTGTTATCGCTATTTTCACCGACTAAACGTGGTTTTGACCCCTTGTTCTTTGTTGATTTGTAGTCTCCATGCTGTCTACTATCACCCCTTTGAAATTGTGTATCAAATTCGGCAACACCCTGTATTTTGCTATAGTGTTTGCGTAAAGATATACAACAATGTTTGCAGCCTTTACATTTGCGTCAATTATGTTTTTGGTGTCTCATAAAAAGAGGAATAATTGGAAAATTCTGAGTCGGAATAGTCATACTAACTTTTTGTGTTAAATACTATTTTAATGACAGTTAAAAGGAAATAAAGGCATTGCCACTTTAATACGTGATTTTAGAATGATATACCTATTTTAAATATTTCGAAGTGCTATAATTCTTTTTAACTATTTATAACCTGCCACTGTTAAAGTGGTGGGAAGTTATGTATTAATAAGATTTTTCGCCGACTAAACGTGGTTTTTGACCCTTTGTTCTACGTTGATTTGTCGTCCCCATGCTTTCTAAAGAGTGTTTTTTTTTCAGGTATAGAAGTTTAAGTTGGCATTACTTTCCAAGATGGCGACAGATTTAACAGCTGTCAAGTGATTTATTCTCAGTTTGGTTTGGCAATTCATCAAAACGATCATCAAGCAAGGCGTAGATTCGTCGAATGGGCCCAAAACGAGATTGCCGTTGTTCCCGATTTTCATAAGCGAATTTTGTTTAGCGATGAAGCGCACTTCTGGTTGAATGGCTACGTCAACAAACAAAACTGCCGCATTTGGAGTGAAGCTAATCCACAAGTGTATGTCGAAACACCGTTACATCCAGAAAAACTGACTGTTTCGTGCGCTTTATGGGCTGGTGAAATCCTTCTTCAAAAACGATGAAGGCCGCAACGTTACAGTCAATGGTGATCGGTATAGAGCCATGATTACTAACTTTTTCATTCCTGAATTGAACAATCATGATCTCCAGGCGCTGTGGTTCCAACAAGACGGCGCAACATGTCACACAGCTCGTGCCACAATCAATTTATTGAAAGACACGTTTGGTGACCGCCTAATTTCACGTTTTGGACCTGTGAATTGGCCTCCAAGATCTTGTGATTTAACACCACTAGACTATTTTCTGTGGGGCTATGTAAAGTCATTGGTCTGTGCGGATAAGCCACAAACGCTTGACCATTCGGAAGACAACATTCGCCGTGTTATTGCCGATATACGGCCACAAATGTTGGAAAAAGTCGTCGAAAATTGGACGCCCAGATTGGACTACATCCGAGCCAGCCGTGGCAGTCATATGCCAGAAATCATATTTAAAATGTAATGCCACAAGATTATCTTTCGAATAAAAAAAAATCATGTCAATCGAATAATACATCGTTGTTTTATTGCAATTTAAAGTTCTATACCTCTAAAAAAACACGCTTTACAAGTTAAGCCTGGATACACAATCCATCTATTAAAAGACTTACCATATATTTATCTTGTGCTTTTTCTAGCAAAGCCATAATGTTTGGGGAAGCAGCACTGTCTTTTGTCTCGCTATCAGAAACACACCTTTGTCGCGAACTGGCCCCGGTTTGCTTAAGTATGATGCTGAAAATACAGAAAGCAGTAAGCATATAGCATATAAATCAAAACACATCAGAGGGTAAATTATGTGGCATAATTAATTACGTTTGTATCTTTTTCATGATTCTCCTGAGATCTTTTTGTTCATAAAACCACGACCCGATTATATCCCCTACAAAAAGAAGAGGACTGAATAAGTAATACTAAAAATACAAACTATTACATACATAAACATACCTAGGGACGTCTTAAAACCTGTTGAGGACCTGAGCCCCAACATAAATGTAGGCTCCACCCATGTGACCCTCAAAAGTGTACATAGTATAAGCATACTTGTCAAATACTCGTACAAACAATAACTCGGACCAAATAAATAAGCATGACTTACAATCGCGCACACCGACTCGAACGATTGCCGCCTTTTGACTGAATGAGTAATGATGGTATATGGAAGGCTTTCACCTGTACAGGGAAGAAAGTCATCACATGCAGCCAATAGACATATTGTCCTAAATTCCCATTTCTGGAGAATATAACCGGAAAAAACATTTGACCGTTGAAATTATTCTAATCATGACCTCATTGAAACTGAGTCGAGAACGAGACGAGGCCTTCATTGTGTTTAAGGCTCTGGGCTTGGGCACAGATGACCCTTGTCTTAAGACGTCCCTGAACACAAAGGACAAAAAAAGAGAGGAGAAAACTTCAACAGTTTAAAAACAAGTTACTTGAATATAACCTCTGCATTTCTGTAATGAACTTACCTTCTTCTGATGTGGAACCTCACTCTCTGAGTTTCACAGGAGCTGGTTTGGAATTCGATGTAATTTATTTTCATGATCAGCTTTTGACTAGTGTGACTAAGAGCTCTGAGATACCGGCCCTAGTTAACCAACTGGCTCTGGAGACTATCAATGGAATCCCACAATCCTCCTTGAAAATCTATACAGACGGAAGCAGGGGTGAGAAAGGCATTTCGGGAAGTGGAGTGTACATTCCTACTCCCTCTGGGGCCTTAGAATTTAAAATTAAAACACGAATTACTGTTCAGTTTTTAGATCAGAACTTATAGCCATCAGGAGGGGTCTGCAGTGTGCTGCTCAGTTGGAGGATCGTTTCCAGGAAATATGGATTTTGACTGACAGTCGAGCCTCGATTCACCATCTCGCTGATTGGGGTGACATTGGTAATCAGACTAGCCTGGACATACTGAGTCTTCTTCACGATCTTTCTTCAGGACATAGTATACATTTTCAGTGGATCCCTTCGCATGTTGGCATAGAGGGTAACGAAAGAGCTGACTTTTTGGCTAGGACTGCTGCTGTGGAGGGTATGAGTCCAAGAGGGAATCTCACATTTTCTGAGATTTCCACAATTTCTAAATTGGAGAGCTCAAGCGACAAATTAAAACTACACCCAGTCATGCATGGTACTTTGCTAAATGTCCGGGCGAGTCTTTTAGACTCAGTAGTAGACCTCTCCAATCTACTTATTCTAGATTTTTGAACGGACAGACAAGAGCTCTCAGGTTCTCTAATGGACAAAAGACTTTTCCGGAATGCCACTGGTGTTCTTCCGGAGAGGCCTCACCTAATCATATTTTACTTTGTTTGGGTTTTAAAAAGGACAAGGTCCTTTGCGACCCACTGTTGTTTTTAGATTTTTTTACAGATTTTCGGATTCGTGGGGATTGTCTAGCCCTGCTAGGCAGTACAGAGATTAGTAAAAAAACCCCTTTTTTTATGTTTCTTACGACTTCTTAAACACACACACACACATTTCATAAAATATAAAACCAAAAATATGTGTTAATGTTTTACGTTTCGTAAATAGGATGCGACAAATTGGCAAAATGTTTTAATTTAGAACCTAGGTCAAGTGACGTGGGCGACACTTGGAACTTGCAAAGCACTCTCTCCAAAAGAACTTATTGAAGTTCTTTCCTCCGTGTGGTCAGCAGTGTCCATTTACAACGACAGAAGTTTGAATAAATCAATTTTTCAACGCAGAAACTTTGGGCGGAAGTTAATCATGATAAATATGGATAATTCAATTCAACAAAAAAGATTCAATTTTTCACTCAACATTTCCTTTCCTTACTCACCAGAATGGTTCTTATACAGGAGGTATGGTTCTTGGAGCTGAAATTGCATATCACTGGTGATGGACTCGATGAAATTGGTAGTGTTCTTCCGATTCACGATGATAAATCCATGATGCGGTGGCAATGACCTGAAATATATGAAAAAAACATACACATATAGATTAAAAACAAAAGTATTGGTACGGATACTGGAGAACTTGGTTCTTTCGAACCTTTATCTTCTATCATGAGAATTTGGGTGACTTTAATATGCTTTCAAATTACCCATTTAAAAAAATAAATATTAGGTTAGTAAATAATAGCTACAAATTATATATTACTAATATTTCATGAGATGTGAAAGGTTTACATTGGATGAAGAAGCCAGGCCTTAAAAAAATGTTTCATGCTTGGGAGTGGGCGGGGCGAGCCTAGCCAATCTGATTGCGGCACAGAAATCTGAATGAGAAATGAGAAAAATTTGGATGGATAAAGTTAGGATGCATTGGCGTCGAGAGCAGCTTCTGTGATTGGCTGACCAGCAAGATGCATTAAATGCGGAAAAGAACACATGACGAAAGATTGTAATATCACCCAGAGGATTGAAAACCCATATTGTATAAACTGCCACGTGTACGGGCATACTGCCTGCTACACGAAATGCCCCAGATTTCCAAAACCTAAGTCAGCCCCCCAAACGATAAATAAAAATAACAATACTTTTAACTCAAATAATGTAAAAGAAAATTTATCATTTGCTAATGCTGTTTCGGGAAATAATCATAATAATTCTACTCCACAGCCTTCAATCCCGAGAAAAAACCGAGAAAGCCAAAGTTCCTTCCAATCATTCCTCCCCGCTGATATTAATTTCAATGATGTTAAAAACCTTATTGAGCTTTTTAAAATTATTTCCAATATTGTAAAAAATTGTCCAAAACTTATTAGTATCTTACCTGCCCTCAAAGCAACCAGTGACTTTAAACAACAAGCTTTTTTAATTTTACAAGCTCTAATGGATTAATTTTTTCTGTGTATTTTATTATCAAAAATTGTCTCTTTTCCTTTTTAAATTTTGTTTATTCCTACAATATCGTTCCTTTATTTATTCAATAGTATCTGTTTCCCCCCAAACGGGTCAGTTAGCTCTATTCATCGTAGCTCACTAGCCATGTTCTTTATTTATTTGTTTCTCCCGCCCCTCCCCATCTTTGGGACGCTTCTCATGTCGGTTTCCGACATTTTTTCCCCTTCATTCTGAGCAGAAGCGCTTGCTCGCTGTCGCTCGCCATTTATCTTATTTTCGTTCGTTCGTCGCCCAATCATTAGAAAACCAGACTTTAAGTGAGTGAAGATTAACGTCGCACTGATCAGCTGCACGAGGGCTTTTGGCGACGGACCACGTAATTTTGAACCATGGTCAAGTGACGTGGACGACACCTGAGCTGGCACCCCCCTTTCCTACCAAAGACTTTAAACAGCAAGCATTAATGCTAATGGATGCGATTATGGATTAATTTTTTATTTTTCTATTTTCACTTCTATTAATGTAAATGACTTTATTTCCAAGATTAAAACTTTTTCTTCCTATTCCGATCAGGCAATTTCTTTCCAAAGTCCAAAAGCTCACAAATCAATAGGGTTCTCTCTTTTTTAACCGCTGAAGCTCCTTCAAACGCCATTGGTCCTTCACGTATTGGCCACACCTCTTCATCCAACCAAACCAAGAACAACATCGCAAGGCACCTTTAGATCAAGATATGGGATGGAGGAATCTGTCCAGATTCCAGTTCCCAAAGTAAAGTCGTTAAGTCGCCCAATCATTGAGTACATGAGTTCGAGCAAACTGCAAATCTACAGATTAATTCTAGAAGAAATTAGAAATTAAAACTTTAAATACGGAATAATTAAATAGAAATAAGGAATTATATTAAAAATAACTAAATCAGAAAAAATTAGGGTCTATTAATATGGATCTAGGTCTGAAAACACAAGTGTAGTTACAATTTGCCATATTTTGACTAATCATGTAAATATCGAGTTCGTTTTTTGTACCGTATTGCGGCCCGTCGGCCTTTTTTGAGTGGCCTGGTCATGGTCAATTGCACAAAGAAAAGCAATTATTGGAGAACAATGTACAAAAAATTCAACAGGAAATTATATCAATCAAGCAATCAAATGTATCAATTTTGCAATCAATTGTTTTTTTTTAATAGTAGAGTGTAAGAAGCTTGGTCATAGATGAAAACAAAATAGAAATTATACCAAAACTCAGTAAAAATTCATAAAAATAAATACTTTTGTGTTCGATAGAAAAGTTAATAAAGTATTAAAATAAAAGCAAAAAATTAGTTTTAATTTTTTGATCAATTTTGTTCGTCAATGTTGCTTTGGTCTTATATACTCTGCTTTTTCCATTATCCGCATGTTGCGGCCCGCATGAAATAACTGTCCTGTGTATGCGGCCCGCGTGAAATACCTATCATGTGTATGCAGCCCGGTGGGAAAAAAAAAGGTTAAGTACCCCTATTCCAGAACATACTCCCAAAATTTATTTAGTGAAATTTTATCGTACGAAAATCTTTGAGATTTTTGAAACAGTTTAGAGCAATGATTATTGAGCAGTGGAATATATTCACTTGAAGTCATGATAACTTTTCCTACTGGGTGGTATGCCAAACGGGAAAAAAAGCTTCTCAAAAAGTTTTTAAAGAAAATGTGCGAAAAAAAATGAGATTCAAAAAATTTCACAAGCAACTGAGATAGATCCACAGATCCAATTTTCTAATATTTGAATAGAACTTAAACGAGTAGCTACCGCGCTAACTTAAACAAAAATAACAATGGACAGCAATTACTAAATCTGTGATAAGTGAAGTCGATATAAGATATACATTAAAAAAAGGAAGCATTTATTTGCAATTAAAATTCCTTTTTAATGCTGCATTTTATTATTTTTTCAAACGCAAATGATTTTTAGCAAGCCAAAAAAACCGACGATAATTTCATAATTTCGAATACAGCTTAAGATAATAATGAGCAAATTAAGCTCCACCTAGATGTAATACCGAATATTGAGTTGCTTTTGCAGTTGATTTACATCTTGTCAGCTTGCTTGCGCGCAACAAACATAAATACATATTACGACTTATTTCTGTAATCATCTCCCACTGCAATTCTATAATCACTGAATACAAATGGACTAAATTCATGATGGTCACACGATAATGGAAATCACGTGTTTCCCATTGATTAAAAATTTGATATACCAGTTGTTCAACTCGTAAAAGTTTAGATAACATTTAAAATTTGATGATTGAGTAAAAGAGTTCACGTGTTAAAATTCTTCAAACAGTTTTCAAAATTAAAAAAATACATTATACGAATACTTTTAAATTAAGTACATTTTGCTTAATTATGTGTATTATTATATCGTTGAAAAATATGTACTTTCTAAAACAAAGTTCCTGCAAAAAGCAAAAGATGGCAACAGTGAAGCACATGAACTAATTGTCTGGAAACGCGTGATTATATTTATGATATAATTATGACGTCGCGTTAATTTATGAACTGATAATGAATTTCTAGAATTTATGAACCGAAAACACGTGGTTCAATTATCATGTGGCTCAGTTATGTGACTATGACGTCACATGAATTTAGTCCATTCTACAAGCCAAACTTTTCTCTCTCTCTCTCTCTTTCGGTAATTAATATATGTTATTGTTTCCTCTATTTCAGTTTTTTATTAATAGTTATGAAATGTCATTGATAAAGGATGCATACGCGCGCGACTTAACTAACTTTAGGTAGGTTTTATGTCATGAAATAACAAGAGGCAAAGTGTAACACTTATATTTTAAACACTTTTATAATAAAATTCTAATCATATGTAAAATATGGAAAAGAAAAGTCATAATGGCAGGGAAAACGAATGCATAAATCCTATTATTAAATACAGCATTCATACATCAGTTTAAAGCTAAAATTATAAATAGGTAGCACATTTAAATGATAAATATTGTAGATATAGAGATAATGATTGAGTTCATATTTGTAGATTAATAGTGTTTGCTATTATTAAAGAATACAAAGTAAATATTCATATTTCCAAATATTATCTTTTAATTATGTACATATTCAATTCACAAATGGCGCAACAATAGCTCTTATAAAAAGAATATATATATTCCAATCATTTTATTTTTAACCTTAACATTATAGTGTAGATAAACACAAAAAAATATTCTTAGTGTTACTTCTATAATTTTTGTATTGAACTTAATTTTCTTAGTTTATATTTCTTTTAAAAAAATAGTTTTATACTTATTGTTTTGCTACAATTCCACCAGTAATAATATAGCTTTTATTCTGGATCTAGATCCTGAATCTGGCGTGAGTGAGTGAGTGAATATTTACGTCGCACTGTTCAGCTACTCGAGGGTTTTGGCGACAGACCTCTTAATTTCGAACCATGGTCAAGTAACGATGACGACACCTGTGTGAGCCGGCACCCCCTCTGATAACTTCCACACCAACGGGAGGACGTTTGAGCTCTCTAAAGATTTAATGTGCATCGCTCCCCTACAAGGCGAATCTTCAGTGGTCCTAGGCTCGAACTCATGACACGCCGGCCACGAGTTCATGACCTTAACTACCAGGATACCGCGGCCATTCCTGAATCTGGTAGTAACTTGCTTTAATTACATTTTTTATTATTCTTATTATTGAGAACATTTATAACCCCGTGCATCACAAAGTAACACACGGGGGCTCACATAGAAGTAAGCGTGAAGCACACATCACAAAGAAGAGAAGGATTACAACACAAACATCCATGTCTTACCCGGGATGCGAACCCAGAGCCTACGGCACCGCAGTCAGCATCACTAACCACTATACCGGATGGGCGGCAAATGTTCACATTAATCGTGATCCAAGCATTTTTAATGTATTTTTAGGTAAGTTACCTTTCTCTTAAAATAGATTTAGGACTTCTATTATTTTAAACAGGATTTCGCTCAGTATTGTAAACAAAGAGAAAGGAAGATTGGCTAGTCTGATTAAACCCCACTTTTATATGAATTAAAAGCTGTCCTCAGTCTCAGCATTGTTAATAATACTGCAGCTTCATATTTAAAAGACCCTAATATTATCTATTTGATTTCTTTATCTCTAAGGTTTAAATCATTTATAACTCTAGTAAAAATCCTTTTAACATTCATCATCATCATCATATTATTATATATATATATATATGTAGGATTTTCCCTTTGAAACATTTTGTTAAAAGGTTGAGTCATATCCTTTTCAGAGGACCATAAATCTCAATTTTATTTATTACTGCATTCCGAAGCAGCGCCATTTAGTGAGCTTTCGTAGCTCCGGCTTGAATAATTTTTCGGCAGAGGCCTACTAACCACTGCTTGTTCAACACGTCACGTCTTTACCGCATTTTCGCGCCCTGCGCGGCACCACCAGTCCTAACATCCGAGAATGAGAAAGGTTTATTTCCCCGTCTTCTAAAGGTATAACTTAACTTTTAATTAACCTAATTCCTGCATGTCTTTCTCTTTGTAAATATCCCCTTTTGTAAATATTTCCCTTTAACTTTAAATAAATTCTTTTTTATTTAAATGAAGTATCTGTGTTTAAATGACTTAGATTCAATTAATTCATCACTCATCCTTAAATACTTACCCCTAGACAAGCCACCTCGCCAATCTAAAATCCCGCTTTCTGAAGAGTCTGATTTTTATTCGAAGATTTATTCGGACTCCCACACACACACATATATATATATAATTGCCTATAGTATCTTTTAAATAAGCTTCTTTAAATAACTTTTAATTCTTTAGTTCAGGACTAACGCATTAATCTTAATCGTAATCGAATGTAACATTGCATCAGAAAACTCGCTCACGCCCGTTACTAACCAATTATGGCTGCTGTTAGAAAGGAGTTTACGCGACCTTTACAGCCGGTATGAAAAGCGAAACTCTTTTGAGCTCACTCTCTGTCTTCGTCCTGTGAAATGTTGCTGCTGCTTATTGCTTCTGCTATGTGTGTGTGCGTCCATATTAGTTAATTATTCCTAATGTTGTTGAAATTCATATGCCTGTGACCACGAATAAAAGAAAACTAATTCAGAAGTTCTCCGTTTATCAAGAAACAACCAACATAAATAATCATCGGCAACTCTACATATAAGTAACCAACATAAATAACCCTCGACTACACTACAATATACAGTAGGCCACAAAAGTGTTCGTACACTTGCAGTTTCTTATGGAATTTAATGTTTTCGACTAATAAAAATTAATATAGTGTAACTGTAATTTTTTCTATATCTGAAATTTGTTCTTAATAGAATGACATAATTATTTTTTTAAAAATAGTATAACTATTTTTATAAAAAAATTAATAATCAAAAAGCTACTAAGATTAAACTCCTTATTTTTTAATTTACAAGCTATTATAGGCCCATCGGAACCAAAAATATTGAATTATCTGCCATCCCAATCAATTTGCTGTCAATTTTGAACTTTTTGAAACTAAATCCCAAGAATCTAGTTGGATTAATAAAATATGGAAGCGGAAGTGTTCTTGCGTGGGGGTGTAAATCGGTCACATAATTAGGTAATTTGGTATTTTTTGTTGATATTGTGAATCATGAGCTCTATTTAAATATTTTAAAGAGAAAATTTAAATTATCTGCCCAAAATGATCCACCAGAAATTTGGATGTTGGAGAATACTTCATTTTTTAACAGGGTAATGACGCCAAACGCACTGCTCTCAATGTACGCCACTGGTGTCTCTATAACTGTCCCCAAATTATGAAAACACTTCCTCGATCACTTTATTTAACCCAGTAGAACATATATGGTGAGATTTTGAAGTAAAAAAAAAAGAAAACATGACAAATAAACACAAAATGTGAAGTAAAAACAATAATCACAGAAGAATTGAGGAAAATCGATGCAGAAATTACACAAAAACTGATTAAATCTAAACCAAGACGCTTAAAAGTTGTTGTGGAAACTAAAATATATTCTACTAAGCACTAAATTAAGAAAGAAATACAATATTTAAAGCTAAGTTGAAATTTTTGTTAAGTTTATGAAAACTTTTGTGGCGTAATTTTTTAGTAGCTTTTTGATCATTATTTTTAAAAAAAATAGTTATACTATTTTGAAAAGAATAATTATGTTATTCCATTAAGAACAAGTTTCAGAAATCATAAAAAAAATACAATTACTATATATTAATTTTTATTAGTCTAAAACATTAAATTTTATAAGAAATTGCAAGTGTACGAACACTTTTGTGGCCCACTGTATATAATTCATATTCTTTACTATAGAAACATGAATCATTGTAACATTATAGCTGAAGCATACAAAAACAGAAATGGTAATATAAACCAGATATTACAATTGAATTTTTAAAAATAATAGAATTTATATATATATATATATATATATATATATATATATATATATATATATATATATATATATTGCCGACTTAGGACAGCTCTTACACACACACATATAAAATAATTTATATAAAAGTGGGGTTTAACATGTTTTCTGGCCAACCAACCTTCCCCTTTTCTGTTAATAATCCTGAGCGAAATCCTATAGAAAACAATGTGGATAGAACATCTAAATCCAATTTAAGAAAAAGGTATCTTACCTAAAATTGCATTCAAAACTGCATACCCCGCACTGAATCTGAGTACAATAAACAAGTTATTGCCAGATTCACAATAATAACAACATATACAAATAATTATAATCCTAGTATAACTAGACAGAATATAGTAGTTAGCTACAATAGTGTAATAGCAATATATATATCTTAGTTAAAATTAATAATAATCCAATCAAAACAAATTACCTAGATGTATCACTGTATATTAAGGATTTGAAACTACATTCTAATATTTATGATAAAAGAGATGCCTTTAATTTTAATATCATCAAAGTGCCTTACTGGAATTCTAATTTATCAATATCTATATATAGAAATATTATTTTTAACTATATTTATCGCAATAAAGTATTAGTTAGCGATAAAGCTAATATTTTTTTAAATCTTAAAAAAATTTTTAATCACTGTATTGAACATGGATACCCTGCTAATTTTCTTTGTAATTATATTTATAATAGTTTTTTATGATACAATTTGTATTAATGTAATTATTTACTGTTATTATGTTTTGTAATGTTTTTTTAAATTTAGACAATATCTAATTTATCCTACAATTATTATATAGATGGCGCCACATGCTTTTTTTTAATTCTTAATATATATATTTTTCTGAGTTTCTTTATATTTTACGCTAATTTTATGATATTTATTTTTATTTTTATGATTTTTTAAAAGTATATATATATTTCTTATTATCGTATATCGTATCGCAATTAATCGTTTCTTATATCGTATCGCAATTAACTTTATGCGGTTCTGCCCTCCCTATTTGGCGGGAACACGATACTGCACTCCTGGCCATCGTTATAAATACGTTTTAGTAGGTTATGTTTATGTTCATATGTTCTTTAGTTTAATGATTTAATATTTAAATTCTACACATACATAACTCTTTCCTTTCCTCTTGGTACATAGTATGACAAATTACAGGTGAAGGTTGGCGCCGCAAAACTTGTTTAAACCTGCAATCCTGGTTCCTAAGGCCAGGAATTTGTCTTTATACTATGTGCCTCCTTCCTACTTTTAGTTATCTTAGGTATATAACTATATGATTATTTTTATATTTTTGTTTATGTATATGTATATATGTGTATAAATTTATATATATGTGTATGTATATGTATATGATTATATATTGAAAAAATTCTTTTATATTTGATTTTATATATATATATATATATATATATATATATATATATATATATATATATATATATATATATTCAAAACTTAATTTCAAGCTAAAAAGAAGATCTGTCAATTAATAATAAAGTAAGTAAAAGAATTGAAATCTCTAACTGCAAGAAAACTATGGATTTTATGTGCCCCTTCCTAGGCTATTTTTAACATGCTTTATTCACACAAAAAAAAAATCTAAAATTTTACCTAATACTTCAAACGTGATACTGGAACAAAACTAAAATCAGTAACTACAATAAAGGGGGGGGGGGAAATCGAACACAAGAATCCATCTTTTCTCCGAAGGTTGAACTAAAGAAGAACTGAAATGAAAAAGTTGAGAAACAGAAACTGAACACACTCGTAATACTAAACTGTGATTTGATGAAAAAGCACTCTCTGGTCCAAGTGCCAACAAACGGCGGGAAAACGAAACAAAGAAATTAACCGATCTTTTGTTGAGCGCTGGCCTACTTCTCAGCGATTCACACAACACAAACTCGACAGAGAGGACGCGGTGGCTTTTGAGGCAGAATCGCTCGAAATAACGCAGAAACAAAAACAAGGAGAGTGAGTGGAGTTGGGTGGTATTTTTGGGGTGCTAAACGATCTTCTTCAGAACCGTGGACCATTCCGTTGGTTGTTACCTTCCCGTGTTGTCATTCCTTGAAGATTTGATGCTCGTATTGCGAAAATTTATTTAAGTGATATCGGATACTGATCCCATAACTATATTGGTAACCCCGTTGCAGTACTTATTATTTGTGCAAAGGATATAACAAAAATAGAAGATATACTTAGGATATACAACAAAAAAAATGATTCGCTCGTGGTAAGTACTGCATGCTTTTTATACATTAACAGATGAAATACGTTATCTTTCAAAAATCTTTTTTCATAAAAAGCCTGTTCAAACTCCCCCTCCCTGAATTATAATAATATTCCCAAGATTCATTGAACATATTTTGATTTTGGAAATATATATATAAGTGCTGATTTTTTTCTTCTCTAGTATGAGTAGTTTTTTTTCTCTAGTAGTTTTAACGAACTTTAAATGCATGCATATTAACAAACTTATGAAAGATTATTCGATGCTAATTTATGAAATGGGAGGATTTTCTTTTCAGCAAAAAGGACAGTTTCGTCAAAATGATTGTTTATATTTTAACTAGCTTAAGGTTATAAATATATATTTGTTTCTATTTCACAAGGAAAATGTAATCAGAAAGACAGTCTTCAAAATAGAAAATAAATAAGTTGAATTTGAAATATACAATTTTATCCAAAAACACAATTAGTAAATTTGTTATATGGTGCAATAAATAAAACCTGTGTTTGGATAATTAATTTTATACAAACAATAATAATGAGCTCTTACAAAAATAATTTACACATTTTTTAAAAGTTTTTTTATGTAATCTATTTTTTTAACAGTTGAAAAAAAAATGTTTATGAAAGTATAATTTGAATGTAGAATTATTTGACATTTAGTACTCATTTCAAAATCGAAAGTTATCTAAACGTCGTTTTGAAAAATTGAATCTTAATCACTTTAATAATTTCAGCATACTAAATTTGTGTTTCATGAAAGTTTGAAAAGTGTTACTATAAACAAAGAAAACTTACGCTTGTGGGAAACACGGAAACAAAAATAATACTCCGAAATATCAACAAATATTACACCGAAATTGACATATTTCATGGCGTATTTCCATCGTGTAATAACATGGTAAGAACAATTTTTGTCATAAAGTATAATGTTTTTATTCTGTATACCCAAAATACTTATCAAAAAAATATAATGCATACACAATACAATTCATAAATAGACACAATACTAAAAATATATATGAATATAAGGAGTGGGAAAATAATATTTAGGGAAATGTTATGCTGAAATGTAATTTTGGTTATTTTATTTTTACTATACTGATCTTATAACTGAGGCACTTTAGAAGATACTATCGGCAATAAATAAAAGTAATATTGAAATTTAAGAGGACACAGTACGATTCAATTGACCAAAATCGGTCAAAAAATCAAATTTAATTTTTTTATCCTAAATTATTCTATATATACTTTTCTATAGCCTCACAAAATTTGAAAGCTCTAAACTTAAAAAACGCAGAATTATGATAGCTTTTACACATTCGTTTTTATTCACATCTCTATGGCAAATCAAAACTTTAAACTGACTTATCTCAGAAAGATAAAATTACTAGTTTGTCTTCATTTAAAATGCTAAGGCTTTTTTTTCTATTGCGCCTAATGCTTTGAAATTTTTTTTTACCTATTGGTAATAGCACATGTAACAAAAGTTGGTACGCATTTTTGAATCAAAGCAATATTTATTTTTTTAAAAATAATTGAACTCAGAATTTATACATTTTCTAAGGAGTTTTTAATAAATATTCATAAAAAGAAGTGTTGTATGAATACCAATTACGTTAACGCAAACCCCATACCAACTTTTATTATACATAGTTTGACGTACTTGTAAATCAAATTTCATGCATGTAGGTAAATTTTTGTAGGAGAAGTAAAAAATTACAAATAGCTTACAATACTTAAAAAATTACATGAATAGCTTTTTATGAAATTTTGAGCACAAAATCTGTTTAACATAGTATACATACATAGGAGGCAACCAAAAAAATTTTAAAAATCCTTAAATTAAAAATTTTTGCGTAAATCGTACCATGTCCCTTAAAAGAAATAATTCGTGAATGGTAAAAATTCAAATGAGAACTTAAAGATAAGTATTTGTTTTAAGAGTAAATCCTCTTTATATCTTCGAAATACTTGTTCCACGTGCAATATAAACAAGGGGGGTGGGGATCATTTTAAATCTAACTGATATTAAGGTATAATGCTTAATTCTAAAAAGCATGTTTTTCGCAACCCTTAATTACAAACGAATGAAATTTGTAAAAATATCTTTTGTTGATAAAACCCTAAAATCAATCAGCAACAGTTTTTGCATAGGTAAACAAAAAACAGTTGAAAGCGCTTGCTTCAGACGTCAAAGATTAAGATCCAAAATAATAAATAAACAAACGCAGAACAGTCATTTAATAATCTCATTTGTACCCATTCAGCATTCTCACTATACATAAATAAAAATTTCGAGATGCTGTAATAAATTTATTTTTACATAACCACAGTTTGGACAAATTTACATTTATGATGACGGAGAGGCTTTGCATGGGCGTGCAAAGACAATTAAACGCAACGATATAATACAAATTTTACAGCCAATTATAAATAAAAATTCATGGGCAGAAAAATATAAAACTTTGCATGAAATTCAAAATAAAAGCCGCGATCAAGAGTATAGCTTATGCTTTATACAATCCCTGAAGACTATCCTAGAGTTTATAATAAATTATCATGCAATTACAGCTAGTGGCGTAACGTACACCCCCGCATAGCGAGGGGGGCAAGGTTTTAGGGGGCCCAAAGCCTGACTGCCGCTAAGTACTTACCCTTTGTAAAATCTAATTTCCACTGATGACAGCTGCTATCATTTCGACAAAAGACTGTTCTTTTGATAGAAAGGCTGATGTTAAAGTTAATCCGAAGAATGAACACGACTTTCAATTTGTGAATTTTAACTATCGTCGTGCAGATCCGTTTGAAAGGGCACTAAATTGCACAAATTAAAATATGGAGAAGACTTGAAATTTATTTTACCTTTTTTCACGCTTACAATATATTGAAAACAAGTAATATAAAAAAAATGTAAGTCAATTCCTACTTAGGTCAACAAAGAAAATTTTATTTCAGTTACTTTTTATTAAATAGTTACAATTTAAATAAATATGTATATACATATGACAGGATCACGCTATTAAGTGACAAAATAGAAAACGATTTTCCTAGCAATTTTCCATTTTCCTTCCTATATTGGGTGTTGGACAATTATTTTTGTTTGTTACTCTTTATTTTCATTCATTAAATTTAATTATTCCAATAAAATAGCATAGTAAATAGAAAAACACAATTCCAGAAATTAGGCCATCTCAGGAGGGATTCGAATCCACGACCTTTGGATTTAAAGTCCAATGCGCTATCCATTGCGTTACAGGGACACAACGAGCGATTTTGCTTGGTGTTGGAAAATTATTTTTGTTTGTTAATATTTATTCATTGATTAAATTCAATCAATGATTTAATAGTTGAAAATATTGTACTAACATCAAGGGTCATCCACTACAAGTTTTAAAAAATGTATTTGGACTTCAGTGGATGAATAAAAATTATTTTATTTTCGTTTGAAAATTTGAACAAGATATATATATATTAAATATCCAAAGGGAGAGTGTGAACTAATAAAAGGAATTGAAAAAATATAGCTACATAATTCATGTATATATTACAGTTTTACAATTTAAGTAATGAGTACAAAGAGTTGTATAATTTGTACAATGGGGGTACCCCCTCCCCACGTAGCTTTACATAATTAAAAATTCAATTCAATATTTTTTTAATAATTTTTTTAAAAAACGGAGGCATTTTGTACTAATAAAGCAGAAGTATCATTTTTTTTCCTCACAAATGCTTTACTTTCACATTTCAAGGAAATATAATCAGCCTGTATATAAGTGAACATTGTAATCAGTGATGGACCCAAAACAAACGTTAGAATACAATTTAACATCTCACTGAATTAAATTATTTTTTAAGATAATGAAACTATTTTAAAGTGAGAAACCGATATTAGCAAACACATATTAATTAATGATTGCACAGATTATACCCCTTCCCAAATAAATTCCAACGGGAATTTAAATCCTACAGAAATATACACTCCGATACGCATACTGGAACAAGGGTTGGATCCGAATACAATGGATGGCGACAAGCATTTTCTTACGGTCCTCCACACATGCTGTCACTTTCGTGAAAAGAATGGCTCCATTAAAACAAGGAGCCAGGTGGCCCTCTAATTACGTTTTGCAAATAGCCCTTGGAAGCAATCCAGAACGAGGCAGATGGCATCCAACGCTCATCACGACGACACCCAATCAAACAAAACCCAGATACACCTATAATATAAATATTGATACTCATATGTTAACGGTTAGGTAGCCGCAGTTCGCACGGGTTAATTTTTGAAAAGTATAAACTGTGTGTAGTTTGTTATTACTAAACTTTGAATGAAAAGCGCAGGAAAAGTATTTTTCAAAAGAGGCCTAATTAATGCAATCATCTCTGTCTTCACCTAAGCGTGACGTTTACCAAGTCAGTTTTGTCTCGTAAATATCACAATTAGGGATTGCAATATTGGACCAAAAGTTCAATACCGGTATATTCGGTATTTTTTATATCTTAAGGTATCCGACTACTTTCGGAACCGTGATTTTAAAAAAGCGCATAAATGGATAGTTTTCATTATATTTAGTGTCACTCCAATTACAATAGATGCATAAAATTGTTTTAAGGAGATTTTGACCAAAAAAATTTATTTAAATATAATATTTTGGCAAAAAATTAACTTAGAATAATCTTTTTTCCAAATGTTCTCTTTTTGTGAAAAATGGTTCTATTATAATAATATTTTGGCTGTATATAGCTCAGGCCTCTCTACAGAGGCTCAACTAGAATTTTTGAAAAATTCACATTATTTTCAGAGTTACTACCCATTGAAATAATTACTGGCGGTTTTTTTTTAAATTGCTCCCCTCTGTTGTCGTAAAATATGAATAAACCCACTTCTAAGTTATATATTTCAAAAGTTCTAGTTGAGCCTCTGTAGAGAGGTATGAGCTATATACAGGCAAAATATTATTATAATAGAAGCATTTTTCACAAAAGGAGAACATTTGGGATAAAGATTATTCTAAGTTAATTTTTTGCCAAAATATTATATTTAAATAAACTTTTTTTGTCAAAATGTCCTTAAAACCATTTTATACAAATATTCTTAATCTAAGTTACACTAAATATCATGAAAATTATCCATTTATGCGCTTTGCAAAATCACGGTTCCGAACGTAGTCGGATACCTTAATACCGGTAGTGGAAATTTTAGGAATAAAAAGAAAACACAGGTGTTTCCTTGTCAATTTTATTAGAGAGTGTGAACATCACAAAAAATAATTTGTAACTTATAAATTATAACAATATATAAAGAACCGCTAAAAAGAAAAGGAACCTCTTATTAATTTAAATCACAAAAAAAGTGTCAATATCACTATTCAGTCTGCGGCACAATTAGAAATTTTTGAAATATGATCTTAAAAAACATAATGTATCAATCGTACCGTATGATATGCAAATACAATGTGAATAACAAAAAATATCGAAATATTATGCACTTGCTTCACAACTACAACATTGTTTTCACAGACTACCAATCCTGCGCATGTGCAGTATCGCTTTGAGCTGTAATAGGATAGTTTTGGGTCGCCTCATTGGATGATTCTCATATTTTATCAATTCTTTTGATAGTACGATGCAGTTTTATATTCACGGTCTAATTAATTTCGCCCGTTAGGGAGACATAAAAACAAAAATGTGTACTATTTTTCTATGTTAGCGACCCCTGAACATATAGTGGACACAATTTAAAACATTTATAGTAAATACAGAAAAAACGATATTTAAACTTGTGAATACCAGTATTACAAAATTGTACAAATGTGTCAAAATACCAGTATTGTGTATCACGGTTTACCTGTATTACAATCCCTAATCACAACGCTTTCTCTTAATTTAATATTTAGTTATTTTTGTGAAAAGAAGTTCCTGAATGTTGATCAGACAAAATAAAAAGGAATAAAATGCTGGAAATGTGACTTTGATTACACCAATAAGGACCATCACGTCCAAAATTCATGTGACGTTATGGTCACATGATAATGACAACCGTGTGTTTCCAACTAATCGGTTCATGCGCTTCGTTGTTGCAAACTTCTGCTCTTGGCTAAAACTTTTTAGTACATAAGTATACAAAATACATTTTATTTAAAAGTATATGCATAAAAACAAGACATTTTTTTTTTAATTTTAAAATTTTTTGAATGATTTTTTTTTGTAACAGTTAAACATCTATACGAAATTGTGAAATTTTAAATTTTATTCAAGCTTTGCAAACAGAACAACAAGTATTAAACTAATGAAAAAGACATTAGTCTGTTTCAAATTCAAAAGAGAACACGTGTGACCGTCATGAATTTAGCACATTGGATTCAAATAGAAAAATTCTTTCACTCCATACTCAAGATCTAATAGGGAGATTGGAAAGCGTAATTTAATTGTTCAAGCAGCTTCTAACCCTTGATGGCGTCTTGTATTTTCTGAAGTACCCAGTATTTGAAACACTTGGGATCATTTTTAATATTCAAGCGATACAGTTTGATCATGGCCGCGGTATAGTGGTTACGTTCATGAACTCGTGTCACGGGTTCGAGTCCTGGTGCCACAAAAGACCCGTTATGTAGTAGGGGGCTGATGTACGTTCAATCTGTCAAGCTCAAAGTCCTCCCATTGGGGTGGTGTAATAGTTAGGAGGCGTGGTTCTCGTTACTTGACCGAAACTCAAAAATTATGAGGTCTACCGCCAATAGCCATCGAGCTGCTTAAAAAAGAGCGACGTCACTCTCATTCAATTATGGATGATGATTAAAAGGACGGTTTATGCAATTTGTCTGATAGAAAAAAAAATTCTTTCAAGTCACATAGCAGTTTTAAATAGCAAAATGTACGTTTTGTCGAATTACAATCGAATCCAAAGATTGAAAAATTGACGAAAAGGTATCATTCAATTCCTACTATTAGCTCACACCCTATATATATTTGTTTATGTTAATGGAATTTTCAATTGTTAATAAAATACATTTTAAAGCACTCAATTGGGCGGAAATTATATATATATGATTATTTTGGATGACAATACAGTAATTTAATTATAATTAATAAAATTAATTGATTAAAACTGACTATAAAAAGAGTTACTAATACAACCACGATGGCATCATTTTTGGCGAATTGGGAACTTATTTGATATCGGGGGTAATTGCGCCAAGCGCTGCTTGGCGCGATAAGATCGCGCCTAGTAGCGTTTGCTGTAGTTGGAATGAAATCCGATATAGCGGCCTAACGGTATAATTTAATGATACACAATAATTTTAAAGAATTGTATTGAAATAAATTGAAAAGTATTTCAAATAAAGGATATAGGAAGAAATTGAGAATAAACCTAGATCAATCAATAAATAATGAATATCAATAATATGTAATATAAAGTAACATGTAGAAATAATAGTATTATAAGCAGCATATAATAATCTTATAATATTATTTTATCGTAATTATATATAATATTCATTTAGTACGATTTAATATCAGTTATTAGAATTAATAATCACATAATATAATTTAATAGTAATTATAAAAAAGAATAATCGTCGAACTGTTTAAAAATAAAAATAATGCATAAGATTACTCGTATTACATAATTATAAATAAATAACATAATAATTATAAATAAATAACAGTAATAGTTATAAATAAATAACAATATTAATTATAAATAAATATGAAAATATGTAATAATATTTATAAATAAATGTTAAAATTATAATTACATAATGTATGTTAAAATTAATTAATAATTCTAATTACAAAGTAGTGAAAGCTTGCAATATAAAACTTGCACTGCAAGTTCCTTCAACGAATTGCATCGAACAAAGAACGTAAAAAAAACATTTTTAAAACGTAAAATAAAACGAAAATAGACGATTTTTTGCGATAATTAAAAGAGCACAACACTTATTCTTCTAAGAAAAAAATATTCTAGGTAACCATATTGTAATGTTATCGCCCACCTTGGCGAACATAAACAACTTGGCGCTATTACCCCCGATATCAAACTAGCACCCACTATTGTTTTGGGTAAAAATACGATAGTTGATTTAAAATTAATTGACTGAAACTAATTATTTGAAGAATTACAGATACAGCCACGTTGATTTAATTTTTAGCAACTTGGGTCGAACTTTAAAAGATTTTTTTTCTCACGTTTTAAAGCATTCAGTTGAACGGAAAGTTTATATGCACGATTGTTTTGGATGACAATACGATACTTTAATGATAATTAATAAAAATTAATTACCCCTTAATGTTGTGATTCTGTCCTATGTATATACATATTTATATTAATTGTAACTATTTAATAAAAAGTAGCTAAAATAAAATGTTTCTTTGTTGATCTGAGTAGGAATTTAATTAAAAAAATTTTTTTAGATTACTTGTTTGTTTTTTTTAAATAACACAAATTTTATGGGATGAAACGACATTTTTCATGCAAAATGTAGGATTTCTTTATGTAAGACACTATCAACTCAAGTAATTAAATAAGCAGTCGTCAGGTTAGTTTCTAATTCTCTCGAAAATTGTTAACCACAAAACTCGGGACTTTTTTATTTTTCAAAAGACACTGACTAGACGGTACTAAATATTTTCCCCAGCCACGTTCACATGAAAAAACAACTGCAAAAGAAATGTTTCTTTCAATACTGGACCACTAATACAATAATTTGATTCTTGACCATGGTTTAAAATTACGAGGTCCGTCGCCAATCGCTCTAAAGTTCCTCCACTGTCCGACGTAAAACTAAATCAATTAAAGAATTCCATAAGGTACCGGTAATTAATTCATTTATAAGGTTGCAGTATTTATAAATACATATGTCAGAGTACATAATGAGTTTCTTAAACAATCGAATTGACTTAAAAAAAACGGGTGGGATTTCGATTTCAAACTACATCTACAATATATCTCAAGAATAAAATGAATTTACTATTCAATGGTGAGATCGGAAGCGAGAGGAGCTTTTTTTTTCAATCTGAATATTTTATAAATTTAAGCGCATCAATAAGTTTTATAGTCATAAAATGCAAATGTTTAATATCATTATTTTGCAATAAATGTTAAAACACACACAAAAAAAGAAGAAAATTGGTAAAGCAGCAAAGAAGGAACAAAATTATATATTTGGTTCTCATTGGGTTTTTTTTCCTAATATATAATCCATGATAATATATACAAATAGTTATAAGCCTAAACACAACTAGTCAGAACAGTAAAAAATAAATCGATATATAGTTAATATTTTCTACTAGAGACAGGAATCATTAAAACATTATAGCTGAAGCATAGAAAAACAGAAATGGTAATATAAACCAGATATTAGAATTTATAAAAAATAAAACAATTTAAAATATATAAATATAGATGTTACACTTTATAAACATTGAAGACTTGGGACAGCTCTTAAACATAAAATAATTCGTATAAAAGTGAGGTTTAACATGTTTTCTAGTTAGCCAACCTTCCCCCTTTCTGTTAATAATACTGAGCGAAATCCTATTGAAAATAATGGATAGAATGTCTAAATCCATTACAAGAAAAAGGTAACTTAATTAAAATTGTATTCAAAAATGTATAGCCCGCACTGAATCTTTATGTATGATATGTTTTTTGAAGTCAGAATCAGACTTAATTTTTAAAAGGAACTTTATTCAATCATTTCTGCATCTCTTCTGACGCTGAGAGCAGGGAGGAAAAAGCACGCCACGGGGTGTTTTAAGTGGTTAACACTTGAAACACAGATGCGGTAAGTATCGCGGATTTTATGATTGTACTTGAAAGTTAATGCTGACATATAGCGGCTAATAATTCTAACGATCTGAAATTAGACAGGTTTATTGGCTAGGCCATATGTTCGGAAGAAATAAATGGGTGATTAGTTTGATACTTGAAGATGAACTGAGAAAGATGAGTTAAGTGCTAGATAGGGAATTCAATTTTTAATCTAATTTAATTATCCTCACACACACATATATATATATATATATATATATATATATATATATATATATATATATATATATATATATATATATATATATATATATATATATATCGGTTAGAAATTATAATGAACACAATTCCAATAAAATGTTTATAAAATTAAATTTCATGAATAAATTAGCTTTTGATTCTTGAATATAAATGATGACTACATGTGATGTCAAAAATACAAAAACTACAATCACAAATAATAATTTGTCATTACTCATTCATATATATATATATATATATATGCTCCCGTAGGAATGGTAAATAAAATGGTTGAAAATCCTTTATAAAATAAAATGGTTGAAAATCCTTATATATATATATATATATATATATATATATATATATATATATATATATATATATATATATATATATATATTTTCAACCATTTTATTTTCCATTCTTACGGGAGCAATTGGATAAATATAATTACTATACTGGACGACACAACAGATTCAAAAATTCATTAAGTACTTATCTTTTAAGCATGTAAGACAAATTAATGATAGAGAAATATTCACAAAATATCCAACGAAATATTTTGTGAATGTATACGTCATCGTTAAAGTGTGAAATCAGCTATTTCATAGAATAACTAGGTATTCCATGAAATAACTGCACAAATCAGTTAAAAAAAGTATTTAAAATTATTGAATTATACGATTTAAATTGGTATTCTACAGAATAACGATCACTCGTTAAAGAAATGAAATACGGCACTCCAAAGCTCTTTGAATGGTTCTAGCTGCTTTTAGTTTTGAACCGCTTATAAAGGGTGTTTTTTTAGAGGTATAGAACTTTAAATTGCAATAAAACAACGATGACTTCGATTGACATGAATTTTTTTTATTCGAAAGATAATCTCGTGGCATTACATTTTAAATATGATTTCTGGCATATGACTGCCACGGCTGGCTCGGATGTAGTCCAATCAGGACGTCCAATTTTCGATGACTTTTTCCAACATTTGTGGCCGTATATCGGCAATAACACGGCGAATGTTGTCTTCCGAATGGTCAAGCGTTTGTGGCTTATCCGCATAGACCAATGACTTTCATAGCCCCATAGAAAATAGTCTAGCGGTATTAAATCACAAGATCTTGGAGGCCAATTCACAGGTCCAAAACGTGAAATTAGGCGGTCACCAAACGTGTCTTTCAATAAATTGATTGTGGCACGAGCTGTGTGACATGTTGCGCCGTCTTGTTAGAACCACAGCTCCTGGACATCATGATTGTTCAATTCAGGAATGAAAAAGTTAGTAATCATGGCTCTATACCGATCACCATTGACTGTAACGTTGTGGCCTTCATCGTTTTTGAAGAAGTACGGACCAATGATTCCACCAGCCCATAAAGCGCACCAAACAGTCAGTTTTTCTGGATGTAACGGTGTTTCGACGTACACTTGTGGATTAGCTTCACTCCAAATGCGGCAGTTTTGTTTGTTGACGTAGCCATTCAACCAGAAGTGCGCTTCATCGCTAAATAAAATTCGCTTATGAAAATCGGGAACAACGGCAATCTCGTTTTGGGCCCATTCGACGAATCTACACCTTGCTTGATGATCGTTTTGATGAATTGTCAAACCAAACTGAGAATAAATCACTTGACAGCTGTTAAATCGGTCGCCATCTTGGAAAGTAATGCCAACTTAAACTTCTATACCTGAAAAAAAAACACTCTTTACTTGCTTTGCAATTGAAACAAGAGATGGCCGAATAAAACAATAGTAATCTATAGATCTCAATTCAGTATATGTGAGCGCGAGAATTAATTTCCATCGAAGAAGTTCCGAATTTTGACACAACACTTACATCTGTTGCAACAACTCAAAGTTGCAGCACGGGACATGGATTTAAAAAGTACTCGTGTAAAAATATGAGTAATAGCAAAAAGTGTGTTTTTCAAAAATAATCTGCAATGCAAAGGGTCATCACAGCAACCCTTGCTCTATTAAATAATGAAAAGTTAAATAAAGGTATTTCATATAAAACGTAAATTAATAATCTCTTACATTTTTGTTTGAAAAAGTTTGTGTATTTTTTTAAAAATATTTAAATATAACTATTTCTGCAACATATTTTTTCCTTTTCTGTTGAACTAATGTTAGCAAAATTAGCAATAATAGTTCATATATCATCAGCATTTCCTTATTATTTATCAATTAATAATTCTCAATAGGGATAAAATGTATTTTTCGAGAGATTTTAACTATTTATGATCTCATTTAATTTGTATAAAATAACTTTGAAATTATTTATTTTTCCACTTTAACGGTCTATCATTAGTTATTTTACAAAATAAATAGTTATTTCATAGAATAACTACGTAAAGTATGGAATTTTTCATCTATTATATACTTTAATTAATTTGTACAACTATTTTATGAAATACCTCGATATATATATTCGAGAGATGAAATTACAGATACTCTTTAACGGTAACATATATATGTCGCAAGAAAATGATGAAATAAGGAATCTCATCAAATTCTTACGGGACATGATCAATTGGCGGGAGTTGTTAAAATAACATCTCTTCAAGGTGATTTTCCCTGATAAAAGTAAGGGATTTGAACGAATCCTTGAGCTGTTTCAGTGAAATGATGAAATAATATTGTCAAGAGTTTAAAAGTGTTTATTTAACAAATAGGGTGCATTATTAAACGTAGAAGTAAGTAATATAACAATAGTCAAAGAAATACAAATTATTTATTCGAAACTAATTAACAAATAATAAGAAAATTAGGCTGGTATTTTTTGACGTATAACATCTTTCCTCTCGGTTGCTTACGTACTAAAATATCAATCCCTATGTTAATCCTATGGTGCCATTTTTTTAAAAAATATGGGGTTGATATTTAGGGTATCGATAGTACTACCTTGTAAGGTTAAGAAGTACAAGGACTCGACCCCCTCCCCCCTGTATAGCATTTTGCTAATGCAAATCCTGACTAGTTCATTTAATCATTTCAATGAAACTGTTCAGGGATTTGATAAAATCACTTTCATCAGGGAAATGACCTTGAAGAGACGTTATTTTAACTTCTACCGTCAAATGGTCCTCTCCCTTAGGAATTTGATGAAATTTTTAACTTCGCCATTTCCCTGCGACATATATATCAGTAGCGTTTTGTTATAATAGTAACAAGAACGGAAACTGGAAGGTTCGTGGAAAAATTCAGCTCCCCCCCCCTGAAACAATCAAGGTTCCTTCTGGGACCTTCATTGAAATGCTATTTAAAGCCTCTTGTTAATGGTATATTATAGGTCAAAGTACAATGAGAGACTTGGCGGGTTGTCCAATCTCTTCACAACAATTGTTCTTATTCTTACAACTCACCACCATCATCATCATCATCATTTAACGATATTTTCTTACAATGTTCATTTGCAGATAATTAATTTAGGAAGCTAAGCCCCGCATACTACAACAAGGTAGAGAGACGGAACAGAAGCCGAAGTAAAAATAAACCGTAAATACAATGGAAAGAGTAGAAGGCAGTCATGTGGTGGTGCATTTCTATGCCCCATCCCCCTTCCTTCTTTCAAAATAAACAATGGTTTCAGTTTTGATTCAGTATATGAACGATCTTCTTTTGATTAAAAACTATTTTTTAATTAACTTCTTTGAAAAAAAATTTCTCATTCTAACTTAAATCACTAACAACAAAGATTTTTAAAAACACACACAAAAGAATTTATTTTTTTAAAAAAAATTCTACAATTGTCATAAAACACACCCTTTTAACTTAATAATAAATTTGCTAATCGGATTAGTAGTAAAATTGTATTTTACAAGCCTTTTTACAGCGAGGGATCATACTAAAATAAATGTATTAAAAAGAAAACCAATTACCTATTTTTTTTTTAATTTCTTTTAATATTTCAACTTTTCTATTGAAGAAAAATAACTAAAGATGTCTCGTATGCGTTCTTTCATTGTAACATAAATCAATACAAACCAATTTTTTTTCTTTCAAAATATGTCATTCACTTTTTTCTTTTTTTATACATTTATCGATTCGCACGGGGCTGCGGCAACCCAGTGGTTATGTCAAAGGAAAATGATGAAATTAGGAATTTCATCAAATCTCCCTAAGGAAAATGATCAGTTAACGGGAGATATTAAAATGACGTCTCTTCGAGGTCATTTATTTCCCTGATAAAAGTAAGAGATTTGAACAAATCCTTGACATGTTTCTGTGAAATGATGAAATTTTTTTTGTCAAGAGTTTAAAAGTGTTTATTTAACAAATAGGGTGCATTAATAAACGTAGAAGTAAGTAATACAACAATAGTCAATGAAATACAAATTATTTATTCGAAACTAATTAACAAATCATTAGAAAATTAGGCTGATTTTTTTTTTTTACGTATAACATCTTTCCTCTCGGTTGCTTAAGCACTAAAATGTAAATCCCTATGTTAATCCTATGGTGCCATTTTAAGGTATGGGGTTGATATTTAGGGGATCGATAGTACTACCTGCATGGTTAGGAAGTACAAGGACTGGACCCTCTCCCCAGGTATCTTCCCCCCCACACACACCCGGACAGCATTTTGCCAATGCAAATCCTTACTAGTTCATTTCACTGCATAAATGTCCTGTCATAAATCTAAAGTGAGCTATAGCAGCTTTTTTATGAGTTCAAGGACAGGTTCTTGTTCATAATTACCCAGTTCTTGTCATTCAACATCTCAGCAACTTAAATTTTAAAATTATACTTAAAGGCCATATTAAGAAAAAAAACCTTTAAGGAATTAAAAGTTGAAATTCTCGTAGGTCATTGCATTACAAGGGCTCATTTCTTAGCAAGGAGCCTTTATATTCCGCAGAAAACAACAGCAAAAAAATCTTTTTCCACTCTCAAAAAATGATACTCAGGCGCATGTTATTATTTATTTAGTGTAATTATCGGTTAACAAAATATACTTTAATTAAAGACCAAATGTCAATTTTGAGCACAAAAAAACTATAATAACTACAAGACAGATTAAATTGAAAAATGCAAAATTTCACATTTAATGGAACAGTCATATATCCCTAACTTTCTTCTTGAAGGTAATGACCTCATGTAAAATTTTAAAAAAAAGCACTGAAATATTTTCGATTCTTTTAAATATTTATAATGGACATAAGTCTTATTAAGGATTGGTATCATCTTAATTAACAGAATATAAATATAAATATGAAGCTAAATATATATATATATATATATATATATATATATATATACAAATGTGTGTGTGTATAGAACTATTACATAATGTGTTTTCTAACGAATGACAAGTTTTTTTATGAGTTTTTTTTTAATCGAACAAAAGCACAATTGCACATTGTTAGTAGCTGGACCATAATTTTTACTACTAACCACGCCGATATTAAACTAAACTCGGCTTCTGAAACTAAAAGACATATCGCTTTGATTCGCTGACTCCGTATGGTCTTTAGTTTTTGGTGATGGAATCAGATCTACTTTCAAAGAAAATTTCAAGAATTATCATCAAAGAGAAAAAGATATACTCGTATGCGAGTGACACATTTTAGCATCAAAATTTCAGATTCCAAAAATATTTGAAAGAATTTGTGGATACAAGGAGTTTAAGAGTATTTCAAGGGTACCCAATATATACTATAATAGAATTATTTCCGATTAACTATAAACTGCCGATACTACGACCTTATATATATATATATATATATATATATATATATATATATACATAATTTCCCTCTTACAGTATAACTTTGAAAACGCTGGATGGCAAACTAGATAATTTTCTCTTCCAAATGTCTATATATACACGCAATTAACTATAAACTGCCGATACTACGACCTTAGTCAGGATGCCAGTACCAAAACTTTTCCAAATGATTTCAGTATTTTGTTGGTTTTTTATAATTTCGGCCTTAGGATAATCGGTATAACTTTAAAAACTTTGGATGGCAAACTAGATAATTTTCTCTTCTAAATTTCTATATATGCACAAATTTTAGTTCAGTTTAGTTTTAAGTTTCGTTTATTTAAAGGTGTTCAATGGATTAACTACGATGTCAATCTGAACCATTGCTTCTCCTCGACTTCAATTGCGATTTTAATTCACATAGACTGGGACCTCATTTTATTGTTTAGGATTTCCGTGATATGACGAGAACCAATATTATAAATTAAATAAATTATTAAGATATCGGGTCAAAATTCTTCAGTATAAATTAACCTTGTTTATAGATGTAATAAATACGCGGTTTGAATAGAGTATTTTGGTATTAAGGTGAACTTTTTTACAGGTTCTTGCAATTGTGGAAAGGAGTTATAGTTTTAGTTCCCCATTTTATATTGCACACAAATACACGCGAACAACTGACAAAAGACATAAAAACATTAACTGTTCGCTCCAAAAATCTTGTCTGTTTTTCTGATATGTCCATTTACGCGAGTGATGCAAGGTTGCATCATCCTGATTTAAAAACGCTGAAGTTTTAGTTTGGGGGTCAGTTTTATTTTCCGTTCAGTGAGTAAACTAGAAATTAATTATTACGTGAAGTCTTGCAGGGCTCAAGACCAGAGCCAATCCTAGCAGGTGTGCAAGGCGTGCACTGTATGCGGGTGACCGAAACAAGAGGCGGCTGCAAGCGGCATAAAGTTCTATCAATCAAGCAAATTTCTTTTACGAATTTCTCAAAATAAAACTTATAATAAGTCGAATAAATATGCTGAGCTTTAAATAGATGTTGAAAAATCAAAATAAGTGTCGATTTCCCGATAGCGTAGCATAGTTTAAGAAAAATAGAATGTAGTACACAGTGTGTTGGTCCATTGTCCATTAATGTTTACTCTTTACACACATCTTTCATTTGATTGAAAAATTCGCGGCAGAGGAGGCAATACCGCAATAGATAAGGTTTGTTTGCTTATCAGTGACACTGGGGGGCGCACTTTGGATCGATGCTTAACAAAAGCGTCTCAAAAGTGATTTTTGCGAAGGTTGCTTTACGAAAATATCTAATATGGTTAATACTACCTAAGACATAGAAGTTTTTAAATTCAATATACATTTGGGGAAACTAAAAATTTCCAATGCAATAATAACCTTACAATTTGAAAAAACAGAGGGAAGAAGTGATTCTTGCATTTATTTGAATTTTTATTAATGTTTTTCTTTTTACTGTTACACGGGTATATGAGATTATAGCGTCAACGTTGAGTATTAGTCAAAATATGAAAAATTCTGTAGAGGGGCGGTACTTTAGTTCTTTTCACGCGGGTGGCCAACACCTCAGGATCAGTCCTGCTCAGTGGTGTAACGTACACCCCCGCAATTTTCGGATTGCGGGAAGAGGCAGGTTTCTAAGGGGCCCAAAAGCTTGACTGACGCCTAGTACGCAATCCTTTGTGAGATCTGGCTTGGAGCCCAAAACCAAACTTTGGTGGGGGCCCTAATATTTTCCGTTACACCACTGGTCCTGCTCCAGATCAGAGGGGTAGCTACCGCCGTATCAATGATACGGGGCCCCAAAATGCGCAAGAGAAAAATCGTAAAATGTTAAGGGGCCCCGACGGAGAACCCGCAAGGAATTTAACTATAGGGCCCACTCAAGACTAGCTACGTCAGTGCTCAAAGATCAGTAGCGCACACAGGAATTTTTTAAGTGGGGTCCGGGGTCGAAAGTTCACCATTCTTGTATCATGCTTCTTTTGGTTTTGTCGATTTTCGGCAACAAACACAGTAAAAAAAACTAATCATTGAATAAATAATTAGCATTAATTAATAAAATACATCATTAATAACAAATACTTAATCAAATGTTGCGTACTATATACTTAGAATTATAATCAATCGGAAAAAAATCGAGCGCTTTGGGGGGGGTCCGGACTCCCAGGACCCCCCCTGTGTGCCACTGCTCAAGATCTCATTATGAATTAAAATCCCTCAAGAAAAAGTTATGTGAATTTTATTACATATGATTCATATTATAAAATTTTGAAACAAATTTTTTTTAATTCCACGTTTAAATCTAGTTATAAACATAAAACAAATAGAGAAATTCACGGTGTTTGAATCAAGTCCTCGATCTCAAGAATGACATATAACTTTTCTCTGACTGTATTATTCCATTCCCCCCTCTTAAGTTTCCATTCGCTGTTATCAAACCCATGCAGTTTTAGGGCTGTGACACGTTTTTGCATTTGCGATGGGGAAAAAATCCAATCACACCGCCAAGATAAATATGTACAAACACAGAGGAGACAGCAACTATTAATACAACAGTGACGTCTTTCTTCAAAAAGAGACACATAATCCGTGAAAGTGAGAAAACTCAAAAGATTTGGCAAAGGGAAAGGTTTCAACAGCTTTTTCTCGAAACAAACGTGAAAGGAAAGAAATGCGTAATGCGCGTGAAACCATTCATAAGGCATGCATTTTGGGTGACTCAAGTTGTGATGATCAATACACACGCTTTGAAACAAGGAAACCGTTTTTACACAATTAAAAAATCTCACCGTTTTTTTTTAAATATTTTTTTTTAATACAATGCGTAAAAATACTACAAAAACTTTCATAATATAATTAAAATTTGTTTTGGAACATTTGGAAGCTTTTATTTCTGGCAAAGATATTTCAAAAAAGTGTGTATAGATACAACTCCAATGAGACAGAGAATTTGAAAACTTAATTTAATACTTTGATTTAATGTAAACATGATGCCAAATAAGATAAAAGTAAAAATAGAAAATAAAAATCTATTACACACAGAACAAAATTATTCACAAATAAATAACATGATTTTTGCATTCTGTTTAAAATAATAATCGTCTGCCGATTATTATATAAGAAAGAAACATAATTCGTGTTTCTATCATATAATAAAAATATAGAAAGCGTCATAGACGTTTCTCAGATACCAAAATTAAAATATATATATTGAATACAATTTTCAAATTTTTTTAATGCAAATGAAAAATTAAGTAAAATCACGGATGGTATTTGTAAAAGATAAAAAAAAATACAAAAACATATTTCTATATACTATACAATGTAGAGAGCATATTTTTCATACATGAATTTCAATTCGACTTACACTAAAAATGGCTAAAATAGCTTTAAACATTTTTTAATTGTTTTTTTAAACTCTAACGTAAGTTTAAAATGTTGTTCGGCTCTAATAAGGTGCTAATAATCTGCACATAATTAGAAACATGGAAAATGCTATAAACATTTTTCAAATATTAAAATTCAAATAAAGTAAACTTGTTCAAAAAATTTTAATGCAAATGAAAAATTAAAATTAATTAATGATTAAGTAAATCGCAGATAGGATTTTAAAAAAATAAATAAGATATGAAAACGTTTCTACTTAATCACGCAATATTGAGAGCATATTTTTAGTAAACGAATTTTAATTCAACTTAAAATAGTTCAAACAGCTTTAGTCGATGCATTTTTTATTCTAAATTAAAATAAGTTATGCAGGTCTCTGTAAGAATATTAATTTCCAGAATCCTGAAGTCCTTAAACATTTTATTTTAACAATACATTACAATGAATTAAACTAACCAAAATAATTTATCATGATTTTCCGCTGAAATAAATTACACTTCATTAAATTAAAATAATTTCCTCGATTTTTCATGAATTTAATTCTGCGCTTTTACGAAAGCGAATATCGAGAGCAAAGAGTGCACATTCAAATCAAATCCTTCTTGCAAGTGCAGTCTAATATATAACATCTAACTGTTATGCCAAATACAGGGACGTTTTAAGGTATGTGTCAACCAGACCTGGGTCTGAACTTCTAGAAGCGGCCTCGTCTCGTTCTCGATTCCGCCTCAATAAAATCATGGTCAGAATAATTTTAATCGTCAACTGTTATTCCAAAACATATTCTCGGAAAAAATTTCGAACTAAATGCCAAATCTTCGCCAAGAATTGCTCAGAAAAAGATTTTACCCAAAGTGCATTCGATCGTTGATTTAAACGAGAGATCAGAACGAAGATTAATGAGTTATCTTAAGTTACGATGTGCTTCTTTCACATTCAGTATATGTTTAGTTCAGTTCCGAAGTGGATGTACTGAGGATTGGAACATTGGTATTCCGTGCTTGTAACATAAACTAGTGTGCAAAGCTTGAGTCGTTTTCAGCATACCACCACAAAATTGCAGAAAAAGGCTTTTTGTAATCAGCACAATGGAAATTTAAAGTAGAGAACATAAATTAGATATTTCGAGCGTCAGCGAGAGATAGCTTATGCTCAGCTGAGTAGAAAGGTGATGTGTATACAAAATCAGGAATATGACGTCACAGATGAAGCGAGGGCACGCAAAATGTGTGAAAGCGCGCAAGCAAGGCAAATCAAAAAGAGAAAATAAATGCATTTCCAGACATTCGCTGCAAAAAAGAAAGATCGTTGCATACAATATGGTTACAAGAAACCATTAAGACGCCGTTTCATTTGGTAAAATGATCGACAAGCATGAGGAGATGTATAAGCAGTTGGAATTGAGAAAAGTGTTATATCACGAGCAAGGACATCTTAAGACTCTTGAAGAGAGGATTTTTGAGGCCGTGGGCCCCTATGCAAAAGTGAGCCCTACCTGAGATCGTTAAAAGTAGACAGTTTATTAGCATGCATTGCCAAATACTCGTACAACCGGTAATATAAAGCAAACAAATGTGCTCGATTCGCAATCTCAAAAACAGGCATATCGACCGATAACCACATATCGACTCAATGAGTTGAATGATTGTTTATGGTATTAGACCTAGGCATGGACAACGGTCATCGCATAATAATATAGTCTCTCGCCACTTTTGCTAGTTAACTTGCAGTTTAAAATTCCCTGTTTTTCAGAGAATATGCGCGGGAGCATTTGACCATTAAAATTATATCCGGATTATGATCTTACTAAGACAGAGTCGAGAACGAAATGATGCCTCTACCGAGGGTGAGGTCCTGGGTCCAGGCCCAATTGGCCCACGCCTTAAGACGTCCCTGATTACGAGCTTGGAGAGCTTTCAAAGGCCAAACAGTAAAAAAGTTAATAGTGGTTGGCCAATTAAAACAAAGACACGTGATGATCGATACATTGTCGTGTAGGCGAAGAAGACTGAAAACAGACACCGAGCAACATAGCTCTACGGCAGAGGGGCGACGTCATAGACAGAGAGATTTTTCATTTGTAGTATAAAGATAACAGTTTCCAGCTTCACCTACGTGTTTTTAAAATACTCCCCCTTTAAAAGTAGTCTGGGTATGCCACTGGCAAGAACAAACGATAGCACGCAAGCATTGCAATTATGAAAGATCATATCCGTAAGCAAGAGACTTCTGTTTTTCGCTCTCCCTTTTAGCCAGATAGTGTTTTATAGCAACGCCACTTTGTCAATAAAACCTCTTTCAGTTTCGCTCCATACTGTACACCAGAGCTCCTGAACCTTTTTATCGCTGCGGATCGGTCAACGTTTGATAATTTTACCGCGGCCCGCTGAGGGTGGGACACGTTGATAGTTTATATTTTAGATTGTTTTCATTTAACAATTTTAATTTAGTTACATTTAAATATGCCTTCAGAATAAAATATAGTTACACCAAAAATGGATATAAGCGATTTAAAGTGGAATATAAAGTGATTTCTGTGGAAAGTTGCTCAAATCCGAAAAAAAGAAATGCACCACTTTAAATAAAATGGCAATAGTTTAATGTACTTAAGGCGGCCCGGGGGTTGCGGAACACTGCTGTACACGACCTATTCTTTTTTCTTTTTTTTTTTGTAACTGCTTTCTTTATCTATTACATTGTGCTTCAGTAATATGAATTTCATGTCTCCCACTTCATGCTTTTGCGGAATTATGTCGAAATCAGAACGGATACTCATGTTTCCAATGCAAGTGTGTGCACGTTCATTCACGTTATTGTTGTTTCTAATGCCACCTGTCTGACGAAGTCAGATCGAGGCCCACGAAATTCATCGTGGCAATGGGCTAGAAGTAGGCCTGTCGTTGGCCTTGAGCACCATACAGGTGACAGTACGATTTAGCTCGGCGAAATTCCCCGAAGGGACGATAGATGGCGACACCACCTATCTCCACCTCCACAATTTCTACAATGAACTGAAGGGGAGGGAAATATTCTTCAATCCCTGCGCTCATGACTCAGCCCACAAGACTTCGGACCCACTGATTTAACGAGCACGTACTCCGTGTGTACTCGGAGGGTATTTGGTGGCATCGGGCATCGAACCCAGGCCTTCCGGTCTGGAGTCCGATGCTCTAGCCACTAGGCTACCCACGGACCTTACGTTCATTCATATTTAGTCATAGTAACTTAACCGTTAATCTACCGCAGTATGATTTACTGCAGTTTTTTTCATGCAATATTTCTTTTTTTTTTTTTTTTTTTTTTGAGTCACTACATTGAAAATTAAGGTATAACAAACAAAATACTCAACTTTGGGAAATTTAATCCAAAAGAGCTAATTATTTAATTAAAGATATTCAGCTGTAAAATTAATTATATAAACTATTCATTTGAAATAAATAATCAAATCGTTTTCTAAGGTCTTCATAAACATATAAAAAATAAGACACTCACCATTTGCATTAACTATTTTTTCGAAACAAAAATGGCAATCGTCGCAATCGGCTAAAAATGCAATTTCTTCTATAAAACAATTCGCGTTCTCCGCAAAAATACTCAGCATAGAACCCGTGCTGCCATATATCTTGGAAGAGAGGATTTCAAAGATTATTCCTGCTAAGTATCGTCACAGTATTCGTAAAAATGGTTATTCTATGTAATTTTAAAGTGAATGGTACTTATAAGTACTGTCGATAGATAAAGGGTTAAGGTATATATGTTCAGTTACGGTTAAAGTACATTATTTCTGTTTATTCAAAGTAATTAAGGTTAGTCACAGTGTGGCGACTTGCACCACAGTAATTCTTAGAGGGAAATTTGCATGCACCTTCCCTAACCAACGGGGAATTCAATCAGTCTGTAAATAACTAGGGCCGATTGCGGAGCCCGAAATCGGCGGGTGTGCCTACCCACAAAATAGAAACTTTTTTAATGAATATTTAATTGTTTGTGTGAGTTCGTGTCGCTTGATTGATTGATTGAATATTAACGTCGCACTGTTCAGCTACACGAGGGCTTTTGGCGACGGACCACGTAATTTTGAACCATGGTCAAGTGACGTGGACGACACCTGAGCTGGCACCCCCCTCTCCTAACTACCACACCACACCAACGGGAGGACGTTTCAGCTCTCGACAGATTTAACGTGCATCGCTGCCCTACACGGCGGGTCTTTAGTGGTACTGGGCTCGAACCCGTGACAAAGCAAGCCACAGTCCGATACCTATACCACTCGGCTACCGCGGCCGCGAGTTCGTGTCGCAACGTATCGTAAAACAGTCGAACGTCGTTTATCCGAATTAATTGGGACCAGATACTGTTCGGATAACCAAAAACCGACCGAATGCGATCCATGCAGTATATGAAACCGGACACTATACGAATATTGAAAATCATTACATGCGGGAAACGTGCGTGAAGAAAAAGCAAAATAGGTACAAAATGTCGCAATTTTACCTTTATTGTGGAAAATAATCACTTTTTTTTTTCGCTGTACCATTGTACACCTTCGTTTTTTCGTTGCAAAGTCTCTGATTCTCTTGAGCAGCAGTAGCTGAGTAGGACAGCACTCTGATTGTTGTTCGTGCCACTCCATAGTTGTCTCTAACGCAGAAAACGCGCCAGCATTTGATGGACCCTTACTACTTTCGCTGTTGTTATCCTCTTCATCTGTTTCATCGTCGACAGGGTTGGATTCTTCGTGCACGGAAGTCACAATCTCGTCATTATTTAGCATTTGAAATCCGCAGTCTTCCACATTGCATGCCATCCAGGTTTCTTCATCCTCTTCATCGCGTTCTTGAAATCCTGGGATCGATTGGACAAAGTCGGTAATCTCCTCCTTATAGTCGTCATTGAAGTCTACAAAGTACATGTAGTTGACAAAAAAAAATTGTTCCGGATCAATGGCGTAGCTAGTTCCCCTGAGTGGGCCCCGTATCAAAACTCCTTCGGGGGCCTTTTTTTAACGAAAGCCCTCTCAATGGTACTTTATTTACACAAGTTGGGCCCCTTGTAGCTTCGGGGCCCCGCATCGTTGATAGGGCGGTAGTTATGCCCCTGGTCCGGATATTTGACGCTCCGGTTAATAAACGCTCGGATAAACGACGTTCTACTGTAATAAATATTTAAAAACTGAAAATAAGGACTGATATTTGAAAAGTGAAAACGCAACCAATACGCGACATACAGTATGGTTTTGCAAGCCATTCCTATATCATTCCAAGGGTCACACGACTGACAATTTCGAAAGAGCCTAATGTAGAACCGCTTTTAAAGCCCTGGCCCATGTACATGAAAAGGAAAAAAAAATCTGAGTATTTTCTCACTTTTGTTATTAAAATATTCCACATGTATCTGCAAACCTTTTGTCGCATCTTCGTAAACAGCCAAAAATAATAATATGATATCCATATCATGATTATTATACTCAATCAATAAAGCGAATTGATAATATAATACACATCGATAACTGAGAAAAATAAGAATCACGAAAAAAATTGGATAACTTGAGGGTAATTGTTAAAAATAACAAGAAAATGAATATCAATTATTTTAATGGTTTAGATTCAGCGCGATATTTGAAAAAATTATCAAGAGTGAAAATCTTTCACTTGCATTGTAACTAATATATTTTATTTAAAAAAAACTTGAATCATAATTAAAATAATAATAAAGTTTTGAATACAATTTTTGTTCAATAAAATTTACATTTCGTTTCAATTTTTGTTTTTCATGTGTATCATAAAACAAAATAATGATAGTTAGTCGTAAATACATCCTACAAATCAGAAGGAAATAAAATTCAGAAAATTAGAACCTAAAACATACGGCTTACTAAGAAAATAAGAACAATGTGAACCTTAATTCAAAACTATAATGTTTCCTGAAGCTGCAACACACTTAGGATTATGATGTAGGGTTAAGTGTACTTTTGGGGACCCTAGCTCTCCCTTTTATACAGAAAAATTATAATAATTGTAGAAGAAAAATAATGAATGAACAAAAAACCAAAATATCAAATAACAGATAACCCTAAAATTTACAAGTGTATTTGAATAACATGCTAGTAGATAAATGAAACAAATCACAGCCTATTATTTATAAATGCGTGCAACAACACATAGAAATCAATTTAAAAAAAGGGCAATTAGATGTTCAAAAAACAAACATAAAACTCCCTTGTGTAGGTAGGCCTGAGTTAGCCCTTTATATTAATTTCTTGGGGGCCCTCCTTTGGCTCTCTTTAACATTTTACAATTTTTTTGCTTTCATATTTTGGGGCCCTTTAAATTTGGGGGGCCCGTATCATTGATACAGCAGATATGGCGAAAACTACACCCCTGACAAAAATTTTTAAAAGTAAAATTAGAAAATTGAACTAAATTAACAAATGTAAAATATTAAATGGAGTTGGAAATTGAAAGGGAAATTTATTAGCTGGTTACCTTCAATAGTAATAGCACCATCTGTGTGAAAAGAATGAAACTATTTTCAAATATTCAGCTTATAAAAAAAGGGAAATTGAATTTTAAAGAAAAGATAACATGAAAATAAAATTATAATGTATAATTTACATTATTTTCATAAATAAGTGCATAAAGAAAAACAGTAGTATAATAAAGATCTAAATATATTTTTTGCATTTTTATGCTTTTTAATTAAAAAGCTAGCTCGTCTTAAGAGCAAAATAAAAACACACAAAAAATTCCATAGGTAAAAATCATGACATTCAAAAGCTTTGGGCAATTTTTTAAAAAGAAAAACATATTCAAGTATTGATTAATAACAAATTATTGATGGTTTGAGAATAGGAAAGTAGCTTTTTTTAATGTTATAAATATTTTACACTTTAACAAGATTAAAATTCTTTCAATATTTTTTAGATAGCATTAATTGTGTTTCAAAGAAATATTTCATAGCTTTTGTTATGAACTATTATTTTTTCACTTTGAAATTAATCCTATATCATTTGGTTGTTTTATATGTATTTTAAAAAAAATTGGGAATCGCAACAGGCAGTACATTATTTTGACTACTATTGTTTTTACAACATAAAGTACATGTATTTAAAACCTGAAAACTGTATAAATAAAAATCTAAGTAAAATCTCATTTTTTTACTAATACTTGAAAAAAAAATTATTTTTGACACTTAAAAAGAAAAGTTTTTCATACTATGTAATATAAGTTACACATGGTACACTTAGTAGCATAGGATTTTGTAAAGTCTAAAATTTTAGAAATCAAGACAGTTATTGTCAAATTAAAAAAAAAATTAAAACTGTATCAAAAGTAAAAAAAATTAGAGACTAGTGTTTGTGCTTTAGGATATTAATATGATCACTGGCGTAGCTAGTCTTCAGTGGGCCCTGTATTGAAATTCCTTAGGGGCCCCAAAAATGGGTTCCTAGAGAATTTTGAAGCAGGATCTTAACGTTTCACGCCTACATGTTGATACGGTTGAGACATGTTGATACAGGTTAATACGGTTGATACATGTTGATACCATTGATAAGGCGGTAGCTATGCCCCTGAATATGATGCACATCTCTAGCAATACGATAATGCAATAGATTTTCTAAGAATTTCAGTAACCTTTACTAAAACAGATAATGCTTTTTTTTTCATTGAATGGCATTCTTACACCTATCATAAAAGTATATTATTCTATTCTTAAAGAGTAATAAAACCTGTAAAATATGTAGAAAGCATCTACACACATTTAACATAAAGTAACAATGTAATTACAAAACAAATATAATTATATATATATATCCCTCCCCCAATACTACTCAGTTAAAAAATTTTCAAACCATAAAAATACTAAGAATTATTTTAGCACAAACAGGTTGCCTCGCTTCCTCTAAATTTTACAAGATTTGGAAGCTTTTTGAATGTTAATATAATTAAGGTTTTAGAATAATGGTTCATTTAGTTCATAAAAAAGAACAAAATTGTTCTGATACTAACACATGTGTTAACCCTTACAGGACTTGAAGATTGTTAATAGTATATTAGTATATACACATGGAAATAATAATATAATACAGCTTGTGAATGTTTTATGATTGACACAAATTGATTTGAAAGTTTTTTTTTTCTCTATATATGTTACCATTTAAATAATTGTGTATGCATATGTTCTGTTTTAACATTCTCCTTAAAAAATTGCAGATAAGGTTATAATTAAATAGGACAATAACCAATTTTAAAATGGAGAAAAAAATTTCCTTTAGTTGGGAAAGAGTTAAATTTCAGTCCTTAATTATTAAATTTGTAAATACATTATATAAAAAATAACATATGTGCTAAAAACTATAATTCTACATCATCAGATGAATTTGAATCACACAAAATTGAGTTAAGAACACATTTAGTGCATTATAAAAATTACATACATATTTCAGTAATGTTATATTCACAAGAATTAAGAGATTTTTAGTATCGGCAATTGCAAGGATTATAAAATGCTTCAATTATGAAAAAGTAAATTTGATTAGTCATCTTGTGACAATAAAAAAATACTTTTCAATAGTTTATTTTAAAGTATAACTTTAAATTATTGATATCTAGATGAAAATATTCATATATATGAATATCAATTTTTCGCATTAATTTTACACTGTCCTTTTCTCTGTCAAAAAATGAAAGACAAAGAGTTTTTAATGGCTGTCTTCACCAAATGTATGAGAGCCTGAACTAAAGGTGAAACGCATTTTCACAACAGAAAAAAAAAATCTCAATTTCCATAAAAGGTTGCTTCATCATTATGCATACATCTGTTTATATTATAGAGTTTTTAAAATTTCAAAATGTTCCACAAATATTATACTAATTTTTTCCCTTTTAACACATAAAGAAATAGCTCATTTAGCATTACCTTATACACAAAAAATGTGAAACATATTTTATATCAGAAAAAATGAATAGACTCATATAAAAATGAGAAGCATGATAAAACAGGCTGTTCTGAATAGAATAGCAAAGCCAGAGTAAAATATCAATGTTTCAGTTCTTTTATATCTGAAAAAATATTACAAATTCAGGCCTTATTCTTTAACACTAAGTTCTAAGATTTGGTTCAGTAGTAGACAAAACTTGATAAATAAAATGAAAAATATGTTTTCTCATATGAAATAACTCATGCTAATCCAACATGAAGAATATTCAAATTAATCTGTAATCCATGATTAACATATTAATAAATTTTTAGAAAAAGAGCACAGGGTAATAACTGTACAACCAATTTGCAAGTAGGGGGAGGGGGGGATATTCTACTCTATAAACCTATCTAAAATGAATTATAAGAACTTATCAAAGAAAAAACAGTATACTATTTCTTGTAAAAGTATGGTATTTGAAAGTGGAAAGAATATTAAACAAGATAAATAATACATGAATAGTTTGGATATTAAAAGAAAACAGTAAAACTCACCTCCTATATAAAAATAATGTACCTTCAACCTCAGTGCCTTCCTAAAATAAATGACATAATACATAAATAACATGCAAACCATACATGCATAATTTTAAAAAAAATGAAATGTATAATTTAAGAAAACAAATACGTAATAAGGTCATTTAAATCTTGTTGAGTTTTAAAACACATATTTATAGGTGGTATAAAACTGAGTACAGAAAAATAAGTCTATTTTATTTAAACCAAATCATATTGAAAGTGAATAAATTTCAGCTCATAATAACAAAGTAGAAATCTGTTTTCAAATAATTCATCTTACACAAAAAAATTTGATTTAATTAAAAAAAATTGAGACAGTATTATTTTAAAAAGAAATTTACAAAATGGTTATAATGATGTATTAAAAAGTACAAGAGATCTTACTGATAAAATGAGATAATCCATTTCATAAAAAAATTTAAATAAAATAAGATTCAGAAAAATAAAAAAAGTTGTATCAGTTGAAGCAAATTAATTTCTAAACTACATCAAATTGCTGATTAATTAATAAAATTCAAAATTTGGCTTTTGCGGTGAAAAAAAAATTGGAAATTATATAAGGTGAAAAAATAAGTCAGAGAAATAAAAAAAGAAAGAATTAGGGAATTTTCCAGAATGTGCTAAGCAATTTGCCAAAAGAAATTGGGTTTAAAAAGCAATATTATATATTTAGAGAAGGAGTGAAATCAATACCAACACATGAAGCATTAAAGTTTGTTTTTGTTCTCTACTTAAAGATAACAACAACAATATAAATTTTAATAATCGCTAAATCTCCATAATATAATCTTATATTTACATAATTTATGTGGGTTGAAAGAAAGTTACAAGTTTTCCTCAAAAACAGAGAAAATGTATCTAACTTTTTTTATTATAAATAATTTTTACATATATCATCTTTTCTTACTTTAAAGACAGGTAAATTTTTCATGTAAATTTTCACACATTATCTATATTAGCGATTCCAAATCTTTGAGAAACTAAACTTAGTAAATCATTCTAGCACTATAAAATGTTCCATTCTCAGAATATTCACAAATATTTTTTTCAATATCTTTATCATTTATATATTAAATTAATGAATATACTGATTTATTATAAAATATGTATAGCATATTATTCAAATTATTAGCTGATTGATTATGATATACAAATGAACATAAAACTACTTTCACAATTATCTGAGACTTGTAAGAATCTTGAAATTTTATGATTTTCTAAAGAAAAATATAGAAAATCGAGTTTAAAAATCTGGAATTAAACAATTATAACGAACTTATAATCAATCACAAGGATAAAAAAAAACTTTAAAAGGATTAGATTATTTAAAACAAAAACAAAAAAAAAACCTGCAAGATATTCAATAATTTTCATTTAAACATAATTGAAAATGTTCATGATTTTTATAAAATTCTTTCTAGTGTGTGAATACTAATTTATAAAAAGTGTTTAATTTAAGTAAAATTTTAAACTTAAAAATTTCTGTTCCAATGGGGAAGCAATATAAATTAAGACCATACCATGAGCATTAAAGATTTTAAAAAGCTCTTACATATTAATACCAGTGGCATAACATACACCTATGCAACCCCCACATCATGGGGGCCCCAGAATTCTAGGGGGCCCAAAGTCTAACTGATGCCAAGTATGCAATCCTTTGTAAGATCCAAATTGGTGCCCAAAACCTGACTTAGAAGGTGGGATTTAATATTCTTCGCTATGCCACTGGTTAACAGATCAAAATAAGTAAATCTTATACATGTATTTTAGCTGTAAAACATGTATTTTGTTTAAGAACAAAAATACATACGTCATTTTTTGAGAAATTTGAATCTTTTGTAGTAATTTCACTCAAAAGCACAGGTCATACTTGATAGTTCAGAAGGCTGTTGGTACCCTGCTTCTGGTACACCCCTGCAACCTGTGCATCGTGGGGGACCCAGAATTCTAGGGGGCCCAAAGCCTGACTGATGTCAAGTATGTAATCCTTTGTAATCAAGTATGTAATCCTAGTTTGGGTCCTAGATATGACATTCAGCTTGTTCAATAACATTTTAATTTCCATCTTTCCCTCTTACCTTCTATTCCAATATTCCTTTGCAGTTCTCCCAAGCGAAGCAAGACACCCACATTTTGTTGTTTTCCTACAGATATACTGAAATACGCTCTATAAGATTTACACATTTCATCAGTTGCTTTTACTGAGAGTTAATTCCCCTCTTCTTCATAAGCTCTCAAAGATAAAAGAATTCCTTTTCCATTTTCTCATAGGCTTTCGATGCCATTTTGTATCCACTTAGACAGCTAAATCTAAACTTACGGCCTCCAGAATACAAGATTTGCACTAGTCTCAGTGGTGTAGCATGGTCACAATTTGACACCTCTATATTATAATTATTAGTCAAGAAAATTAGCAAAAGTAAAAAAAAGCATGCTTAAATTTTTTTTATTGATTAAAAATGCACTTTTTGTGTTTTGTATAGCAAAACCTTTTATACAATTGTCAATATCAATATGAATGTCATGTTCAGTTCCCAGAATAGCTAAATTTGTTAGCCTTAATATAGATATGGTCGATCTGAGATAATTTTTGATTTATTTTAGCTTAGAGAGCATCTCTCGCAACCGGCAAATGTTAAAAAAATTCTCAACATTATGACAATGTTTGGTAAGCCATCTTCAAGTTTGGACTCAATAATATATTTTAATAAACCCAGAGAACCAGACCTAATAAGTTCTTTTTTACAGCCTGGGTCTGTTGCAGCTACAAAAGCTTGTAGACGTGCAAGTTCAAATTGGAATTTTTCTTTATTAATGTCTTGAAGAACATGATCTAACTTAAGTTTGTCCATTCTCAATATCACTCCAGGCCTTAAAAAAGCACATTTTTTGTGCAAGATTCTGCAACTGTTGGAGTCTTTCTCAAATTTCAGCAGTCTATTGAAGAAAAAATTGTTTGCCTCAAGTCATCTTCGTACGATAACTGAACATCTTTACTTCCATCGCCAAATATATGCTTCCTCCTGATTCAACTTGGGGGTTCAAAAGAAATTTCAAGCTCTTCACATAAACTTTTAGCTAATATTAAAGCGCCATCCATGAACTCCTCTCATTTTGCTTCTAATATGGTCTATAAAGCACATATTTTTTTAGCACATTCATGGATATTTAGCCCCTCTGTTTGTAAATAATTTTGAGCATCATTGACTTCACACAGTACTGATTGTCAGAAGCCTAAATAACATAAAAACACAGAGGATTGAATAGCAACTAGTAAACTTACTACATCTGTGCATGTATTAAAACTTTTACTTGTTTCCATCATTTTCGTCCCGTGGGCATGATTTGGAGTTTGAAATATTTTTTTTAATTTAAATACTGCAGTGCTTGCCACCATCCCTTTTCATATGCCACAGAGGGCCATGGCCCCCTCTGTACCCCTCACACTACTAATTTAAAATCTTATTTCCTTTAGTTCTTTGAAATAAGAAAGAAATGTGTGTACTTCAGGTAAATCTCAGATAACACTGATCCTATACAAAAACAAAGTTTGTAAAGAATACTAGTTATTTTATACACTTTTAGAAGACAAGAAATTAGGAAATAATTATAACACAAGAGGGGTAGGGAAATTTGTCAGAAAGAGGGATTTTAAAATGCCATTACATACTACAAGAGCCTACATGAGGAAATTAAGAGTACTCTAATCTCTCATTCTAGTCTTTGTGGCATTAAAAAAGAAGGTTGCTAAGAAAGACAAGAGTTATTTCTAAAACACATTTTGAAGGACTGAAACCTGTACTAGATAAACTTACTGAATTAAAACAATAAAATTAAAATATCAGTTCAAAATACACCTAAGTCAGCATTACCCGACCAGTCTGAAGAAGGTTTCAGAATGTCCTGAAGAAAATAAATGAAGATCAGGAATCCATAAAATAAACTAAGGAGTTTGTGATAAAATATTATTAATACAATGGGTACTTATGTATAATCACAACCTATTGACAACATTATACGAATGAAGCACATGATTTCCAATTCAGCACATATGATGCATGCAAAATTGGGGTTGCCAACTTCGCGAGTTGTCTTGAACATTGGCAATTGTTGCAATAATTCATAAGTACCATACAATGATTTAATAATAAAAAATATGTCATTGAAGAGTTAGAAGATATTTATATTCTCCAAAACCTACTTTAATTCAAGGGAGGAGGCAATTTTTGTCCTCCAAAAATTCTTAAATAATTAATTCTTAAAAATAATTAATTAAAAAATTAATGATTATTTCTTAATCACTGTTTTCCTATCATCTTACACTGTGGAATGTGGCTTTAGCTCTGTAACATAGTTAATAAAAAAAATTGTAATCAGCTTGATATAATAAAAAGAGATATCTTCATACAACTCTGAAAAAGTTTAACATTAACATTTAACAGAAAAGGAAAGGAACTTACACATTATGTCAACCAATTTAACCATTTAAAAATTATTGCCAAATGCTGCCATGATTTTTAATGTTTTCAAATTTGCATAGGAATGGTTTTTCACTGTTAGCAGAATATTACACATGGTGGCATCTTTTAATTTGAAGAGATTAGTCAATGGTATAATATGCAAGTGCTCAGAAAATCAACACAGTACAAAGATTTTCTTATTTTGTTGCTGATTAGGTCCTCACATCCAACACACAACTGCTTTTAAAAAATTTAGGTCTGAAATGTTTTGAAAATTTAAAAAAATTACTAACTTTAGAAAAATTCTCATTATAAAGCATTAATCAGTAGAAATTCCTGAAAAATGGACTGAAATAGTCTATCAAGGCCCAGAAGCAGGTCTTGAATCAGTAGATGAGAAGTATTGTAATACTATATAGAGTCATCAATATCATTTTAAGCAGTGAATAATAAAAGGGTCTCATATTTTAGATTAACATCAGTTTTCATTCTGGAGTAGTTTTACAGGGAGGTTCATTTAATCTTTTTAGGGTCGAATTTATTTGTAGTACATTTGTATAGTTTGTAACTAGAAAAAAATAAATAGTGCACAAATGGTTTTTTCCTCAATTTCACTTAAATATTAACACAACCAAATTATTAACAATAGCAAATATCAAGAACACAGGACTTCTACAACATCTTTACCTAAGTTTAGCTTAATTTTATCATGTTTTTCTTGTTTATTTTCCATTAACAAAAGGAATTAATAACTATCGGTTATAGTATAGTATTGGAGTTGAACATCATATATATTCACAACTTAACTTCAACTTTATCAAATTATACAAAGCTAGCTGAATCCCGGACCAACATAATGAACATTCTATAAAAAAAAATATACTGACAATAAAAAAAAAACATAATTCAAAAGGTAGAATTAATATGACTTTAAAAAGTATTCAATTGAAAATATGACTTACCCAACGCTCTAATTTTCCTTCATATTTATATATTGCAACTTGACTAGCATTATCAATTATCTCGACAATATTCGAATCAACGCGTTGCAGAGTTTTTAAATTTATCTGTGTTTCACTATTGGAAGCCATTTTAATTAAGGAAATTTACATTAAAATGAGGAAAGTGATAAAAAACAACAAAATGTGCACTTCCAATTTAAGTTAACGCAAATGTATTTTAACATAAAATTTTAAAAAATTCAACATATATCTCATCACTTTCTTTACAATACTCTCGTACCTCTACATCGTAAACCGAAACTTGTTTATTTTGATTTTCAGCTAAGTTCTGGAAATGTCAAACATAGATTACGATAAAGTACGGTATAATCGAAGAAGTAATCGAAATAATATTTTCTGGCTGTTCCACAACAAAAACAAAATGTCATTTAATTCCTTTTATTATTTATTAACTAGCTGGTATACCCGTTCTTCACACGGGTGAACTGAAAAATTAAACAACACAGATTAAAGGATAAAGTAGTTTTTAATGAGTTAATTTTATGTGAAATGCAAATTAAACAAAAAAAGCTTTTTGCATATCTCAGCTCTACAAAAAAAAAAAAAACACCTTTGTTAAATTTTAAGTATGTAGATCTAATAACTGATAAAAAAGGTCTTTTTTATTTATAACTCCCCGTAATACTCTTGAGGGTCGATTTTTGAAAATACTTCCCTAAGCTAATCTCTGCTCAGCAAAAGTAACCCATTGTTAAAAGTTTTTATGTAATGATAGTTTAAAATCGTGTAAATAACTTATATCTGAAAGTGTAATACATTAATATTACTTTCTGTAGTATTTATTTTATGTTAAAATTGTAATATTCGCAAGCAACGCCGTTTCTTAAATTATAATGGCGATTCAATGAAAAACATAGCGAAATGTTAACGATAGAGTCAAGTTGGCAAATGTCTAACTACTTTCATAGCTCGAGCTTTATTAGAGCTTTGTAAGACCCACCCTGTAGGGGAGCGATGCACGTTAATACTTTATCCACCGCATTATGATTTACTGCAGTTTTTTTCATACAATATTTTTTTTGGATCACTACATTGAAAATTTTTGGATATACATAAACAAAATACTCCACTTTGGGAAATTTAATCCGTTAGAGTTAATAAATTAATTAAAGATATTCCACTGTAAAATTAATTATATACACCTTTCACTTAAAATAAATAGTCAAATCGTTTTCTAAGGTCTTCATTTACAAACAAAAACATAAGACTCTTAAATATTGACATAAACTATTTTTTCGGGACAAAAATAATAATCTTTGCTGAAAACGCAATATCTGCTACAAAACTATTCGCCTTCCCCGCTAAAATACTCATCATAGTACCCGTGCTGCCATATATCTTGGAAGAGGGGATTTCAAAGAATATTCCTGCTAAGTATTGGTAGAATATTCCTTCTAAGTTGGTGTGGTGTGATAGTTAGGAGAAGAGGTGCCAGCTCAGGTGTCATCTACGTCACTTGACCATGGTTCAAAATTACGTGGTCCATTGCTGAAAGCCCTCGTGTAGCTGAGCAGTACGACGTTAATATTCACTCACTCCAAAAAATACAGTACAGTAGTTATAATTATTTTTATACTTAAAAATGCAATATCTGCCTATTCAATTAAAATTATAGCGTTATAATTAACTACTAATCACCAACAAATTTTGAAAATTTGTCCAAATGATGTAGTGTGAAAGATAAAGTTTATTTACTTTAAGTACCAGAACCGATAAAAACATTTATTTTGAAAAAAAGATCAATTTCTTACTACCAAATGTGCATAATAGAATCATGAAAAAAAAACACAATCAAATACAGAGAGATTTATAACAACCTCTCCCTTGTGAGTCACCCCACAATCCTTTTTTTATAATTATTTTTATAGTACACAAAATATATTTCGGAAAAAAAAGTTATCACACCGAGAACTCAGTCAAAACAAGTACCTTAAGATTGTAAAAAAACATTTGTCACTCCCAAAAAAGAGGGAGATATGTGACAAATGAATTTTAGTTCACGTTAATACTGTCAAACAGGAGGATAGTGTCAGGGCCATTAGGAACAATTAAACAGTTTTGCCCAAGGAACAAAGCGCAACAGAAATATTTTATTTACAACTTCCCTAAATAAAATAACAAATACATAAGAGCAGGGACGTAACTAACCGTACAAGTAAGTTCGAAGGTCAAACTGCAGCAAATACATTCTGCTGCCTACAGCTGATGGCAATAATATAACAGTAATAAATTTCTATCTTCCTCAATTTTTTTTTTTTTTTTTTTTTTTGATAATGGGTCTGGGTTTTGTTTTTTCTCTGAAAGAGTATCATTTTCGGTTTTAAAAGAAACGTAATAAAAAAATCTCTCATCATAGGATTACAGCAAATCAAATAAAATATTTTTTTATTTGGTTCTGATATCAAAGATAGCTGAAAAAAATGAGGTTTTGAAGTAGAAACTTTTATTTTTGATGATGTAATATCGCAGATGATATATATAAATTATATCAGTGTAAATGTGTATTTTTTTTTTATTATGTCAGAAAGTATTTTGTTTTACTTCATTCCAGTAAATAAATTTTTTTTAATCTTTTATTTTCGATAAGCTCGCGCCTCCTTGTATGTTTATCGCACCCCCCAGGGGGCGCACCCCAAAGTTTGAGAAACACTGCCCTAGACAATTTAGACATCTTCATGTTATATTTCAAAACCCTATTGACATTAGACATGTGCCCGGATCTAAAGATGTGGTTGCAGACTCACTTTCACGAATATAGTTGAATTCCATTACCAAATCCTCCTTTCTGAATTTTAGTTACCTAGCCGAATATCAAATGAATAATCTTTAGATTCAAAAGTTTCTACAGGATAAAAAAAAACTGTGAGTGTCGGCTTCAACGTACTACTAGAGTTTACTCCTTTACGGTTCTCTTTGATTATATAGTAGGCAGAAAGAATAAATAAGCGCATCTTATATAATACAAAAACCGTGCATATATTTTCTTTATTCTATACACGTTTTTCATATTGATTCGGTAAAATAATATACTGTACTGTTCGAATTAATTGGGTTAAATGGGAAAAAAAGGGATTTTTTCTAAAACCTTATTCTTTTTTTTTTTATCATACCTTAAATAGACTGAAAATTCTGTATATCGGTACGAAGTATATCTTCCTTTAGCATAAATGAACCTTTTCAACCCCTCTTGGCATTGACTTTATTAGACAAGCTCACATTTCTTGATTTCATGATCTTGGAAACTCAGTATTATAGTCTTTTCCATCATTTGCTCTGTTGTCACGCTATTCATCTTAGCTAAACGATTCTTGAGAATATGCCATCAGTTTTGAATAGGATTTATGTCTGGGGAGTTTTCAAGCAAATCGAGTACTATTATTTTATTTTACGCATAAAAGTATGGACCAATTTCGAATTGTGATAAGGGGCTAAGTCATGTTGAAATGTTCCATCAAATATTTTTATGAAAGGAACAAACCTACATAATCTACACTATTAAAATTCGCAGGTTATCTATGCGTCCCTATCTTCTCACGAACCGCACGACGCAGGAACTCACCGAAGGTATAAAATTTCGGGAATGATCAGAGGAATCCGTTTTGACCATTTGTATTCCGATATTTCAATTAGTTAAAAAGATATTAATTAAAAACTTTGAAACGCATAATTAGTACCATGTTTCTCCGCCAGGGGACACGTTCAAAAATTCGGAACTTCTTTTTTTTTTCAGACGTTTTTAAAACGCGATCTAGTTTTTTTTATGAGACTCAGACAAATAATAATTACAGATTTGGAAAGATCATTTACTTCACCGCGATACGGTATAATTTATTTTACAAAATAATTATATTTCCTCTTTTATACGATTTTTTGAAAATAAGTCAAAATTGATACGTTTTTATGAGTATGATTTCTAAATCGTCCCACTTGCATTTTCTTTCTCGCTAATGAAAAAAATATTTTACACTAAAAAATTTCATGCTATTCTCTTTTAGAATCAGTCATTTAAAAAATTAAATGTCAAAAACTGTTTTTTTATGATTTTTCAAAAAATACTCAAAATTTTATTTAAATACTTAATAACTTCTTTATTTACAAAAATAATCTTACGAAACTTTCTTTCCGAGTGTAGAATGATATACGTTAACTGTACCAAGATTAATATAATATCTTAAAAATTACGGGATTTTTTTTTTTAAATGTGTGTGAAGTTCCCCCTGGGTCTCACCCTGGATACCAAGACTAATTTGAGGCAAAGAATCACTAAAAGCCATTTTGTATAATAATAACTTGTATTTATTATATCAAGTCTTAAAAAAAACTCTAAACCCTTTTTAAAGATTTTAACCTAGATTCCTCTCTTCCCTACCAACTACCAGTCTTACTATTCCTTTGCTTAAATTAATTCATGAATAGAATTTAATATTTAATATTGTTAAATTACAACCAAAATTCACAAAGCCGTATCGGGTCTTCCGAACAAAATACATATGATTTTAAGTAAGAATATTAAAGTAAGAGTTTTCAAAAGACAAATCAAAACCCCTTTAGTTGATTTTTTAAAATCAAAATTCAATTTCATGATGTCAAATGATCCAAAGGAAGCACGAGGAAGTACGGAACAACGCTTGACGGAGTTTTTTTTAGAGATATTTAAATAAAATTTTGAATCTAAATTATTTATAACCTATTTCTGCTACCATAAAGCTATTGTTTCCTTTTTAGAATACAATTAATTCCCATATACGATTGTATATATCACACAAAAATATTACTTTATGAGTACAGACACATACGAATAAATAATTTTATAGGGTAATACGAACATTTTCTTGTTTTTTATTCTTTATGTTCTTTATGCTATATTAAACCCTGAAATAACATTACAAAGTTTGAAATTATCACTTCTATCGTGTAGTCATAAGCACGCAAACTTTTTTTTAATATATATACATTCTTGGAGAGAGATAGTACATCAAACTTTGTCCATGGTATAAAATGAATATTTCCAGAAAAGCTGAATTACTCTTGAATTAATGTTATTTTACAAACGATTACAAAAATATTATGCTGGAAGACGAAATCAAACGAATACTACACACTAACTTAAATCTAATATATATCATAAATGTGAAAGTTTGTGAAAATCTTTGTTAGTCTTTCACGCAAAAACTACTGAATGGATTTTAATGAAACTTTACAGTAATATAGCTTATACATCACAATAGCACATAGTCTATAATTTATAGCATAGACTATATAATTTATAAAGATTTGGGAAAAGTGTCAAAAATATAACGATATTTGACAAGTAAGTAGGAAAAAATTCTGTCTTCTTCTAGCAATTCTGGCATGCGCTGCAAAAAAAACCCACGTCTGCATATATCTATCTTTTGTTTGTGAAAAACCTTTTTTGTTTTGGCTACGCAAGGTGCTCGCTTCTAATTAATTCCTCTGATATAATGTCTATTTTTTTTATTTCAGAATCAAACTAAGTTTTGTTTGGAGAGGTTGTTATAAATCTCTCTTTATTTTAATGTTTTTTTTAACATCTTATTATGCACATTTGGTAGTAAGAAATTGATCTTTTTTCCAAATAAATGCTTTTATCAGTTCTGATACTTAAAGTAAATAAGCTTTCTCTTTCACACTGCATCATTTGGACAAATTTTCAAAATTTATTTGTGGTTAGTAGTTAATTATAACGCTATAATTTTAATTGAATAGGCAGATATAATTATTTTTACACTTAAAAACGCAATAACTATTGTTCTGTATTTCTTGTAGTGTGAGAGTGAATGAATATTAATGTTGCACTGTGTTCAGCTACACGAGGGCTTTTGGCAACGGATCACGTAATTTTGAACCATAGTCAAGTAACGTGGACGACATCTGAGCTGGCACCCCTTTCTCCTATCAACCACACCACACCAACTTAGAAGGAATATTCTACCAATAATTAGTAGGAATATTCTTTGAAATCCCCTCTTCCAAGATATATGGCAGCACACGGGTTCCATGATGAGTATTTTAGCGGAAAAAATAGTTCGTCAAAATTTAAGTGTCTTATGTTTTTGTATGTTAATGAAGACCTTAGAAAATGATTTGACTACTTATTTTAAGTGAACGGTATATATAATTAATTTTACAGTGGAATATTTTTATTTAATTTATTAGCTCTAACGGATTAAATTTCCCAAAGTGGAGTATTTTGTTTTATGTATATCCCTTAATTTTCAATGTAGTGATCCAAAAAAATATTGTATGAAAAAAACTGCAGTAAATCATTATGCAGTGGATAAAATATTAACGTGCATCGCTCCCCTACAGGGTGGGTCTTACAAAGCTCTAATAAAGCTCGAGTTATGAAAGTAGCTAGGCATTTGCCAACTTGACTTTATCGTTAACATTTCGCTATGTTTTTCATTGGATCGTCATTATAATTTAAGAAACGGCATTGCTTGCGAATATTACAATTTTAACATAAAATAAATACTACACAAAGTAATATTAATGCATTATACTTTCAGATAAAAATTATTTACACTATTTTAAGCGTTCATTACACAAAACTTTTAACAATGTGTTACTTAGTGACAGATTTTACCGTAAGAAAATATGTTTTTAAAATATAGGAGTTGCAGGATACACAGTTCTAATGTAAATAAATAAAAAAAAAGCAAACATTAAAAATTATATTTGTTTAAATTTTTAAATTTTTCGATGATGTTTTTGTGCAAACCGGAATTTTAATATCAGATGCTATGTGCTTGTGTTGCATATTTGAGTCTAACAAATATTCGTGATATATATATATTTGACTTATACATTAATCTTTTTTAAAATAATTATCTTACTAGAAATTATGACTATTCAAAGCATAATGTTTTTACAGCGAGAATTTTTACTAAATATGCACTCACACATATAATGAGTGTTTTTTTCCCAGGTATAGAAGTTTAAGTTGGCATTACTTTCCAAGATGGCGACCGATTTAACAGCTGTCAAGTGATTTCTTCTCAGTTTGGTTTGGCAATTCATCAAAACGATCATCAAGCAAGGCGTAGATTCGTCGAATGGGCCCAAAACGAGATTGCCGTTGTTCCCGATTTTCATAAGCGAATTTTGTTTAGTGATGAAGCGCACTTCTGGTTGAATGGCTACGTCAACAAACAAAACTGCCGCATTTGGAGTGAAGCTATTCCACAAGTGTATGTCGAAACACCGTTACATCCAGAACAACTGACTTTTTGGTGCGCTTTATGGGCTGGTGGAATCATTGGCAAGTACTTCTTCAAAAACGATGAAAAGGCCACAACGTTACAGTCAATGGTGATCGCGGTATAGAGCCATGATTACTAACTTTTTCATTCCTGAATTGAACAATCATGATGTCCAGGCGCTGTGGTTCCAACAAGACGGCGCAACATGTCACACAGCTCGTGCCACAATCGATTTATTGAAAGACACGTTTGGTGACCGCCTAATTTCACGTTTTGGACCTGTGAATTGGCCTCCAAGATCTTGTGATTTAACACCGCTAGACTATTTTCTGTGGGGCTATGTAAAGTCATTGGTCTATGCGGATAAGCAACAAACGCTTGACCATTTGGAAGACAACATTCGCCGTGTTATTGCCGATAGACGGCCACAAATGTTGGAAAAAGTCATCGAAAATTGGACGTCCAGATTGGACTACATCCGAGCCAGCCGTGGCAGTCCTATGCCAGAAATCATATTTAAAATGTAATGCCACAAGATTATCTTTCGAATAAAAAAAGATTCATGTCAATCGAATAATACATCGTTGTTTTATTGCAAATTAAAGTTCTATACCTCTAAAAAAAACATCCTATATATATAGCCTGAAAATGGAGGGGGATAATATGCACATATTGATTTTTGAATATTATGTTGACGTAAATAATTATTCACTAAGCACAAAAATATATTAGAAATCCTTCCTAAATAATTCAATATTTCAAATTTATCACACAGCAATATATACAATGTTTTTATTACCACTTTTTAAGTAGAATATGAATTATTTGAGTATTTTAGTGTGTTCAATGTGGTAGTCTAAGATCCACCCAATAATTGTCATTTTATTAATAACGTGCTATGTCTTCCGTTGTGAAAATATTATCCAGAACTTTTTAATTTCTACTTTTAAATTGCATCATCAAAATTAATTTAATAAATATTTTTTTTTTGAAATTTTTTTAAATATCTGTAGATTAGTAGTTATATGAATTTTTTCGGAGTAAAATTTTTAAAAAATTATTGAATATTTTTTCAAACAAATTTTTTTACAGTTATTGAAACATTTTTAAAGAATAAGTAACCTCAAATGATTTTTCTTTGAAAATTGTTCATAATATTTTCAAACTCATTACAAATAATAATTATATATTTATGTTAAAAAATTGAAATTTATATAATATTCTCAAAAATTTTATATTATGTAAATATTGCATAAATTTTTTTCGTGGAAATGCTTTTTTATTATTTAACATAAAAAATACAGTAAAAATGTTGTATAAATCCATTAAAAGATTCTATACAGTATCCCTCAAATGACACAATTCGAAAAATGAGAACGTTTGTTAATGAAATGTAATGTTTGCTACATTCTGCTTTGATAACAAGGGAATTTATTCCGTTACAAAATTAGTTTCAAAGTTCGTACACCGATAACTCATTTCACTGAAAAATTATAAAACATTATTATATGACCGTACCTTCAGTTTTTGTGCTTGACATAATGACATGGAAAATAAAATGCATTTTTAACTACTTATGACCAATAAAATTAATATAGCCCGATGAAAATATTTAAACAACGTGTATTTTTTTTCAAACAAAATTTGTGCTTTATATGTAGAGTAAATTCTAAATTTCTTGAAGTTAATATCAGTTCTGTTACTTGAATATAAATAAAAGGTATTTCCGAAATTTTCTGTCAAATGTTCTCAAATGTAAAAAAAAAAAAAAAAAAATTGTTAGCTTATCTAGTTTTAAAGAGAGCACCAGAGATAGCATTTGAACAAAGGTCAAAATTACAACAAAAATTTTACAGTTGTACATGACTTGTAGATGGCGCTGCCTATTGCAGAAATAATTGTCTAAAGAGTTCCAAGATCAGCTACAAATCACTTCCTTTGGCAGAAATATAGTGTAAAATAAAAAAGTTTTTTTTTTATGAAAATGAATTACAGCACTAGAAAAAAAATGTAGAAATAATTTCTGAGGATATTTGGCTTGAAGCATTCAAAAATTCAAACGTGTGTATAACAAAAAATATTTTATATTTATTTCCATTGTACATAATAAAAAAAAATAATACATTAAGTCTTTTTTTAAATGTAAAATCAAACTATGCATATAAATAAATGAATTAAGAAAAAGGTTCATTGATTATTAAATCATATTTTAGAAAATTACTTTGCATTAAAAAAAATTATTACTTTAATGATATAGATATTTATAGTATATTTCGTAAATACAATAATTAATAATTAATACTTTTTGTACATGGATTAAACAAAGTTATAAAAATCCCAATTTCCATGAAATTTGAGGTATTTTTCTGTCTGAAAATATGCTTTGCGTTTAGTTCATGCTCTCGTACTTTTTTCGAAAACAGCCTTAAGAATGCGCATCTAAAGTATTATTTTTAGGCGGTCACTCCAAATTGTCTTGGTGGTCCACAGATTAATCACGATTGACTTAATGCCCAACCTGAATCGATAATGTCAGTAATATTCTGATTGACAAGAAAACAAAATATAATTAAGAAGACTTTACTTGCAGCAGCACCGGTTATATTTCTACAAAACTCCCAAACAATGACAAAAAAGAGCTAGTATAAGCTAGAAATTAGGTGTTATAAATCTACTGATCAAATCCCCTTTTAAAGGTTTTAACCTATATTCCTCTCTTCCCAACCAACTACCAGTCTTACTATTCCTTTGCTTAAATTAATTCATGGATAGAATTTAATATTGTTAAATTACAACCAAAATTCACAAAGCCGTATCGGGTCTTCTGAACAAATTACCTATGATTTTAAGTGGGAATATTAAAGTAGAATTTTCAAAAGACAAATTAAAACCTTCAGTTAATTTTTTAAAATCAAAATTCAATTTAATGATGTTAACTGATGCAAAGAAAGAACGAGGAAGTACGGAACAACGCTTAACGGAGTTTTTTTTACAGATATTTAAATAAAATTTTGAATCTAAAGTATATATAACCTATTTCTGCTACCATAAAGCTATTGTTTCCTTTTTAGAATACAATTAATGCCCAAATACGATTGTACTTTTCACACAAAAATATTACTTTATGAGTACAGACATACGAATAAATAATTTTATAGGGCAATACTAACATCTTCTCTCTTTTTAATTCTTTATGTTCCTTATTTTATGTTAAACCCTAAAATAACATTACAAAGTTTGAAGTTATCACTTTTATCGTGTCATCATAAGAGCACACACTTTTTTTTAGTATATATACATTCTTGGAGAGATAGTACATCAAACATTGTCCATGGTATAAAATGAATATTTCCAGAAAAGCTGAATCACTGTTGAATTAATGTTATTTTACGAACGATTACAAAAATATTATGCTGGAAGACGAAATCAAACGAATACTACACACAAACCCAAAAAAAACATAAATTAGAAAATATATCACATTTATTGTAACATTTATTGCAGCGATGTCATTTCTCTCAACTGGTGCATAGGTAACCAAACGTCATCTAGTGAGGGTTCGAGTAACTAAAGTTCATTTTCATTTTTCAGAAAGATATAGATGGCGAGATAAAAACGTGTAAGTTAACCATCACAGAATTACCTCCAAATCTGCCCCAAGTTTTAAAATTTTCAATAAAAATATTTGGGTACATTATTACTTATTTAATGAAAAATTCAGTATTGTTCAATTTGTCATGTTTAAGTAAATTTCCAAGTTATTAAAAAGAAATTCTTTATTTTTATTTACTAATTTAAGTTTCTCCGTAAGAATAATTAAGCACTATAAAACAATTCCCAGTCAAAACGGTGTATATTTTAAGCATTAACAATAAACAATTTATTACTTACTGCACAATTGTAACCATTTCAGGCATTTCCAATCTATATATGTCGCTAGTGACAGATTTTACCACAAGAAAATACGTTTTTGAACTATTGGAGATACAGGATACACATCTCTAATGTAAATTAAAAAAAAAACATTAAAAATTGTATTTTATTAAATATTTAAATTTTAGGATGAATTTTTTGTGGAAACCGGAATTTTAATATCAGATGCTATGTGCTTGTGTTGCATTTTTGAGTCTTACAAAGATTCGTGATATATATAAATTTGATTCATACATTAATCTTTTTTTAAAATAATTATCTTAATAGGAAATATGACTATTTAAAGCATAATGCTTTTGCAGTGAGAATGTTTATTAAATATGCACTGACACACACATATATATAGCCTAAAAATGGAAGGGGAAAATATGCACATATATTGATTTTTGAATATTATGTCAAAGTAAATAATTAATGTTCTCATTTGTATAATTATTCACCAAGCAGAAAAATTTATTAGAAGTACTCTTTTTAGATAATTCAATACTTTAAATATATTACACAGCAATATATTAAATGTTCTTTAGTACCACGTTTAAAGTAAGGTTCATTTTTTTAAATATTTTCGTTTTCTAACTGATGGTGCACCTTGGACTCTCTGACTTTCGATTAAGGATATTAATTAAAAGGAGATTCTTCGTGAATTCTCCTTAGTATTTAATGAAAAGTAAAATTAACTACTCATTATTAAAATCCGAATAGGATTTACTGAGTGTGTTGGAAATGTTTCTTAATGTGTATGGAAATACAATAAGTGTCACTGTGAGGTGTGATCTCAGTGGGAAATAATTATCATTTTATTCATAACGTGAAGAATATTATCCGGAACTTTATTTCTACTTTTAAATTACATCATCAATATATTAATTTAATAAATATTTTTTAAATATCTCTGTAGATCAGTAATTATTTAATTAAAGATGAAATTTTTATAAAATATTAAATATTTTTTTAAACAAACATTTTTAAATTTAATGAATCATTTTGAATGAATAAGTAACCTCAAATGATTTTTTGCTTTGAAAATTGTTGATAATATTTTCAAACTCATAAATAATCAATATATATTTATGTAAAAAAATTGAAATTCTCAAAAATTTTATATTATGTAAATATTGCATAAATTTTTTTCTTGGAAATGCTTTTTTATTATTTAACATAAAAAATACAGTAAAAATGGTTTATAAATGCATCAAAAGATTCTATCCAGTATCCGTCAAATGAAACGCAATTCGAAAAATAAGAACGTTTGTTAATGAAATGTAATGTTTGCTACATTCTGCTTTGATAACAAGGGAATTTATATTCCGTTACAAAATTAGTTTCAAAGTTCGTACACCGATAACTCATTTCACTGAAAAATTATAAAACATTATTAAATGACCGTACCTTCAGTTTTTGCGCTTGACATAACGACATCGAAAATGAAATGCGTTTTTAACTACTTATGAACAATAAAATTAATATAGCCCGATGAAAAAATTTAAACATTACGTATTTTTTTCAAACAAAATTTGTGCTTTATATGTAGAGTAAATTCTAAATTTCTTGAAGTTAATATCACTTCAGTTACTTGAATATAAATAAAAGGTATTTCCGAAATTTTCTGTCAAATGCTCTCAAATGAAAAAAAAAATTATTAGCTTATCTAGTTTTAAAGAGAGCACCAGACATAGCTTTTGAACAAAGGTCAAAATTACAACAAAATTTTCACAACTGTACATGACTTGTAGATGGCGCTGCCTATTGCAGAAATAATTGTCTAAAGAGTTCCAAGATCAGCTACAAATCACTTCCTTCGGCAGAAATATTGTATAAAATAAAAAAATATTTTTTTTGTGAAAATGATTTACAGCACTAGAAAAAAAATGTGGAAATAATTTCTGAGGATATTTGTTTTGAACCATTTAAAAATTCATACATGTGTATAACAAAAAATATTTTATATATTTTTTCCATAGTAAATATTAAAAAAAAATAATACATAAAGTCTTTTTTAAATGTAAAATCAAACTTTGCATATAAATAAATGAATTAAGAAAAAGGTTCATTGATTATTAAATCATATTTTAGAAAATTACTTTGCATTTAAAAAAAATTATTACTTTAATGATATAGATATTTATAGTATACTTCATAAATACAATAATTAATAAATAATACTTTTTGTACATGGATTAAACAAAGTTATAAAGTTCCCAATTTCCATGAAATTTGAGGTATTTTTCTGTCTGAAAATATGCTTTGCGTTTAGTTCATGCTCTCGTACTTTTTTCGAAAACAGCCTTAAGAATGCGCATCTAAAGTATTATTTTTAGGCGGTCACTCCAAATTGTCTTGGTGGTCCACAGATTAATCACGATTGACTTAATGCCGAACCTGAAACTATAATGTCAGGAATATTCTGATTGACAGAAATATAAACTGTGACCACAAAAATGGGTTTAGTGTTAGATAAAATGCATCCTCGTTACATATATCTCCCATTCTTTACTTTGCTATTCAATGCACTAAAACTGTATTAAATACATACCGCCAATTTTGTGTTTTTCAGACATCATAGTCAACCTGTTTGTTAAAAGAGCTAAGGCATGAAGTATCGCTTGGCTCGAAAATCGGTTATCGAAGCCCATTACGTTAACCCACTAGTAAACGTAGTTTGCGATTTGTTTTTTTTAAGTTTTAATTTTTTAGGGCTTGGTTATTAAAATATACTCTTCCCAAACTTTACACATAGATAACAAATAACAGTAATTTTTAAACGAAAAATTCAAGAAAAAAAAACTGCATAAATGATTTCTTGTAAAAAAGTGTAATAGACGAAAAACACAAAAGCTTGTTTTAAATCCGTAATTTTTTAGCAATTTTTCCAGTCTTTGAACAGAACGCGGATAACAACATTTGACACTTGGGGAAAAAAAGTTCCGTGTGATTACTTTTTTTTATAAATAACGAAGTTATTAATAGTTTAGTTAGATATTTGAGTATTTTTTCAAAAATCTGAAAAAAAAAAAGTTTTCGGTATTATATATTTTAAATCACTGATTCTAAAAGAACAAAATATGAATTTTTACAATTTTTTTCCAAAATGAGTCAAAATCGATGCGCTTTCATGAAGATTAATTCTAAATCGTTCCGTATGGAAAAAATTTTCGTGTTAATGAATCAATATTCTACACTAAGAAAGTTCAGGCTTTGCTCTTTTAGAATCAATCATTTAAAAAATAAAATGCTGAAAACTTTTTTTTACGATTTTTTAAAAAATACTCAAATTTTTAATAAAATATTTAAAAACTTCATTGTTAAAGATAATCGCACGAAACTTTTTTTTCGTTTGAAGAATAGTATTATCCGAATTCTGCACAAAGATTGAAAAATTTGGCTTAAACTAACGGATTAAAAAACATTTCTTTTTGTTTTTCGATTTTAATATAGTATTATAATAAAAGCAAAAAAATGAGTTTTAATATTTTGATAAATTTTGCTGTATCCAATATTGTTTTAATCTTACAATGTTTACCCCTCCCCCATTATCCTCTTGTTGTGGTCCAAGTGAAATATATATCATATGTACGTGGCCAGTCGAAAAAAAAGATTGAGTACCACTGAGCAAGTCTGTTGAAAATTAAACGGCAAACAATTTTTCAAACTAAGTAGATTCGAGTACTTAAATCTCGAGTGAAAAGCTTTTATATTATAAATTGTGTAATGACGTTATAAGTTGATAGCAAAAAAAGTTTTAAGAGAAAAGTTTATTTTATTCTTTTTATAGCATTTAAATAAAAACTTGTTTAAAAAAAATTTTTTTTTTTACTTTTAATTTATTGCATAACCACTGATGGTACGCGTACCATTGATTGAGAAATGATAAATTAGAAACTAAGTAGAATGACACACTATAAAGTGAGGAGTGTTTTTTGTTTTTTTATAACATCATTTCTATGCAGTCTAATAGAAATGTAGTTTTTGCTGATTTATAGTTCAGGTTTACTATGTATTTTTTTTATGAGTTCTCTTCAAACAATTTCAGCATTTTTTAAGAACAAATAACTTGAAGCAAAAGCAGATTAACGCAATTATATTTGGTAATTAAAACCTTATAAAACATATTAAGCGTCACAGGTTGCTACAAGAAATTCTTTTTGAAGTGATAAATTTTTTGACGCGATTTACTTGATAGTTAACTTGAATGAACGTCACTTTTGAGAATGTGACGCTGATTCGGCTCTTTTCGTCTCTTCAGTCGGATATACTCACCCCTAAAAAGGAAAGGAAGGACGTTTCACCTGCCACTCTGAATGGCCGCGATAGCCAAGTGGTATAAGTATGGGATCATGGCTTGCCATGTCAACAGTTCGAGCCCAGTACCACTAAAGACCCACCGTGTAGGGCAGCGATGCACGTTATATCTTTCGAGTGCTGAAACGTCTATCCGTTGGTGTGGTGTAGTAGCTAGGAGAGCGGGTGCTAGCTCATGTGTCGTCCACGTCACTTGACAATGGTTCAAAATTACTTAGTACGTCGCCAAAAGCCCTCGTGTAGCTGAACAGTGCAACGTTAAGACTCAATCAATCAATCAAACCCGCCACTCTGAAACCAGTAATTTGTATCCCCCCAATAAAAATAAAAGTAAAGTTACTAGCTTCGATCTAAATGGGGCTCCCCCTCACCTCTTTCTAGGGAAGGGGGGGGGGCAACGGAAATGACCTCGCGGGCTACTTCTGAAAAATTTTACAATCCCGCAAAGGCACATATAAAAATATATATCTTTAAAAAACATTTGGATCCCCATTATACAAACATTTTTTGGAGTGAAAATGTAAAACAGACTAATATATTATTTTTTTTCATTGTTTTTCATGTATACAAACATAGATAAATAATAATAATGCAAAGGTCAGATAATGTTTAATTTATTTAATTAGTGAGATATCTGCTTGTCAACTCTTTCACTTACTTTTTGCAAGTCGATCTCAATGCATGTGTATTTGCCTATCGTAATTGATGCTGCAGATTTTCATGTGTTAAAGTTGAGCACGATTTATGTTTCATAAATTTCAATTTAGAAGAAAAAAAAGAGATTCCCAGTAACAGAAGCAGCGTGATAAAATAATAAAAGTTAGTTGACTTATTTTTTACAAAAAAAAAATAATATTAAGAAATAAATAAAACGCTTTTTAAACAAAAAATATTGTATGAAATAGTCGAATTTTGTAAAGTTGTAAAGAAGCTTGCGAGCCGCAAAATTATTCAAGGATGGCCACATGCGGCCATTGGGCCGCGGGTTGTAAAGCCCTGTTCTAAGGTAATGAATGCAGGATTCTTTCTAATCCTAGTGGAAGCATGGAAATGAAACGTAATATTTTTAAAAAATAGGCTTAGAGAGGAAATAAATTCTACACTAAAATTAAACATAAAATGTAGAAAAAGGACTAATTTTTACAGAATTAAATAAATAGTATTATTATCATTAGGAATATTGCAGTGATCTTAAGAATAAAAATCCATTTTTGTAAGGGAATCGAAATAGCAATGAACAAATAGTTCTATTAATCACATTACTGAAATATACTTTGAGTCTAAAAAGAAAATTAAAACAATTAAAATTCTAAAATAACAAAATTAAGTATAGAGCTATTAAAAAAAATTACACTAAATAATTTAAACACAAGAAAACAAAATATAATTAAGAAGACTTTTCTTGCAACAGCAACGGATATATTTGTTCAAAACTCCCAAACAATGACAAAAAAGTGCTAGTATAAACTAGAGATTAGGTGATATAAATTTTCTGATAAAATCCCTTTTTAAAGGTTTTAACCTAGATTCCTCTCTTCCCTACCAACTACCAGTCTTTCTATTCCTTTGCTTAAATTAATTCATGAATAGAATTTAATATTGTTAAATTACAGCCAAAATTCACAAAGCCGTATCGGGTCTTCCGAACAAAATACATATGATTTTAAGTAAGAATATTAAAGTAAGAGTTTTCAAAAGACAAATCAAAACCCCTTTAGTTGATTTTTTAAAATCAAAATTCAATTTCATGATGTCAAATGATCCAAAGGAAGCACGAGGAAGTACGGAACAACGCTTGACGGAGTTTTTTTTAGAGATATTTAAATAAAATTTTGAATCTAAATTATTTATAACCTATTTCTGCTACCATAAAGCTATTGTTTCCTTTTTAAAATACAATTAATTCCCATATACGATTGTATATATCACACAAAAATATTACTTTATGAGTACAGACATATGAATAAATAATTTTATAGGACAATACTAACATCTTGTTTTTAATTCATAACTAAACCTTGAAATAACATTATAAAGTTTGAAGTTATCACTTCTATCATGTAGTCGTAAGCCCACACATTTTTTAGTATATACATATATATATATATTCTTGGAGAGAGATAGTACATTAAATATTGTCCATGGTATGAAATGAATATTTCCATAAAAGCTGAATCACTCTTCAATTAATATTATTTTACTAACGATTACAAAAATATTATGCTGGAAGACGAACCCAAATGAATATTACACACAAACCTAAATTAAACATAAATTAGAAAATATGTTACATTTATCGTACCACCATTTATTGCAGTGATGTCATTCCTCTCAAAAGGGAAGGGACTGGCTCATAGGTCACACAGCGTCTTCTAGTGAGGGTTCGAGTAACTAAAGTTTATTTTGAATGTTTTCAGAAATATATATATGGCTTTAAAAACGTGTAAGTTAACCATCACAGAATTACCTCCAAATCTGCCCCAAGTTTTAAAATTTTCAATAAAAATATTTGGGTACATTATTACTTATTTGATGAAAAATTCAGTATTGTTTAATTTGTCATGTTTAGGTAAATTTCTGAGTTATTAAAAAGAAATCCTTTATTTTTATTTATTTTTTTTAATTTTCTCCAGAAGAATAATTAAAAACTATAAAACAATTCGCAGTCTGAAAAAATTACAACCATTCAAATTTTAAAACGGTGTATATTTTAAGCATTAAAAATAATCAATTTATTGCTTACTTTACAAATGTAACGAGATTTCAGGCATTTCTAATCTATATATGTCGCTAGTGACAGATTTTACCGCAAAAAAATACGTTTTTGAAATATAGGAGATACAGGATACACATTTCTAATGTAAATTAAAAAAAACATTAAAAATTATATTTTATTAAATATTTAAATTTTACGATGATGTTTTTGTGGAAACCGGAATTTTAATATCAGATGCTATATGTGCTTGTGTTGCATTTTTGAGTCTTACAAAGATTCGTGATACATATAAATTTGATTCATACATTAATCTTTTTTAAAATAATTATCTCACTAGGAAATATGACTATTTAAAGCATAATGCTTTTGCAGTTAGAATTTTACTAAATATGCACTGACACACACATATATATATAGCCTGAAAATGGAAGGGGGAAAATATGCACATATATTGATTTCTGAATATCATGTCGAAGTAAATAATTAATGTTTTCCTTTGAATAATTATTCACTAAGCAGAAAAATATAGTAGAAATACTTATTATATAATTGAAAACTTCAAATATATTACACACCAATATAGTCAATATTCTGAAGTACCACGTTTTAAGTAAGATTCTGTTTCTCTAAAGTTTTTCGCATTTATAAATATATTTTTTTTACACTCAGGCATTTACTTTACTCGTCTTGACTTCCAATTAATTCTTTCACACTTAAATTCTCATTTTTGTCACACATTGTAATTTTTTAATTCTTAATTTTCTTATTTAATTCTCACACCAATTTTCATAATGATGCAGCAAAGGGCTAAGAGATAAGCTGAACCCATGTAACCACCCAGTTTTTTCATGAAAGGAGTTTGAGCTTCCCTGCGGGAAGCAGGTACTCCTATAATCCATCAACTTAGTATATCTTACGCGCTTGAAAGTGAAAGGAGAGTTCCTCGTGACAGCTCCTTAGTATTTAATGCAAGATAAAATTAAATACTCACAAGTGAACTCAGAATACGATTTACAGAGTGTGTTGGAAATGTTTCATACTGGGTATGGAAATACATTAAGTGTCAGTGTGCGGTGTGTTTTCAGTGGGCAATAATTGTCATTTTATTCATAACGTACCTCCTGTTGTGAAGAATATTATCCAGAAATTTTTAATTTCTACTTTTAAATTGCATCAGCAATATATTAATTTAATAAATATTTTTCATCGAAATTTTTTTTAAATATCTCTGTAGATCAGTAATTATTTAATTAAAGATGAATTTTTTCGGAGTGAAATTTTTATAAAATATTAAATATTTTTTTAAACAAACATTTTTAAATTTATTGAATCATTTTGAATGAATAAGTAACCTCAAATGATTTTTTGCTTTGAAAATTGTTGATAATATTTTCAAACTCATTATAAATAATCAATATATATTTATGTAAAAAAATTGAAATTTATATGAAATTCTCAAAAATTTCATATTATGTAAATAATGCATAAATTTTTTTCTTGGAAATGCTTTTTTATTATTTAACATAAAAAATACAGTAAAAATAGTTTATAAATGCATCAAAAGATTCTATCCAGTATCCCTCAAATGAAACGCAATTCGAAAAATAAGAACGTTTGTTAATGAAATGTAATGTTTGCTACATTGTCTTTTGGTAACAAGAAAATCTATTCCGTTTCAAAATTATTTGCAAAGTTCTTCCACAGATAACGCATTTGACCGAAAAATTATAAAACGATATAATATGACCATACCTTCAGTTTTTGCGCTTGACATAACGACATCGAAAATGAAATGCATTTTTACCTACTTATGACCAGTAAAATTAATTTAGCCTGCTGAAAAAATTTAATCAATATGTATTTTTTTTTCAAACAAAATTTGTGCTTTATATGTAGAGTAAATTCTAAAATTCTTGAACTCAATATCAGCTCAGTAACTTGAATATAAGTAAAAGGTATTTCCGAAATTTTCTATGAAATGTTCTCAAATGGGAATGTTAGCTTATCCAGTTTTAAAGAGAGCACCAGAGACAAATTTGAACAAAGGTCAAAATTACGACAAAATTTTTACAGCAGTACATGACCTCTAGATAGCGCTGCCTATTGCACAAAAAATTGTCTAAAGATTTCCAAAAAAGATCATCTACAAACCTCTTCCTTTGGCAGAAATATAGTGTAAAATAAAACAGTATTTTTTATGAAAATGATTTACAGTACTAAGAAAAAAATGTAGAAATAATTTCTGCGGATATTTGGTTTCAACCATTTAAAAATTCAAACATGTTTGTATAACAAAAAATATTTTATATTTTTTTTCCATAATAAATATTATAAAAAAATTATACATAAAATCTTTTTTTTAAATGTAAAATCAAACTTTTCATATAAATAAATGAATTAAAAAAAGGTTCATTGATTATTAAAACATAGTATAGAAAGTTACGTTGCATTTTGAAAAAATAATTATTGTTATTATATAAATATTTATATTATACTTCATAAATACAATTATTAATAAATAATACTTTTTGTTAATTTTGTAAGAAAAAAACAGTAAGTAATAGTTTTTATAAAAATTAGTTACAAATTTTTATCAATACAATGTGTTATAAATAACATATATAAATTATTGTTAAAATAATGAATATGTTAGTTTTGTATAAAATACCTTTTTTTTAGTCAGATATGTGTTTAAATAATATACTTAACACAGTGGAATGAAAAAGGTAAAAATTAAAATAAAATATCAAAATGTTTTTATATAGATGTTTTTATCAGAGACAGAAGCAAAACAAATTTGACTTATTTTTAAAGTCTATTTATTAAACAAAAGGTAAAGAGCAAAAAAGATGCTATACGTTTGACATGATTAATAAAAATTGCGATTTTTACTCCCTGGAGAAAATTTCAAAAAAGAACCTATTTACAAAACACAGTATAACATGGTTAGTATGATGGTCAATACGGAGTATGTCTCCCGGACGATAAATGCAGGCCTTACAACGCCTAGGCATGCTGAATATCAAATTATCAATCTGATCTTGGGGAATATTACACCACTCATCAAGCAATACCCTCCGAAGTTCCCGTGGAATGTGGGAGGGGGTGGACGGGCTGCAATTCGTTGGTCAAGCATATCCCACACATGCTCTATTGGATTCAAGTCCGGTGAGCATGCTAGCCAATCTATACGAGTGACATCCTCCAATTGAATACATTCGTCTACAATGTTTGCACGGTGAGGATGGGCGTTGTCATCCATAAACAGAAATTCAGCACCCATGGCGACCCGAAACAAACATACATGTTGTTCCAGAATGACATCCCGATAGATGTGGCCTGTCATCGTTACACTCTGAACATGCAGGTCAGTTCTGGGACCAAGAATAATTTCTCCCCAAACGAGCCATCCTTCTCCACCGTGATGGTGTTCTCTTGGTGGTAACGGGTACCTGGCGATCTCCATATTAAAGGCCGGCGAGTATCAGACTGCAAACTAAACCTGGACTCGTCGGAAAACATCACACAAGACCACTGTTGTGGTGTCCACAATGCATGCTCTCTACTCCGGGTTAATCGCAGGCGACAGTGAATTGCGGAAAGTGGAACACATCTGACAGGCCTACGAGCATATAGACCGAAGTGCCCTAAGCGTTTGTACACGGTCTGCCTTGAAACTGTCGTACCGGTAGCTGAAGAGAGCTTACGAGACAGGTCTGATGTTGTGTTCAGTCTTTTTCTTTTGGCAGTAACTGCCAAATACTGGTTCTCATTCGGCGTTGTAACTCGGGGGCGACCTGTGCTGTAACATCTACTCACATTACTATCATCTAGGAATCGTTTGTAAAGCTTGGAGATGACACTCTGGGCGATTCCAAGCTCCTCGGATACTTCCAGCTGGGTACGTCAACATTTCAGTCGTCCAATTATTCTACCACGTAAAAAATCATCCAAATGCTTCCTTAGTGCCATAACTATGCGGTTATTGCACTGAAAGGCTTTTAAAGTGCTGGTGAATAATTTTACTTTGCGGTTGATTTTGACTAGAGGTACCTAGGCTGCGCCAGCAGCCTTCTACCCTCTATCTGGTACTCTGATGTTCGTGGTGTTAGAAACTTGGGCTTGAAAAGGAGGGCGTAACTTCGGAAGAAGAGGTCCAATAGGAGTGCAGGAGACATCGGCTATGGAGGTGATCATTGATTGGAGGATAGCAGTGAGCTTTTAAGAGTGAAATCATGTACTTTGTGATAGAAAATTACTTTTGAAAAAAACATTTGGAATAGAAGAGAAATTCGATAAATATTATTGAGAGAATTTTAAAATATTTAGGAGAGAAAATTAAGCTTAAAATAAATAAGAGTAGGGAAGTTTAAATTTTGTTCATTATAGCTTCTGCCAGTAGGCAGGTTTTTTCTTAGTCGGAGTTTGCAGATTCAAATTTTGAGAGAAGGTCGACAATTTTGGGATTTTTATTTACAAGGCTTGAGATTATGTTAAAAAGTTCCAAAACTTGAGTTAAATCTGAACTATGGTTATCTTGGCTAAGGAATCCTCGGGGGGGGGAGTCTTCCTTTTTATTTTCAGTTTCGGGAGGGGTCTGACTTGGGATTTCTCCGCTAACGACGTTAGGGAAGGAAATTCCCTCTTTTGTCCATTTGCTTGAGAAATTTTTTCTTCTAATCGGGTGTCAAAAAAACCATGTTCGGACTATAGAGAGGGGAAAGAAACCTGTCTTAAATCAAAAATAAGGGGAATGAAACAAATTTCGAAAAAGGGAAAAAATTTTTGACACAATTTTAGAAATCACTCACATTGTGCGGGTACAAACACACACACAGAAATGCTGATGTCATGAGGAAAAGAGAAATCCCGAGCAACGCCGGGCTAAGCGGTGGAGGGAAGGGGGTCATTTTGAAGAACAGTATTAGAAGTGCTGATTTTGTGATGGAAAGGGAAAATTTATAAAAGTAGAGAAAACCCGTGCAACGCCAAACCATGCGGCTAGTATTACTATATATTTGATAGAATTCATCATGTATTTAAGAATAACTAAGTTTTCAGGGCCATTGGTCGTGAAAAAACCCTAAACATCTATTTAGAAGGGTGTTTTACAATCTGTCGGATATGATCTGGAGACAAAGTTGCAACTTCACTTTGTCTATATACACTTTAAATGTTCCCTGCACAAATAAATGTTTCACCACTCAAAATCACCTTCCAGTCATTTACAGTCCATGCATCAATCTTGTTGCCTTAAGGTCACCTTCCATGCAGTTGAGGGATCACTTCAACATCATTATTCAATTAGCCCCTTCAAAGGTCTCTGCTTGCTTTCTTGGATTTATTTTGCTACTTCTTATTAAAAATTATTATCATTTCTTGGAGTAGTTTTCCACTTGCACCCACATTTTTCTATTTGGAGACGATGATCCAGAATTTTGAAAAGTTTTTAAACACTTAATTCGATCACACCAATTGCCATAGTTATATTTTTTATTCATAGAAGTGTGTTCATTGAGTGCGATTTATTTTAGAACATTTCCTCCGAGTAAAATCCATCTTTGAACATGTAAAAGTAACACGTCTTATAGAGAACGCAAAAATAAAATTACCAGCTACCCCACTGAAATGAGCTCAAAGAAACTCCTGTACATTATAATAAATAATTTATAGTCAAAGCCGATCTGTCATACTACCTAAAGGCATATATGATGGGTTTGAGGCGGTTCAGGATATTACTAGCAATCACATTCCAACTCAAACAAGAGAAACTTGTTTGTTTCAATTAATTCGAACAATACAGTATTTATATAATATAATATACATCAAAATTATGTCACATAAATATATTGTACTCATAGTACATGAGTACGTTGTTACGAAGGTTGATCGACTTCTCTGTTAATATTGCTGGGAGTATTAATTACATTCTTCCGCCATTATTTATCACTGTGACAAGAGGTTTGCATTAACTAAAGTATGATACGTGAACGTCGGTAGATTTTTGATTTACGAATCGTGGAAGCATCGCTTTAATGGTTGTACCATACCTAGTCGTCCCCAGTGCTTTACCAGAAACAAAATTCAAATTAAGCTCTGATGTTAAAAATTTTACTTATCTAAGTCCATCATCTTTATCGAAATTAATTTTCAAAACGCCCCCAAATACGACTGGAAGTACATGATACTGTTTCCCCAGTAGTTTAGAGCCCCCTTCTGTATAATGCCAATAATGTCTCGTACATATAATCTAAAACAGGGGTGGGCGAACTTTTACATGGCATGGGTTATTTTTAAAATTTTCAAGATGTTGTGGTCCACCTTGTAACGTATGTGTGATGAGCAAAAAAGGAAACAAAAAGCTTAACAATATTTAAATTTTAACAATAATAAATACAGAATGTGTGTATTTACCTACTTATCTATAGTAGAAAAACTTATTCTTTTAAAATGTAAAATACAAACACAAACACATATAATAATTATACCCATAAATTTAATATTACATGCTGCATTTTCAAATAATTCACAATACATAAAAAAATAAATAATTTTCACTTAAAATTAGTTCTTGTTGCTATAGTCTCAGTAGAAAACTTAGTCTTCATATTATCCGCCTCAATCTTGAATACCTCGTTATATCATTACTAAGTGCTAATCTTGCAATGGATTCCAAGTGGTTGTCTGTGAAACTGGAATATGTTGTCTTCATTATACTTTTCATTCAATATGTAGATTCACACAGATAGGTAGAGTGAAAGAAGGATGTAATATGAATTACAACTTTTTTTTAAATTTGAGATTTTTTACTTCGTCTATTAGATTCCAAAAATTATTCTTTACAAATTACGTCCTTTTGACGGAAAAAAAAGCTTCGTTTTCCTAGAGAACGTGTAGCACATTTTTAATTATATTTTTCACATCAACATTGCCAAATGGGTAACCCATGAATGCAACTTTTGATTCTAGTCTAGTAATATCTTAAAGACGTCTCTCAATCCACAGGTCTTTCCATTATCTCGATAACACCTGTGTTTCTTTAAAGCTGTTTTCGGTCAATGTTAAAGAATAGGACCCGAATTTAGAAAGCTTTTTCAGATATAAAAGAAATGAGAAATTAATACGTTATTCTGTCTTCACTATCCTTTAGAAAGTAGAATTTTTTATCATGTATCTTATTTATAACCGAATTGATCCATTTTTTCCGGCATGAATGTCTTTCGCGTTTTTTCTCCTATACCGTAATGCAGTGGCGCACACAGGATTTTTTCAAGGGGGTTCGGGGTCGAAAGTTCACCATTCTTGTATCATGCTCCTTTTGATTTTGTCGATTTTCGGGAACAAAACACAGTAAAAAACTAATGATTGAATAAATAATTAGCATTAATTAATAAAATTAATGATTAATAACAAATACTTAATTAAATTTTACGTACTATGTACTTAAAATTATAATCAGTCGGGAAAAAAATCAAGGTCTTAAAGGGGGGTCAGGACTCCCAGGCCCCCACCCTTGTGTGCACCACTACCGTAATGTTAAATGAGCTATCACTGCACGTATTCAAGAGAGAAATAAAGCATTCATTGAATAGTTTGAAATTTTTAAAAACACTATATTTTTAACATATGTAGAAGAAAGTTGCGGTATTTTTCTGTCTGAAAATATGCTTTGCGTTTAGCTCATGCTCTGGTACTTTTGCCGAAAACAACGTTAAGTATGCACATCTAACGTTTTATTTTTAGGCGGTAACCCCAAAATGTCTTGATGTGGTCCACAGGTCAATCACGATCGACTTAATGCCCACCCTGAATCTATAATGTCAATAAGATTCTGATTGACAGAAATATAAACTGTGACCACAAAAATGGGTTTACTGTTAGATAAAGTGCATCTCGCGTCACATATATCTCCCATTCGTTACTTTGCTATTCAACGTACTAAAACAGTATTAAATACATATCGCCAATTTCGGAATTTTCAGTCTTTATAGTCAACGTCTCTGTTAAAAGAGCTAAGGCATGAAGTATCACTTGGCTCGAAAATCAGTTTTCGAAGCCAATCACGTTAACTCGCTAGTAAACGTAGTTTGCGATTTTTTTTTAAGTTTTAATTTTTTAGGGCTTAGTTATTAAAATATACTTCCCAAACTATCCACATAGATAACAAATAACGGTAATTTTTAAACGAAAAGTTCATGAAAAAAAACCCTGCATAAATGATTTCTTGTAAAAAGTGTATTAGATGAAAAACACAAAAACTTATTTTAAATCCGCAATTTTTTAGCAATTTTTTCAATCTTTGAACAAAACACGGATAACAACATTTGATACTTGGAAAAAAAGTTCCGTGTGATTATTTTTTTATATACAGAGTGTTTTTTTTCCAGGTATAGAAGTTTAAGTTGGCATTACTTTCCAAGATGGCGACCGATTTAACAGCTGTCAAGTGATTTATTCTCAGTTTGGTTTGGCAATTCATCATGAATAGACTTACGCCTGAACAAGGCTTTCAAATTGTGCAATTTTATTTCAAAAATAATGGTAGAGGTTTTCATAAGCGAATTTTGTTTAGCGATGAAGCGCACTTCTGGTTGAATGACTACGTCAACAAACAAAACTGCCGCATTTGGAGTGAAGCTAATCCACAAGTGTATGTCGATACACCGTTACATCCAGAAAAACTGACTTTTTGGTGCGCTTTATGGGCTGGTGGAATCATTGGCCCGTACTTCCTGACCCGTACTGACCACAACGTTACAGTCAATGGTGATCGCGGTATAGAGCCATGATTACTAACTTTTTCATTCCTGAATTGAACAATCATAATGTCCAGGAGCTGTGGTTCCAACAAGATGGCGCAACATGTCACACAGCTCGTGCCACAATCGATTTATTGAAAGACACGTTTGGTGACCGCCTAATTTCACGTTTTGGACCTGTAAATTGGCCTCCAAGATCTTGTGATTTAACACCGCTAGACTATTTTCTGTGGGGCTATGTAAAGTCATTGGTCTATGCGGATAAGCCACAAACGCTTGACCATTCTGAAGACAACATTCGCCGTGTTATTGCCGATAAACGGCCACAAATGTTGGAAAAAGTCATCGAAAATTGGACGTCCAGATTGGACTACATCCGAGCCAGCCGTGGCAGTCCTATGCCAGAAATCATATTTAAAATGTAATGCCACGAGATTATCTTTCGAATAAAAAAAATTCATGTCAATCGAATAATACACATCGTTGTTTTATTGCAATTTAAAGTTCTATACCTCTAAAAAAAACACTCTTTATATAAATAACGAAGTCATTAATAGTTTAGTTAAAATATTGAGTATTTTTTCAAAAATTTAAAAAAAAAATTTCGGCATTATATATTTTAAACCACTGATTCTCAAAGCACAAAGTTTGAATTCTTACGATTTTTTCTAAAATGAGTTAAAATCGATGTGTTTTCATAAAAATTAATTCTAAATCATTCCGTATGAAATTTTTGTTCGTGTTAATGAATAGATATGCTGTACTAAGAAAGTTGAGGGGTTTCTCTTTTAGAATCAATCATTTAAAAAATAAAATGCAGGAAACTTTTTTACGATTTTTAAAAAAATACTCAAATCTTTAATAAAACATTTAAAAACTTCTTTATTTTTAAAGATAATAGCACGAAACTTTCTTTTTCTTTTGAAGAATAAGTATTATCCAAATTCTGCACAAAGATTGAAAAATTGGCTTAAAATTACGGATTAAAAAAAATTTTTTTTGTTGTTTTTCGATTTTAATATAGTACAGTAAAAGCAAAAAAAAATGAGCTTTAATATTTTGATTAATTTTGTTGTGTCCAATATTGTTTTGGTCTTCTAATGTTTACCCCTCCCCCATTATCCTCTTGTTGTGGTCCAAGGGAAATATATATCATACGTATCTGGGTTGGCGGGAAAAAAGATTGAGAACCCCTGAGCAAGTTTGTTGAAAATTAGCCGACAAACAATAATGCGTGGAATGAGATGAACAGACCGAGAAACCTGTCCAGTGATAACTAAAAAATAAAAAATGAATTAAAAGTAAAAAAACTTTTTTTAAAACGTGTTTTTATGTAAATACTCTAAAAAGAATAAAATAAACTTTTCTTTTAAAACTTTTTTTGCTATCAACTTAAATAACTTGAGCTGAAAACTTAACTTGAGCTTAATAACTTGAGCTTAAATAACGCTTCCTTTTAATCCTAACATACTACTCATTCAGAGAAAAAACAGATCCCGTACCCAGAATCGAAAAAATTTAGGAACATCAAAAATTCATCACTGTTATTATTTTTGAAATACTGCACATTATAGCTGTAATCTGTTTGACCTTCTAAGTTATTGGTACAGTTAGTTATGACCCCTCTCTTATGTGTTTGTTTCTCATTTAGGGAAATTGTAAGTAATGTATTTCTCTGTTGCGCTTTTTTCCCATGAAAAAAGTTTTATCATATTTGGAAAACCACGGAGACTATATATATATCTATATATACTGCTCAAAATAATTAAAGGATATTGCGACTTTAGGTGGATCTTGTGGCTGGGAAACTTTTTATACATTGTCGACAGACGTAGTAGGTTATATGAGAATAAATTACACATGTTTGGCAGAAAAAATGCATTTTATTGCGCATTTGTGTACAAAAGGAAAAAAACACAATTTGTGCAAATGAGAAAAAAAAACACAATTAGTGCAAATGAGAAAAAAAGAATAAGAAAAGGTGTTTTCTTCAAAGGAAATCATTTTCAGTAGGGTGTATGGTTTCCACGGACGTCCAGCAACGTTGAGCACCTCTGAGGCATGGAGTCAATGTGGCTATTAATCACGAGTTGGGGGATTCTGTCCCACTCTTCAAAAAGAGCTCTTTCCAGTTCTTGGAGAGTTTGTGGGGGTGGTTGGCGGCCAGCAACTCGTCTTCCTAGAGCATCCTAAACGTGCTCTATTGGATCCATGTCTGGAAAACACGCTGGCCATTCCATTCGTACGATTCCTTCCTCGAAAAGGAAATCCTCCACCAATTTAGGACAAGGTGGGCCTGCAGTTATTGTCCATTAAAATGAAGTCATCTCCGATTGCTGCAGCGTAAGGGACTACAATAGGCCTGAGGATCTCATCGCTATATCAGCGAGCAGTCAGAGGTCCATCTCGAATGATGTAGAGGTCTGTGCGCCCGTCAATGGAGATGCCACCATACACCAACACTCCCTCACCGCCAAATCTGACACTTTCGTGCACGAACGCAGGATTATTCCTACTGCCACGGTCCCTCTAGATGAAAATACGCCTATTATCCGAATGAACAGAAAAACGGGACTCGTCAAAAAAGAACATTGCTCCATTCATTTCTCCTCCAGTTCACATGCTCTGTTGCCCACTCCCTGACTCCCACTCCCTGACCTCCCGCGACGATGCTTTGATGTTAGTCTAACACATACCATCGGTCGGCGAGCATACAGACCTACATCAGGGAGCCGGTTTCGGACAGTCTGAGTTGAAACCGTGGTGCCAGTAGCCGAGCGAAGGTGTTGTTGGAGATCAGTAGCTTTCATATTTCGGTGTCTCCGAGCCGTTAACACTAAATAATGATCTTCATTGGGCGTTGTTGCCCATCTACGATCTTGTCTTGGTCTTCGGCCTGCACTTTCAGTCTCCAAAAACGGTTCCAGATCCTGGAAATCACACTTTGTGAAACTCCAATGGCTTGCGCTACTTCGGCTTGAGTTTGGCCCCCTTCTAACCTGCCAACAACTCTCCAAGCTTCTGAATCAGTTAAATGACTTCGCTGAGACATCGTACTCATCGAAACAAAGCAGTCACTGAATGCCGATCATCTTTGTCTTCATTTCAGTGGAAAGTCCAATTTCATTCGCAGCCGCTGAAGCGACGTTTCAGACGTCGAACTCAAAATTAGCATACTCCACAGTTTGAAAATCAGAAAAATTTGCATTTGTGATTCTCTTCTTCCATTTTCGGCAAAAAAATTTCGGTTATATCTTTATTTTATATAAAACTTGCAATATCCTTTAAGTGTTTTGAGCAGTGTATATAAAGGAGAAAAGCGACTCACTGACTAATCACGATATCTCCGGAACTATTAAACCTACAGACTTGAAATTTGGTAGGTAGGTTCCCTTCATAGAGTAGACGTCAGCTAAGAACGGATTTTGCAAAGTTCGAACCCCAAGGGGCATTACGGGGATTTAAAGGGCGTTATATGTAATTATTTCCATTACTAAACCATTAGATGTACAGTCGTGAAACTTGGTACACAGATTTTTCTTTCAGAAAGTAGAGATTCCCTACATAATGATTTTTACGGAAATCGACCTCCAAGGACCGTTGAGGATGCTTAAGGGGCGTTATACATAATTATTTCCATTTCTAACCATTTCTAATTCATCTTAGACGTACAGTCTTGAAATTTGGTAAGTGGATTTCTTTCATAGAATACAGATCCCCTACAGAATGGGTTTTGTGAAAATAGACTCCCAATTGGCGTTGTAGAGTATTAAGTGGCGTTATAGGCAATTAACTCCTTTTTTAAACTATTAAACGTAAAATCTCGAAATTTAGTAAGATTATTCCATTCTTTAAGTAGAGATCCGCTATAAGATGTATTTTGTGAAAATCGTTTCCTAAGTGACGTTGCGGGGGCTTAAGGGGCGTTATAGATAATTATTTCCATATTTCAACTATTAGACGTACAGTCTTGAAATTTGGTAAGAGGATTCCTTTCATAGAGTACAGATTCACTTCAAAATGGGTTTTGTGAAAATCGACCCCAAGTGGCGTTGTGGAGAATCAAGGGGCGTTAGAGGCAATTAAATCCTTTTTTAAACTATAAGACTTAAAATCCTGAAATTAAGTAAGAAGATTCCATTCACTGAGTGGAGATCTGTCATAAGATCGGTTTTGTGAAAATCGTTTCCAAAGTGGCGTTGCGAGGGCATAAGGGACATTATAGATAATTATTTCCACTTTTAAACTATTAGACGTACAGTCATTAAATTTGGTAAGGGAATTCCTTTCATAGAGTACAGATCCTCTGAAAAGGGTTTTGTCAAAATCGACTCCCAAGTGGCGTTGTAGAGAATTAAGTGGCGTTATAGGAAATTAACTCCATTTTTAAACTATTAGACGTAAAATATCGAAATTTAAAAAGCTTATTCCTCTCATTAAGTGGAGATCCGCTATAAGATGGGTTGTGTGAAAATCGTTTCCTAAGTGGCATTGTGGGGGCTTATGGGGCGTTATAGATAATTATTTCCATTTTTAAACTATTAGACGTACAGTCTTGAAATTTAATAAGCGGATTCCTTTCATAGAGTACAGATACCCTACAGAAAAGGTTTTGTTAAAAATGACCCCAAGTGGCTTTGTGGAGAATTAAGGGCCGTTATAGGCAATTAACTCCTTTTTTTAAACTATTAGACGTAAATTCTTGAAATTGAGTTAGCAGATTCCATTCACTGAGTAGAGATCTGTCACAAGATAGGTTTTGTGAAAATCATTTCCTAAGTGGCGTTGCGGCGGCTTACGGGGCATTATAGATAATTAGACGTACAGTCTTAAAATTTGGTAAGCGGATTCCTTTCATGGTGTAGAGATCCGCTACAAAATAGTTTTGGGGAAAATTGATCTCCAAGGGTCACTGAGGGGGATTAAGAAGCGTAATAGATAAATATTTCCACTTTTCAACTAATAGAACCATCTGCTTGAAAATTAGAAGGTATGTTCTGTTTATTAAATAAAGTTCCTTTTACAAAGATTTTTGCGAAAACGGACCTCCAAAGGAATGGGGTTGCGAGGGATTAAGGCGTGTTATAGAAAAATTCCTGTTTTCGAATTTAACTCATTTACTTCAAATTTGTTGAGCACTTTTCTTAAGTTGAATAGAATTCCACTAAGAATGGATTTTACGGAAATCAACTCCAGGGGGAAGCGGGGAGAGTTATTGGGGCGTATTAATAGACAAAATTCCCGTTTTTGAACTGCTAAGACTATAATAATAAAATTTGGTTTGCATGCTTCTTTTTTGTTAGATTGGAATCCACTAAGAATGCTGTCAACGAGGTATTGATGATAAAAATTCAGGTTTTGCTCTGTTAGATTTAGACTTGAAATTTAGCACGCATGTTTATTTTATGGAGTAGAGATCCACTGAAAGTTGCTTTGATGGAATACACTTGATTATTATGTTAAGTGAGCGCAAAAAATCTTTCTACTTCTATTTTAGATATAAATAGAAATTAGATATTATAATTTGTGTTCTTTATATATCAAGGGCCGAGAGTGTAGCTGCTATAAATATATTTTTCAATACAATCGAATTCTTAATGCTAGATATCAATAATTAATATATATGTAAACAGTATACATATATACAACATCGTGAAATACCCAGTGAAGCGTGTAGGTGACGTGTAGTGTAGATATACATATATATATATATATATATATATATATATATATATATATATATATATATATATATATATATATATATATAGCATATATATATATATATATATATATATATATATATATATATATATATATATATATATATTATATATATATATATATATATATATATATATATTATATATGTGTATATATATATATATATATATATATATATATATATATATATATATAGATATATATATATATATATATATATATATATATATATATATATATATATATATATATATATATATATATATATATATATATATATATATATATATATATATATATATATATATATATATATATATATATATATATATATATATATATATATATATATATATATATATATCTATATTTATATTATGATATATATATATATATATATATATATATATATATATATATATATATATATATATATATATATATAAGAATATTCTAAGATATATAAAGCTCAACGAAAAACGTTTTACTAAATTTTTTATTAGTAACATATATATTATCATAATGAATACACTTTTTATCCGGAATTGGTCACGCGGGACACACAGATTACGACATCGTTAATTCTGGAAAAACTGTTTATTTGTTACCAAAGAAGAATTGAAAAGTCCTTGAAAGTAGGTAAGTATATTTTCTCATAATTAAATTATTCACTGGAATTACGATTTCTATTGTGTACTATAACAATAATTATAAAAAAAAGGATTGGGGTGACTCAATAACCCCGCTGGACAATTATTATCGAGTGCGTGCCTGCTGCAGTGTTAAAACATGTTGAAGTCTTTTCGCTTTAAATATTAAAAATAATACAATTATTCTTCATCGGAATTTTATATTATCGTTCATTATTCAACATCAATTCTAAATTATAGTTCGCTTTAAACTAATTATACTCTGAGCAATCATTAAAAAAAATCATTTTACATTTTTGTAAACATTGTCTTGCACTTGGCTTTACTCTCCTTACAATTCAGCTATTAAATCAATAATGTTTTATTTTCTTATAAATGAACTCATACAAAGAGCACTTCAGCCGGTATACTTTTAATGTATCAGTGCTGCACAGAATATTTTATAACTAATTAATTAATACTAAATTAAGAACAAGTTTAATAAGTATTAATGACTTCCATGGGCTCGTCTAGCAAGGCAATGTTTTTATAAGGAATGCTTATGATTAGAAATTCACCCTCTGAGTTCTTTTTCTATATTTTAGCAGATATCTATATTTTGTCTTCTAAGCAGCTACCGCATTTTGCAATTAGCTCAATTTAAAAATTAGAGAAAGGAAATAACACACACAATAATTATCCTATTATTTTATTTATTTATTTATTTATTACTTAAAAGTAGTATACAAAATTTAATACTTATGTCACTAATTTGTATGGTTTATAATTAAGATTGCCTATTGTAGATTTAGCATGAAAGTTCATTATTATTGCATTCAGTACATTATTAATCTATAAGGGGGGCGATAAAAATTGTAATCGAAAAGGGGGGTGCCAGTATTGAAAGTTTGAGAAGCACTGAAATAGAAGGACACACTGTGAAGTGAGGACTGTTTTTTGATTTTTTATAACATCATTTGAGTTCAGTCTAATAGAAATATAGTTTTTGTAGATTTAGTTCAGGTTTACTAAGTATTTTTTTATGAATTCTCTTCAAACAATTTCAGCATTTTTTAAGAACAAATAACTTGGAGAAAATGCAGATTAACGCAATTATATTTGGTAATTAAAATGTTATAAAACATTTTAAGCGTCACAGGTTGCTACATGAAATCCTTTTTGAAATGATAACTTTCATTGGCGCGATTTGCTTGATAGTGAACCTGAATGAACGTCACGCTCGGGAATGTAACGCTGATTTAGCTCTTTTCGACTTCAGGGATATTATCACCCCTAAAAAGGAAAGGAGGGACGTTTTCCCCGCCACTCTGAATGGCCGCGGTAGCCGAGTGGTGTAGGTATCGGATCATGGCTTGCCATGTCACAAGTTCGAGCCCAGTACCACTTAAGACCTACCGTATAGGGCAGCGATGCACGTTAAATCTGTCGAGAGCTGATACGTCCTCCTGTTGGTGTGGTGTGGTAGTTAGTAGAGGGGGTGCCAGCTCAAGTTTCGTCCACGTAACTTGACCATGGTTCAAAATTACGTGGTACGTCGCCAAAAGCCCTCGTGTGGCTGAACAGTGCGACGTTAAGATTCAATCAATCCCGCCACTCTGAAACCAGTAGATTGTAAGCCCCCCCTCCTCCCGATAAAAGTAAAAATAAAGTTCCTAGCTTCGATCTAAATGGGGCTCCCCCCTCACCTCTTTTTATGGCAGGAGTGGCCAACCCAAATGACCTTGCGGGCTACTTCCGAAAAACTTTACAACCTGCGGGCCTCACATAAAAATATTTATCTTTAATGAAGATTTGGATCAATCACAAACATTTTTTGGAGTGAAAATTTCAAACGGACTGATATATTATTATTGTTTTCATTGTTGTTCATGTATACAAACATAGATAAATATTAATAATGTAATGGTCGAATAATGTTTAATTTATTTATATAGTGAGATATCTGATTGTCAACTCTTTCACTTTGTTTTTGCAAGTCGATCTCAATGCATGTGTATTTGCCTATCATAACTGATGTTGCAAATTTTCATGCGTTAAGTTTGAGCACGATTTATGTTTGATAAATTTCGATTTAGAAAAAAAAAAGAGATTCGCAGTAACAGAAGCAGCGTCATAAAATAATAAAAGTTATGGGATTTATTTTTTGCAAAAAAAATAAATAACTAAAATTAATAATAACAAATAAATAAAACACTTTTTAAACGCAATATATTGTACAAAATTGTCGAATTTTGTGAAGTTGTAAAGAACCTCGCGGGCCCCAAAATTATTCAAGGCTAGTCACACATGGCCCCCCGGACCGCGGGTTGGACACCTCTGTTCTAGGATAATGAATGCAGGATTCATTCTAATCCTAGTTGAAGCATGAAAATGAAACGTAATATTTTTAAAAAATAGGCTTAGAGAGAAAAAGAAATCCTACACTAAAATTAAAAATAAAATGTTGAAAAAGGACAAAATTTTATAGAATTAAGTAAATAGTATTATAATCATTAGAAGTTGGGGGGGTCTTTGGGAAACTGGATTTTATGAAATCCGCCGTCCCATATCGAAAGTAGTTGAATCATTAAAAAGTGGTAGTTGGAAATTCTAATGCACATAATGTAATTATAGTTCACTATTGTTCTTAAAAATCTATTGTCCGAAATGTTCAAAATGTTTAATCATGAGTTCGTTTGCTGTCTTGGGTGAAATAGTAGAGAGTCTTGAGAGTTCGTTGTGGCTCGCGAGGAGCCGTGCTTTCCTTAGCAGTGTGGTTGGAGCATGATGATTGATGGGGTGACATCGGAGGTGAAGCGCTTGTTCGGAGGAGTGACGTCATCTCGTAGAGGAGCGGGCTGTCAGTCTTGATGGATGGCCTTTCTGTCGTTGTCGATCCAGTTGTGTGAAGGGCACTTCTATTGGATGTTAGCAGAAAGTGAGAATCCTCTCTAATGGCTGTGCCGAAGGTTGTGCAGAAAGTAGTGGGGGAAAGATTGAATATTTCCTGATAGATGCATTGAATTTAGGATTGATGGGAGTTTAGAGTAAATTAGAGTTTAATGAAAATTTAGAGAAAAGTAGATTAAAATTTAGTAAGAGGGGTTCATTCGCCGATTGGTGAATGAACATTTAAATAAATTAAGGCGGATTGTAGGAGTCTAGGAGAATTCTCCTAGGTCTTTTGAGTATCAGAGGGGTGTAATTTTCTAGATTGATGATGTTGGTATTATTGATGTTGGGGGAGATTGTCATAAAAATTTTTGGCTAAGTCTTGTATATGTTTTTTAAAAGGAGGTATTTTGATGGCTCTGTAAATATTTTCGTTTGAGTTGTATCTGCATGCTCTTACGATACATCGGATGATAGAATTTTGTGCAGTTTCTAGGATTTTTATGTTTGTGTTAGCTGCGTAGCCCCATATGGGACATCCGTAGCTCAGAATGGACGCAAAACGGCCGTATAGAGAAGTACCTTATTGTATAGATACATATTGGAATTCCGGCAAATTAAGGGTAGAGTTTCTTTAATGCGATCCGGAATTTATCGCGCGCATAAAGAATATGAGGCTTCCATGTGAGGGTTTTGTCAAAAGTAATTCCAAGGTACTTGGTTGTTTGAGACCAGCGTAGTGGTGTGGAATATAGAGTGGGCGGCGCAATTGGTTTGCGAGCTTTAGTGAATAGCACCGCAACGGTTTTATCCACGTTGATTTTAATTTTCCAGTCATTGAAGTATTTTTCGGAGTAGGGCCAGGTGTTTGTTTAGTGCAATTGTGACTGATTTTGTATTTTTGTAAGTGGCTGAGATCGCAGTGTCATCAGCATATAGATTAATCATAGTGCGTGGGTGTGAAGGTATATCATTAACGTAAATGTTGAATAACACAGGTCCCAAAGGGAACCCTGTGTTACCCCAATGTTGACGCGGTGTGTAATTGAGAGCGTGTCGTTCACTCTGACTTTGTATTTCCTGTTAGTGAGGTATGAGTACAGAATATGAATAATAGCAGGTGGAAAATTATACGTAATAAGTTTATAAATGAGTCCGTCTATCCAGACACGGTCAAATGCCTTTTGGATATCCAGGAAGACAGCACCAGTGGTCCTGCCTCTCTGAAATCCTGAGGGAAATTTTTTCCGTTAATCTGAGTAGCGGGTGGTAAGTAGAAAGTTGTTGAGTGAATCCAAACTGGTTAGGGTTTAAAAAGTTAGTGCTATAGATGTGATTTTTGATTCTATTTAAAATTATGTGCTCAGCAATTTTGCTGAGCGAAGATAATAGAGAGATTGGCCGGTAGGCATCTGGAGAATTTTGTTTTTTCAGGCTTGTGAATTGGAAAAACAATTGCAACTTTCCATTCAGTTGGAAAGTGCCTGAGTAATAAAATTTTATTAATAATGTAGGTAAAGATTAAGATAATTTTAAAAGGAAAGTTTTTAATCATTTTATTGGTGATATTATCGATTCCAGGTGCTTTGGAGTTTTTAGTTTTTCATATAGTCACAGATCTCGTCTGGGTCTGTGGGAGAGATAGGAGATGAAGGTGGAGTAGAAAAATCTTGTTAGTGTATTAGTGACGTCAGAGTCTATGTTGGTAGTGTGCTTCCCTGGTCTTTTATTTTCCGTGTAATTGTCTATGAAAGTGTTTGCAATTAAGTTGGCCTTCTGTTCATCGTTGCTAGCGATGCCATTGGGTCCGGTTAAATTTGGAATGTCTGAGCGTTTTTGCGAAAGCATTTTTGCATGCGCCAGAGACTGTTATCTTGGGTTTCAAGTGATTCGAGTTTGGCGTTCCAAGTGTTTTGTGCGTGTATCCTGATTTCTTTTTTAATTAATTTTTGAAGTCTGTTGGCTTCAGTTTTGTGTAGTGGATTTAGTGTCTGTTGGTATAATTTCCTGGCCCTATTTTTACAAGTTATTAGATAGTTGATGTGTTGTGGCGTGTAGCTGTGTCGGGTGTTTTTAATTGGCTTGGAAGCTAAGTTGTGGGCGGAGCTAACCGCATCCGCGAACTTTGCTACTTTTCTTCTAACGTAGATTCACTGTTGATTTTAGCATAGTCGAAGAGTTTAATTTCATTTTTTGAGATTTTTTCTGAAAGCAGACCAACAGGTGGTAATTGCTCTAGGATTATCTTTATGGATGGGGGTAGCAATAGTAAAGTTTAACATGACAGGGTTGTGGTCTGACGAAAGGTCGTTTATGGATACAATATTGTAGGGGTAGTTGAAGTTACTAATCATTGCGAAATCAAGAGTATTCGAGGAGTTGTATCCATATCTGGTTGGAGAGTTGGGAAAAGCAATTTCTAGGTTATTGTCGTCAGTGAAGTATTTTAATCGAATGCCTCTGGGAGAGTTTTTGGAGCAATTCCATGCACTGTGTGTGGCGTTAAAATCGCCAAAAATCACACAGTTACTGTTGGCCTGAATGAGAGCCTCAATATCAACAGTGAATAAGTTTTTTATCAGATCTAGGGGAATATAAATACAAGTAATTGAGAAGTTGCTAATATTCGGGGGAGTAATAGTTACGGTGGTAGCTTCTATATGATGCAGAGTGGGGGATGGGGGGAGAAATGCGGAATAGATTTTTTAATAAAAATTATTGTACCACCGAGAGTAGGAGTAGTTCCGTTCGAGATGCGGTCGTTCCTGTAACATGTATAATTTGAAATGTTTATGTTGAGGGTGGGTCTCAAACGTGTTTCTTGGATTAGTAAGATGTCGGGATCGTACTTCTCTATAAAAATTTTTAATTCTGAGATTTTGCTTAGTAGGCCGTTTGCGTTCCAAGAACACAAACTCATGCCGCTTATTTGGTGTCTATTCATCGTAGTCATCTAGAAGAGCCTCTACTAAGGCGCGTATTTCCTTCTTTCGTTGAGATTTATTTTTATTGGCATTGGATGGTTGAGGGTGTTAGATGAGAAGTCTATACTATTAATTTGTTGAACAAGTAGTGATAGAGCTTGAATAGTTTGAGTTAGTGTTTGGGTTATGAGACCCATACATTCGTTTTTAGCATTACTGGTTTTTTGTTGCTTTGCAATGTGAGTTGTTGCGGCCTGAGTTTGTGCTGTTATTGTAGTAGGAACCTGACCGATTCGTGGTGCCATCTGTTGGGGGTGGGAGCGGTATTCTTATTATTTTCCTGTTGGGCTGCTGCTTGCGCAAAAGATACGTTTGGGCGGACTAGACTGTTAACTATTGTAGTGTAATTTGGTTTTATTGTTGCTCCTTTGCGTGGTTTGGGGTATAGTGGACATTTTGAGTAATTGGCCATGTGGCCATATGCTTCACAATTCACGCAGTACATAGTTTCGACCTTATCGATCTCGCATTCACTTGTTTGATGGGGTTCCCCACATTTAAGACATTTAGGTTTTATATGGCAATTGCTTGCCGTGTGATTGAATTGTTGGCATTTATAGCATTGGGTCACCCTTTGCTATCGTAGCCCTCTACTGTAACGTTTAAAAATGAAAGTTTATCTAGCTTAAAAATATTAGCGTTGGTCATGTTTCTTGGTAAGGATACCAAGAATACTGGGAGTGGTTGATTAGTTATTTTTCAATTAGCTGGGAAACCCGATCAACGGTGAATCCCAGATCGATTAGGTCTTTTTCTATATCTTCAGGTTTTGCTTTTTTGGGTAGTCCTTTAATTACTACCTTGATAGGTCTTTCTGCTTTAAGTTTAATAGAGTAGAATTGATATTGGAATTTTTTGAGAAATGCAAGAAGTTCATGGTATTGATCGTGTGTGTCGCAATATAATTTAAAATATTCTCCGGTCATTTTGCTACGAATTTTTGGCATGAAGTTGTTTATCACTCTCAGTTGCTCTCGGAAGTCTAAAGTTATTTTTAGCATTACTGGTGGGGGGGAGGTTCTTCGTGAGATCGGCTGATTTATTAACGGTGGCATTGGTTGTGGGTTTTTTCTTGTTATTTACAGCGTTAACATTGTTGACAGACGTTGCGGTCGAGGTTCCTTCTACGGGATCGATTTCAGAGTCATGAATTTCGAGGGCGTTGAATTTGTTGGAGAGATTGATTTTAAAATTTTGATCAGTAGCCAGTGGAGTATTTTGGTTTTTAGAAAGTTTACGGTTGGGTGGGGAAACAAATTCAGATTCATTGTCTTTTCTTTTGAGTGAGGCAGTTTTCGGTAGAGTAGGAGATTCGTTATCATTATTTTTGGTGGGAGTATTTAAAGGAGTGTGATGTTCTGCACAACCGGGGTTATCACAGCTGGGAAGAGAGGAAAACTCACTTACCGTTAGTGCGTTTATAATCATTAGGAATATTGCAGTGATCTTAAGAATAAAAATCTATTTTTGTAAGTGAATCGAAATAGCAATGAACAAATAGTTCTATTAATCATATTACTTAAATATACTTTGAGTCTAAAAAGAAAACTAAAACAATTAAAATTTTAAATTCACAAAATTAAGTATACAGCTATTAAGAAAAAGTTACACTAAATAACTTAAATACAATAAAACAAAATATAATTAAGGAGACTTTCCTTGCAGCAGCACCGGATATATTTGTACAAAACTCCCAAACAATGACAAAAAAGATCTAGTATAAGCCAGAGATATTATGTAATATAAATCTTCTGATTAAATCCCTTTTTAAAGGTTTTAACCTAGATTCCTCTCTTCCCAACCAACTACCAGTCTTACTTTTCCTTTGCTTAAATTAATTCATGCATAGAATTTAATATTGCTTAATTACAACCAAAATTCACAAAGCCGTATCGGGTCTTCTGAACAAATTACCTATGATTTTAAGTGGGAATATTAAAGTAGAGTTTTCAAAAGACAAATCAAAACCTTTAGTTGATTTTTTACAATCAAAATTCAATTTAATGATGTCAACTGATCCAAAGGAAGCACGAAGTACGGAACAACGCTTGACGGAGGTTTTTTTTATAGATATTTAAATAAAATTTTGAATCTAAAGTATTTATAACCTATTTCTGCTAACATATATGTAGTAGGAAATGATGGAACCTGTATAACTTTTGCGAATATTTTCACTTTGTCGATTAGAAGCTTCAATAGAAGAAGAGAAAACATTTTATTATTACGATAGTAAAAAGTTGACTTTGTTACGATGTATGATAAAATTTGGAAAAAAATGCAAAAAAAAGAACAAGCGTGTGCTAAAAATTTTTTATTTAAAATATAATTACATGAAGACACAAGTACATTATACCAACACCGTGCAAAGTATTCCTGTGTTTTACATGAAGACACATCCAGGAAAAAACAAAATAAGTACATTATAAACACCGTGCAAAGGATTCTTGTGCTTTACATGAAGACACATCCAGGAAAAAACAAAATAAGTACGTTATAAACACCGTGCAAAGTATTCTTGTGCTTTACATGGAGACACATTCAGGAAAACAAAATAAGTACATTATACCAACACCGTGCAAAGTATTCCTGTGTTTTTACATGAAGACGCATTCAGGAAAACAAAATAAGTACGTTATAAACACCGTGCAAAGATTCCTGTGCTTTACGTGGAGACACATTCAGGAAAACAAAATAAGTACATTATACCAACACCGTGCAAAGGATTCCTGTGCTTTACATGGAGACATATTAAAAAAAAACATAATAAGTACATTATACCAACACCGTGCAAAGTATTCCTGTGTTTTACATGGAGACACATTCAGGAAAAACAAAATAAGTACATTATGCGAACACCGTGCAAAGGATTCCTGTGTTTTACATGGAGACACATTCAGAAAAAAAAAGTACATTATACCAATAGGATTATATTAAAAATGTTCTTCATCAGTTTCATCAATTGCATAATGTCCAAAGGGATAACAATTAATCCCATCATCTAACATATATTTTTTATCATAAAATGGTGTGAGCCCAATTTTATTTTGAGCTAATGTTTTGATATCATGGTTTTTGGTAACTATAAGATATTTTGCTTATGTCGTAAAAATAGTCTTTCACTTAAAACAGATTTATATAACTCAGCATCAAAATTTTCAACGCAGGATTTTTTTATACCTTTAGCTGTTTTTTTGGAATTGTTACCGAATGCCATGCAGTACATTTTACATTTTAATCCTATAAATTCTTTTATGGGTTCACATGTTTCATTTTTAGAGCCCCTAAGCGACCCTCATTGCTTACATTAAACAAATCATGGTCTTTAGGGTAGTTACTATAATCCATTATATAAGAAAGGTTTTTTTTAATATTAGTATAAACACTAGGTGCTTTAATTTCTAAATACAAACTATCGGTGTCTGTGTAAAGTAAGGTGCATTTTGTGCCATAATATTGTTTAAAATAGTTATAATACAATTCATACATTCGAAGTTTGGAAAGTTCTAAAATTGTAAACCCGATATAAATTGGTTTGTCTAAATGTAATTTTTTTTTCATTAATTTAAATATTACAAAATTTTCATTAACAATTTCAAAGTACTCTAGTAATGGACTTGAAAGTCTTTTTTACATTGATTTAAATTAAATGCTCCCTCAATATTAATTCGTTTTCTATGATTTTGTAAGCTCTTTCCAAACCATGCATTATTCATTAGTTTAAAAGATCTTTTTCAAATTTATTTCTTGTAGACATTCTTTTTCCATTATTAAACCGCACATACGATTCGAGCCAATTCTCTTGTTTAAATCCTAATACACGATGAATCTTCTTAACGATTAATCCTTTTGCACGTAAAATTTTAGGTTTAGGTAATGAACAACAAAATTAGTTTTAAAGGTAAAAAACTTGACGTAAGTTTTCGGTTTTGTGTGGGAAAATGTATATCCCCTTCTTCTATTAATTTTTTTGATATGGAGAAAGCATATCATATGTAATTGTTAAATGGTCAGCCGCTAGCGGGAAATCATGAAGGTCGTGCAAGGAAGCAGGGTATAATATGTCTACCTCTAAAAAATATCCTACGGTATCTGTAGATGACAATGTAAAGACATCCAAATTTCTTACTTCATCTTTGGTTAACCAGAAAAAAATGTCCAATGGGAAGAGGTTGTGACATCGCATATCCATATAAATTATTTGCATCAACAGCAATAATATAGCTCTCTTCTTCGTGTTTGTTAAATCCGAATAAAAGGATTATTTGCTAAAGCATACCGTTTACCTACAAAACAAATGCCTCCTCTTATACTATTTTCGATCAAAGATACATATTTATATCACTAAACAATTCTAATTCTACTTTTGTATATTTAAGTCCTGCGTTCCAAGTTAGATCAGCTGCTGTTATAAATGACATGGGTCAAGTTTGTAAAATTGTAAGCCCTTTTGACGAAAGGAAGTGAAAACTTCTGCAAGTAAAATTACATCTAATTGCTGATAAAGTTGTAAATAGTCTGCAAATTTTTTTACATTTAAACGTTCAAAACACCAATAAAGCAAAGTCATAATTTTCATCCTTAACAGGAGTACTTGATAAACTGTTAAAAATGCAGCTTTAGGTGGTAAACATGTTTTTCGTTTAAGATTTCAGGATTAGAAAAGTAAGAATAAGGGAAAACGCCTTTTCTCTTCAGTAAAAATTTGTTTTTTCATTTGAATAAAATTGCTTAAAAATTGGAAAATGATGATTTGATTTTTGTAAATTTTCAACTAGTGTGGATAAAGAAGTGTTTAGAAATTGATAACTATCAAGAAATTTAATTTCATCTAATTGAAAACATGTAAATTTATTGGAATTAACTGGAATTATGCGAATTGAATTTGTATATTTTTCACTTAATTGTTTTAATATCAAATGACTATCATATCCTCTAAGATTATGGATTATTACGGATAGAATGAAATATTTTTTGATATTGTAACTTGCAGGCATTGTGGGCAAAACCTCTAAATATCCCCGTGAAGTGGCAATGATCTCGAACTATTATATCGGTTTCTTTAAGTACCTGATCACAAATGTGACATCTGTCTTTTAATAATCTAGTAGTAGAAACAATAGGTTTTATATTATGCATTTTTCTATTAAATCACTGCAAAAGTTTTTAAATGATAAAAAAGAAAGTTTTCAACGGTGGTTTCGCCATAATAAAACCTTTTAAAAATTATTTTATTTTTAATATCTAAACATATCATACTATAACTATATGGAATGTGTTTTTCGAGTGGAATTGTAAGACTTGTGCTGTGTAAAGTATTTGAAAGTGGTGATAACATACATTCAAAATCTGTAAAAACTACGAACGGATGATAAAAAGATTTTGAAAAGTTAGTAAATTGTATTTTACTATCATAGATTGTAGGCATGGTTATCCTTTGTGCGCTATTTTTAAGACACAAGGTTTTGTGTGCAGATAATGTAGATTCTCTTTGAAAACCACACAAACAGTTTTCACAATACTTGTGAATTCCTTTCTTTTTGGTTAAAAGACTATTAAAATGTTTAATTAAAAAATAATGTTGTTTATACAATAATAAGTTTATTGTTTTTTTGTGTATGTTTTTACCTGTGTAAAGCGGAAAAACATCTTCATTGAAACTATATACATTAATATGTAAGTGATTGGATTTTCGAATTTTTTATTTGACTTACTTCTACAGGGAAATTTAAAAAGTCATATTTTAAGCGACATAAATATTGATTTGTATTTTTGAGGTAAATTAGAATTAGTTTTTGGATGGATATAGCGCTGCAGCAATGCAATATATGAAACATCGATTCTGAGTGCATTTTATGCCTAAAAGTGCTTTTATTTCTTAACTTATCAGGTAAAATAACATTTGCGCAACCACCTCGATTTCCTCTGTAATTACCGAGATGAACATCAATATGTTGGATATTTTTTTATAGTCCATCCACTTCCGTTTTGTATAAAATTTTCTACGTCTAGTTTTATTTTTTAAAAGCATTATCGATTGCTTTAAATATTGATAACGCGAAAGTATACGTTCTGCATGTGAGCATGAAATAAAATTTTGCGTTACTTCTTCATTCTCAACTTCACGTGTAAAAAATATAACACTTAAGCATATAATTAATCGTAACCTTAATGACACTGAATCATTAATTAATTGATAAATTAAATTCTTGCAGCAGTATGTAAAGAGTCTGGGTCAATATAGTTTATTTCTGATCTAAAACTTCGAATATAGCCTCAAAAAGCTGATCTAATAATGCAAAACCTCATTTTAAAATTGATGAAACTGATAAAAAATATTTTTCGAATTATAATCCTTTTACATATTCGTGTATCGCCTCCA